>OX608083.1:31695079-32242743 GCA_951509765.1 Sphenella marginata | reverse complement strand
ATCGTGTTCACAGACGGACGGACGGACAGACGGACAGACAGACGGACGGACGGACAGACGGACGGACGGACGGACATGGCTCAATCAATTTCTCTTTTCCTCCTAAACATTTTGATATATATAAGTCAATATCTATCTCGATTCGTTTATGCCGTTACATACTACCGTTAGGCGAATGAAGTTAATATACCTTGTGTGCGAAGCACTACTAGGTATAAAAATAAATATTGTTTTGTACCCGGCTAGCCTAGATCTAAAACTTTTTGGGGCTACATAAACACCTAGGTGACAGGTAATAGTGTCACTGGTAATAGTGTCAATTGACACTATTGCGCTTTTGGAAATGGAAATAGTGTCAATTGACACTATTGCTATTTTAGGCAGCGGTTGTCTGTGCAGCGCAGTGTTGTAAGAGATGGATTTTTATATTTCTTGAATGTCTCCTGTAAGATAGATTGCAAATAAAACATCAGTTATAAAAAAAAAACTTAAAATACATGTATGTATCTATAGGCGAGTTCCAATCAGCAGTGATTCAGATCCAGATAAAAATTTTGATGTAAATGCAACACAACGCTGTGATCCTGATATTTTTCTGGATCAATTTCGGATCCGTATAGTAATTCTGTTCGTTTTGTTTTTGTAGTAGATTTTTTGACAGCCAACCCTTATTTGCTCAGTAGCACAAACATGCATATGTATACACACTTATTTACAACAACTTTCATGCAACTGATCCGTATATGAAGTTCCGGTGAGATTTTGATCGTGATACTGGTCTGGTAAGCTGATTGGAACGCGGGTTTTTTAAAGCGATGTTTTCAATTGTTTTTGGTTTTTTTTTTTAATAGAAAAAACGTACACAAACCCAGCTTTTCTACAAGGCGGGGAATAATTGTAATAGGGTTTTGCGATCTCTATTGAATTTATCGCACTGCCACGTTCTGATTATATTAATTAATTTCTCTTATGATCTATTACAGTTTCCCTGTCGGCAGTTTCGTCGGAATAGCTGGTAGACCAAGATGGTAGTTTTAGGACATTGAACTGTAAAAGTATCAAATAAAATAATAATAAAGGAATAATAAAAATAGGGAAGTCAATATTTGTCAAAACTCGTAAAAATCCGACAACTATGATTGTTTACATATTGATAAGAATATTATACTCAATGAACTTATATGTCAACGAGTTATTAAACTAATGAATTATAAAACATTAATAAATGACAATTTGTATGTATTGCCTCTGTGGTAGCATCGAACCCGGTTACCTCCTTTCGGCAATTGAACAACGTGATTTGAATGCCACATAAACTTAATAATGGAGAAAAAATTAGCCAATGCCAATTAAATAAAATCATTGCCTCTGAGTCAACGTCGAACACGGGCAACCCTAGATCCAGTCTATTTCTCTTCCCATTAAGCTATTACAACCAATGAACTAATGAAATCTTATTGGGAATTGAGCAACTTGACAATTCTAGGCTGAGATGTCTATTGGAGGAAAAATCTTCCCAAGGCCTAGGTTAAGTAAGGTAAATGTCCATAATTTCGTGGTACTAAGGAATTTTCTGACTTTCTACCTCTCTTGCGTAAAAACGGATGAAGGAAAACTAAAAAAGTAAATTTTTCCCATTGAGTTGATCTATTAATAGCTTTCCATTTAACTTCAAACAAAACTAACAAATGTTTTATTTTATATAAATAAAAATGTGTGAGTACCTCAAATGTCCCTAATTTCGTGGCAAAAATTTTCTGATGTACCTAACTTCGTGGTAAAGTGTCCCTAATTTCGTGGTATTTGGTTAAACTCTAATTTTAAACGCAAATTCCTAAAATTTATTTATTAAAATTTATGTTCAAAAATTTAAAATTTTAAATAATTTTTTTATTGTTATTGTATTTATGAAAAGAAAGCGTTTTAAGACCAAGTAAGTATTAATTTGTTTAGTACTTAGTAATCAATTGATTAGACGGATTTTTTAATTGTTAATGATTACTTCAATTGGTTTTTGAGAAAAGGCAATTAGTAATTGCTTGCGATTGAAAAAATCAAAAAAAAACCAATAAAAAAAATTTATTTAACAGATGTAATTTGTTACTTTTCTCAAAATTTCTTTTATTTATTATTACTAAAAATGTTTTTTTTTTAATTTTTGTGTTTTTTTGGTCTTTTAAGTTTTTTTTATTTTTAAACAAAATAAATAATTTAAAAAAAAAGTTTTAAAAAAAATTAGTTCAATTGATGTAGCTAATTATTTTTTATTATTTCAAAAAATGTTTTTTTTTTTTAATTTTTTTGGTATATTTTTAATTTATTTGTATTTTTTTAATTTTTTGAATTGTATTTTTTTAATTTTTTAAATTTAATTTGGTTTTTTATTCTTTTTTTTTAATTGTTTGGTTTCTTGTTAACAATGTATCTAAATGCGAAATTAGGGGCATGCGATAAAATTGATGTACGTAATTTCGTGGTATCGCTTTAAGCGGTAATATGAGTTTAATATTTAAATTTTTTTTGTTTATTATCGCTATTCATTCATAACAAAAGCAAAAAAGTATAAATCTTGGCATATTTTTTTAAATTAAATGAAAAATTATTGAATAAACAAAAGTTCTATAATGCCATTATTTCGTTAAAACACAAGCACAAGCAGAGCTTTTCGATTAAAATATTAACGAATGGGTTAATAAAAGTGTACCACGAAATTACGTCAAAATCTTTCTCAGCTGTTTATATAATAATTAAAATACTTAAAATAATAGGGTATCTTATGAAATGTGAAAGAAAATAAGGAAAACATAAACTATTATATTCCCATAATTTCGTGGGTACCACGAAATTAGGTAGTTACATCACAAAAAACATGTGTCCCTAATTTCATGGTATTTAAATATTTAATAAAATGTAAATGAAAAGTTATTGAAATAAGTTTTACAGTATTAAAAACGTTTAAGAAATGTTAAATAAAACCAAAAAAATTACCGTCAAAAAAAAAAAAATTTAAAGATACAATTTTTACAGGCTTAACAAATTCTACTGGTCTCCTTAACAGTTTCCTTAAGAGGCCTCCCTACAAAAGGCTCATTTTCTGAGCTTCCAACTTTATAATGATTGTTATTTAATAGGTTCAATTTTAAAAAATTTGTAAAATATCCATTATTAGACCCGAAAAGTTAATCTTTATTATAAAATTTTCAGTTTTAAAAAAAAACTCGCCAAATTTCTTGTTTGAAAGAAAAAATCGAAATACCACGAAATAACGTACTACCACGAAATTATGGACATTTACCTTATATATGTATGTTCGTAGAATATTTTCCTGAAACTTATACACCTTACAAATTTCAGGCGACATGGTATCCGAAGTCTTATCTAATGTCAAGTGCGGTGAATATTTTGGTGGGTATAATACTTATATGTATGTACATGTGGCAATATACTCGTATATGCATGATGAGTAATATATACGCAGACTCTGTATGTGAAATTGAGTGTTGGACTGGAAAACGCTTTGTCATTTTAAATGCTTGCATACATACATATGTAATAGTGTTGTGGTCTTAGCTATTTTACAGGGACATATTTGTCACTAGGCACTTGTTTTACTGAGTCTAGCTCTGTTCAGTCAGTTGGTGAGTTTTTCCCTGTTCAAAGTTAATTAGTTGTTGGCCTTTCTGCAATGATTTTTCGGTGAGATATATATACATATGTATGTATGTACATATATAATGAAGGACCAAAAGAAAAATTGATTACATACCTTACACTTCCTTCTAAAATAATAGATATGTATGTAGATGAGTTTCGTTTGTCAAAATATCTTACTGCAACAACTTTTCCACATGTACAATAAAAGTCAAAGTTTCTAGGCTCTTCCTATGTGATTGTGAAGAACCAGTGGAGAGGTTTTTCCTTGGAACAGTAAACAACGTTTTACCCTAAATTTTGCCACCAATAAAAAAAATGAAGGCAACATTGGCATAGTATATTTATATTCCACACGGGTATTTGTATATATGTAAATTTGTGTATGAACGTGTACCTATATGCAATCCACATGTTCCACATTTCTTATAGAGGTTTTGTTCAATGTATGCATATTTGAGAATTTTTTTTATGAATATATACATATGTATATACATATTCACATCTATTCTTCTACACTATGCCTGCCGGAAAAAAATTATGAATATTCCAGCTTATCCTGACTGTTATTTTTAATTACCCTCCAACAAACGATGGAGTGGCGGAATAATCAAAATAAATCTCCTTACATACAGCAAAGGTGGCCCAATTACTAAATTTCTCTCGCCATATAAATTGGACCACTTTTTTATGTGAATGAGGATAAGTGTTGGAGTACTCGGATACTCCATAAGGAGTATTATTTGGATAATTGCAGGGTAATTCCAACAACTACGTGTTTTAAGTGTTTGTGCTACAGTGGTATGTGATATATTTTCTTTAGTAGGTTTAATACAATCGACTAACTATTCCTCGCCGGAACTGCACAACAATTCGGGCACATGGTTTTAATTGTATTCCCAGCTAACCAAAAGTGCAAAAAAAGACTTCTTTGGAAGCCATAAAACGCGCATTTTTCAGAGCTTTACCCTCCGAAATGAGCTCCTTTCGGAGCCTAAATGGAGCGTAAAATCGTTCTACGCGGGCACTCCAAACGGAGTCATAAAAAAGAGTCCGAAATGAGTCCGATTCCGATGAATTTGGAGCGTTTTATGACTCTTTTTAAATGAACTTCGGAGCCTTTTTGGGCTCTTTACGGAGCCTTTTATTGATGCTTTTCTGAAGCTCATTTGGGGTAATTTTTTACTCCTTTTGGGTCATTTTGGAGGTTCCTATCGACATTTTTATGAAGCTTTATAAATAAGGAAAAGGAAAGATACCTTTTAAAGTTGACACAATTCTGAAAATATAAAAAATGCTATGTTAAAATGTTTGTTCAGTCGCCTACTGATAAGCGTCATGAAATATGTGATGTTTACCTTCTGTTAGGTAAAGCAAAAAAAACCTCAGAAAATGCTCGCAAAAATTCACATATTTGAACGCTCAGCTGCTCCCCAACGTTTATTTTCTCCCAATTCTATGTACGCCTACAACAAAAAGGGTCAGAAAACGCTTAAAATTGCTCATATAATTGAGCCTTGCAGTTCATTCGCTCTACAATATTCATTTCTTCTCTCACCGCTTCGTAAATCTTCACAAAAAGTGGTTCTTCGGTGTTTACTCCGAAAAGGCTCCAATTATTAGTACATAATTAATAATTATTATATGTATGTATATCGTTGTATATATATAATAGTAAAAAATAACAGATAATTGTGTTTCGCACATACTTATTTTATCCATACTCGAATATACAGCAAACCCGATTGACTTTCCTGCGGGGATGTAATAAAACAACACATAGACATCAAGACCATATGATTAATCCAACACTATGTACAACGTTGAACAGCTGATTCAGTGCAAAAGCATCGAATAACAACACAACAAGGCCTCACAAAGTCACAAAATTGCAGTAGAAACTGTTGATTATCTTGCTCGTGGTATATGCGACGAACTGCAGTCGCAACTGTAGATAGTGTTTTTTAATTGTACATAAATCATATTCAAATTATAAATTGAATTAAATAAAAACAGTACGCCATAATGAAAATAGTGATAGTGTTCCCAAAATAAAAATGCAGATCAACGAACCTAATAATAGTAATAAATCAACGAAGTTCGTTTATTCTTACTCACGTATGCATGCGTAAGTGTGTGTATGTGTGTAAATATGTATATGTTTATAGAGTGCTTTAAATATATACATATGTATGTACATATATATATGTACATGTATGTATTTATGTGTAACAATTGTGGAGTCACCATCAGAAATTGTAATTTTGAATCACAAATCCGTACTTGAAAATAAATAAAATAATAATTGAAGAAATACATACATATGTACCTAGAAAGTGCTATCTGAAACGATATATGCATATCCATATACTATGCATAATGTGTGTATGCATGTATGCGTGTCTTATTTTGTGATTTTTTACGATTATGTTTTTATGTATGTGTGCTTACTTTTAATATGAATGTTTGTACATACATACGTATTTATAGTTGATATAAACAGTACTACACACGTATGTATGTATGTATATATTTCATGTGTTATACATTCGTGTCGGGATGTAGTGAACTCCCGATATAATGAACGCCTGGATGTAAGAGCGCGAAAATTGTACATAGAGCACTCCATAATGTCAGAATTTTTAAAATTGTGTTCGATTCTTATGTGTTACCGCCGAATAAATATTTTGACAATTTGTGCATGATTTTGGTATTCTGACCGCGTATGTTGTAGTCCAACGTCACGTAACCCCGAAAAATTGCACTATTTTGTTAAAATTTTTGTGGACGGAAAATAGCACAAATGTTGTACACAAGAATTCGTAAGCAACAATACCACTTTTTACACGAAGTTTCGTTCGTTTTCATTTATTTCCCGATTTCGCTTTTTTCGTTTTGAACATCGTCCTGATGTAGGACGGGATCGTGGTTACATGAACTGCATTACCATTGTTTACAATTCTCTGTTAGATTATTTTCCAGAATTACCGGCCGCGCTTGTTAAAAATTATCATCATAAGTGCGAAATTACCAGAGAAAGAGTTTATGCTTTCCAATAATTCAAAAGTTGCTACATACATATGTATGTAGGTATGTAGTTCATTAACTATTTTATTATTATTAAATATTTAATCTTTAGTTCGCGTTTTTGAATAAATCTTTTACTATTGGCGTAGCGAAAAGTCAGTATGATGTGCCTTTCAAATGATTAGTTCACTATATCCAAACACAACTTCATATTCATATAAATATATGTAATTGTAAACATATACATATTCGTACACAAGTATCTGTGCGATTTGTGTGTGAATAAAGTAAATTGTATATGGACATCGAATTGCAAAATTATCTACCCTGCAAATGATGGAGTACAAGTATCAGAAACCCTTTTTTATCATGACGATGTCCCAGGAGATGATATCTAACCTATTCCACCTCAGAGTACTTCATTTCTTCGCTTCTGAGTTTTCATGGGAAAACTAGTATGAGTATCATGCATTTTCGATGTTTAACTAGTAAAAACTTAAGTATGTACATATGTATGTATTTGTATCGGTGATATAACAAATGCTATTTTTTACACATTCGCGAACGATATTCGTGAATGTGAAACCGAATATTTGGGCTTGTTCAAATTTTTCTCCAATTGTGTTTAACTATAAAGTCTCGTTTGATCGAAGTTCACTTCGTTTTCTTAGAGAGTAGTGTATTTGAAGGTTCAACGCATCAGTAAAAAAACTGAATGCAAGGCTCGTTGACTCTTTGTCCTAATCATGGGTTGATTCAGAATGACATATTCGTTTACACAAAAGTCTGATTAAGTTATGTAAAATTGGTCATTGTAAACGTTTTTGGGAAAATATTCACAAAAGTTGCATTGTGAATGCGTGAAAAGTGGCAGCTGCTCTTGTTTACATTTTAAACGAACCATTTTGGCTTAGAAATTTCGTTTGTGATATTTCTTTATATGGATATCGTTAAATTTTTAAATTCTATCACACGCAGAATTTGTTAGAAAAATAACTTATCACAAAAACGGATTTTTACTTTTAGCAGTCACATTTTCTTTTGACAAGCAGATACATAATTAGGCCCATCCCTTGATAACTTTTATCAGAAGATAATCAACGCGTCGTCATTATTCAGACATTGAGTAAACGGGCTTTGGGCCAACCTCTGATCTTGTGAAGAAGTTAATAAGAGATTGAGTTAACGGGACTAAGTCGTGCTCAACTTTGACTATTACCATGCTCCAGTGAATTTAAGTCGATAATCGAATTGGCGGCGGCCACTTGCTCTACTTTATTTGTTAAGCATCTAAAGGCTGGTTTTCATTAGGTCAAAATGACTGACCACAAAAACTGACTTAACTGACACTATGGCGATTTGGTGTCAAATGTGTTTTCATTACGACTTAAAAACTGACATGAAGTCGATAAAGCAGAGCGCGTTAAAGACTGACGTCAAATTGTGGTGTCAAGCGATTGACATCCCGTTTTCACTACAATTGCCCAGTCAGTTGTTTGACAATCTACTCCACTATCAATTGTAGGGAAGCGAGTTCCCACCCCAACTTTTGTTAATTTTTTTTAACTTTTTATTAACTTTTATTTGTTTTTTAATTGCAAGTATTATTTTTTTATATATTTTCACTTTTTTGTTTTGTCCCCGACACAAAAACATACAAATTTGAGATATGAATATAACGTAGCCGACCACAAAATGGTAATATTACAGAATTAAAAAAGAAAACAATAATATAAAATGGAAAAAATATAAAAAAGGAAAAAAAAAATTTTTTCACAAAATTTGGGGTGCGAACCCGACTCCACAAACGAATTGAGTCAAATGAAATAGATTTGCCAACATGTTGGCAATCGTGTCAATCGTTGCAAACTGCGCTGTCATACTGGAATTTGACAGTTTTCACATGCATGTCATTTTATATGACAAAGAGTCGTCAAAACTGACTGCAAACGCAATTGACTCCATATGCCAGCCGTTTTCATTAGTATGCCACCATTTGATGTCATATTTTGACCTAATGAAAACCAGCCTTAATACTTGTTGTTTGTTTGTTTAGAGTTAAGATTATATCTGTGCCGATATGCAATAATCGCTCACGTCATAACTTTTAGTTTGCGCCGATGTCGTTCTGAGCACACAATTCACATTTGAAAAAAGTAAAAGCAGGTACATAAACCTAAGTTAATGAAAACGATAAGCTCGTATGATGGTTATAATTGACAGCAATATTTCTTTGCAACGTATGGGCATTTAACATTATGTAACTGAAATATCTTTAGTGGTACCTTAGCAGATATAAGCGACTTTTGCAATGTTAGTTGGCTCAATTCCGAGTTGATGATTATTCACTTGCTGATAACTTTTCTATAAATTTGCATTGAAAAGTGGGGCTAGGCTATACTATATATTATGTCCTCCGTTACTAGAAATCATCTGAAGTCGACTTAAATCGTTTTTGCTGGAGACCACAGATATGTTTACAGTTTATCGTTAAAAATACAGTTTTAGTTTAAACGAATTTTTATCTCATTAATATGGTATTATCTTCAAATTAGTTTTTTTGATATTCATATTCGCAGCGAACGTGCAAAATTATGCGAATATTCTCAAGTGCTATTATTCATCATATCGCTGATTTGCACCCAAACAAAACTAAGAAAAAAGAGCCTTCTCATAATTAACTAGCTAGGTATATTACATTTTATAAATAAAGCAAATGTTAGTTTAAAAGATAGAACAAATTTGTATAAAAAGGAAACAATTAAAATATTAACGCACTAATAATATAAAGCAAATTTTTCACTGTACTTTTCGGGGATCCTTAAACCGTTAATGTGTACTCAAATTACAGCATCAGAAATGATTGACAAAACGTTAGCACAAAATATTTGTGAATTATAAGAAACTAGTAATTTTTTTGGGTTTTTTTGAAAAGAAAAAAAAAACATTATTTTTCTGAAAGGGTCTATTGTACATACACACATATATATGTACATACAAATACAATTATTTACGTTACCTTGACTTATGGTGACGTCGTTTATCGGTTCAACTGCATGCACATTTTTATCCATGTGTGTATGTGTATACATATCATCGATAACACTGCAAAATCTCGGAACACATAAATGCAAAACCGCGTAAGTTATATTTCAGTTCGGCTGTTTTTTCACTACAAATACCTCAAGATCGGTCCTTAAATTCTTTTCTAATCCAACATGTGAGCTGTTTATTTTGAAAGTGGTTGAAGTCCATTTTTGACTACATTGATATATTTAAGGCTTTGCTTTTGAATTGTTTAAAAACAAGTAAGGAAAGGGCTGTCTTCGGCTGTGCCGAAGGCTTCATACGCATAAGTGTCCGATCCTTACTTACACTTGGTACAAACTTTTCAAAACTGTTTATTTAAATATGTATACTTATTTACATAGCCCAAACCACATTTATCGAAGCAATAGTTTGTCAATAAGTCAAAAATTTGTTATTTTCGTGCAAATACTAAACAAATGAAAATGAAACAACGGTTATATTATTTTTAATGATATTTTCGTGCAATCACATTGTTTTTTCTTTGTAATATATTATTAATATTTACGGAAACAGTTTTTCGTCTCTACTGAAAATGTTCAAATTTTGAGTTGTTACACTTTAACGTAACAAGTGCGATATGTTATGTTGGTCCGATCGCTACACACGTTACGCATATAGTATGTACTGCTTGTTAATTGCAAGAGTTATAGGCTACAATGGTGGCTCCATACCAAATTTCATCGAGATATCTCTAAAATTGAGGGACTAGTTTGCGTACAAACAGACGGACGGACGGACAGACGGACAGACATACATGGCTAAATCAACTCAACTCATCGCCCTGATGTTGTTGTTGTTGTAGCGCTACTTAGCCCTACCTAGATAGTCAGTATCTTACCCAGTAGTATCAACAAACTCTTCTAACGGAAGTCCTAGAAACCTAGCGGCTTCGACAGGGGTGGACCAGAGGGATATGGGTGTTAGAAGAGCAGGCTCGGTTGAGCAGACAAAAAGGTGGTTAGTATTATGGGGGGACAAGCCAATTGCCGGACAAACATTAGGCAAGTCGGGGCTCAGTCTGGATAAGTAAGAGTTTAACCTATACCAGTATCCAGACCGGAGTTGGGCCAGCATCACCCTTGTCTCCCGAGGCAGTTCGCGGTCCTCTTCGGCAACGGGTGGTGTTGTTCCCTGAAGAACGCCGTTCACTGGGAGAGAGCTGACAAAAGAATTTACCGAATCGGTGTGGATGAAGAGCCCGATGACAACTAGGAGTGTTCTGGCCCTTTGGGCAGGGCGAAGCACTGCTAACAACAACAACAACAACAGGGTGAGGGCCTGCGCGTGCACCTTAGGATCAAATGGCGTGGAAATCAGGTGCCGGATCTCAACGAAATGTTTGCGTAGATGGCTTATGCTCCTGGGGGGCGGATTCTCGTTGACCAGGTGTCTGTTCGGATGCTGTGGTTTGCAGCAGTTGAAAAGGAATTGCCTGGTCAACATCTCACTATGCTCTTTAACGCCGAGCATTTTTGCCATCGCCCTGTTCATTTCGGTATACTTAATGGTGGGTATGTCTCTTCTTCTTCTCATACTTACAAACAGCGGACCAAAGTTATAATAGTGTCAACTGGTGTTAAATTGTTCTTATGGCTTTGTGAACTTAAACATTTTAGAATATATAGCGAATTTTAGAATATAAGAACAAATCAATATATCTTGATGGCAG
Source organism: Sphenella marginata (assembly GCA_951509765.1). Lineage (NCBI taxonomy): Eukaryota > Metazoa > Arthropoda > Insecta > Diptera > Tephritidae > Sphenella > Sphenella marginata. Next base: position 32,231,306 of record OX608083.1, on the reverse strand, counting down.
GGACCTATAAAAGTTTTTGACACAAATACCAATTACGCGGTTTAGCATTTGTGCGTCACGCTGTTTTTCAGTTTCACCGACGATATGTATCTACCCTGCAGAAAATTGGACTAGCTCAGAACTATCCCGGAGCTACCACGTTTGGAGACACCACCAGTCCTAGTTTATTTCGAAGCAATGCTTTTAATTGTCTACTTTAACATGGCTTTGTCATTGGTGGTGGCAATTGTCGCCAGTGCATTTGGCAACTCGTTCGAACTGGTTCTCCTTAGGACAGGTTTAAGATAGTTTAGCTTTTGGCTACTTCTGAACTGGTTCCACGGAACACGTCACGAAGTGGATAGCTCAAGACTGTCCCTGGTGAAAACTGGTTCGCAATTTTACTGCAAGGTAGATATACGCATATGTAGATCCCCTGCAAATCGGACAAGCTCAGAACTAGCCTAGAGCAAGACTATTTTCGACAATAATAGTTCTAGCTCAGTAACCGACCTCTTACTTTACAAGACGGATCAAATTTAAATACAACGAATAAGAATAAAAACTGCACGTTTTTTAACATTTGTCAACATTGATTGTTAGGGGGTAGAGCAATATAATTATAATTATAATTATAAGTTTAATCGAATCAAATAAATAAATAAATAAAAGTAAAGTATTTCATAGCTTAATATGTATCTTTAATCTCAAGCCTCTCACACATGAATTAAGCCCTGTTAGATATAGGTATAAATTCGAAATGCATTCACTCTTCCAAGGGTTACAAATTATAGCTCCATACAATGATCTCAGCTATCATACTTACATCAAAAACGGCGATGAAAAAATTACATTTGCATCACTGATATTACCTGTAGCGCGATTCACTAACTTTTAACAACTCCAATAGAGATATTTAACATTCATGTATACTGCTTACTTTAACAATTGCGGTTAACTAAAGCTTTGGTTTCCTCGAAAGCGGTGCCGCTATATAGCGGTAGAGAACGTCGTCAAAAACAATTCAATGTAAAAGCAATTAGGTGTAAAGTTAGAAGACGGTGAAGTTCAAATACTTGAAATATTTTTACAAAAACAATATTTAAGAAATTTCAAAATTAAACAAAACACCTCCAAATATAGGAAATCAAATCGTACAGAAAAGTTTACTTTAAAATTTAAAAGAATAGCAAATACATAAATCTAAGACGAGTTTGTCTGAACTGAATTTTTAACATATCTTTAGCAGAGCCCACCTCCTCCACTTTGAAAATAAAATAAAACTTACAAATTCAGGATAAACTTTATTGAAAGCAGTAGCAACACCTACTAGCCAGATTTTGAAAACTTAACAAATGTATGTATAAGGAATTTATAACGTGAAATAAAACAAGTAAGGAAAGGGCTGTCTTCGGTTGTGCCGAAGGCTTTATACCTTTCATGAATACGCATATCTTTTTTAAGTGTCCTACATGGCCAAACAACATTTATCGGAGCAATCTGTTATGTGGAAGCTATATGTTATATTACTCCGATCTGTATGATTTTCATTACACACATCACATTTATAATAAATACCAACTTTGCAAAATTTTACGTTCCTAGCTTCTTAACTGCAAAATTTATAGCCCAAAACCCATTTATCGAAACTATCGATTATATGGGAGCTACATATATGTTTTGTTGGTCCGATCTGAGTGATTTTCACTACACAGGTTACAAATATAATATGTACTAAACCTGAAAAATTTCGCTCTCCTAGATTTTTGATTGCAAGAGTTATAGGCCAAAACCCATTTATCGGAACAATCGATTGTATGGGAGCTATGCGTTGTATTGGTCCGATCTTACTGGTTCCGACAAATGATTAATATAATACAAAATGGCAGCTCCATACCAAATTTCATCGAGATATCTCTAAAATTGAGGGACTAGTTTGCGTTCAAACAGACAGACGGACAGACGGACATGGCTAAATCAACTCAGCTCGTCGCCCTGACCATTTCGGTATACTTAATGGTGGGTCTATCTCTTCTTCTTATCATACTTACAAACATCGGACCAAAGTTATAATACCATTTCATGCTCATGAAAGGTATAATTATGCACATTTTTAATTTTTGCTTGTCTCTTTATTCGGCAAGCAAATTCGTGCCAATGTTACAAAACAAAGAAGATAATGGTAAAAAAAAAGAATTATAGACACCCTAATAACACGTAACGGTCCTACTTTATCGCTCGTTACATATTATATTTGTATTGTACCTAGGTTGTGTTCTTTTTTGTCCAAGTACCCGTTGGGAGGTTATTTTTATGCTAAGCCGTATTCCGCAAACTGAACACTCGTTTCCCAAAATGTATTATTTGCGTGATACGTAAATGCATACCATGTTTGAAAAATGTGTATTATTAGTTTGCCAGCGTTTTTTATCTTTTCGGACAGTCAGAAACTTGACCAGAATATCGTGCAATCATCCGATTAGGAAACTGGCATGGCACCCTCTGTGGAACACAGACGCATGCCGACCACCAGGTAGTCTGAAGTCCAATATTTGAAATAGGGGAAGAGTTGAATCCTTCAAATAATTTATTAGCTGCTCGTGGCTGACCATATCAAAAGCTTTTTTCAAGTCAGAAGTATTTGTAGCATTCAGTGGGGTGGTGCTGTTGGGCCTTTTAAGAAGTCGCCTTAAACCCTTTTGAAATAGCAGAGGCATATCAAACAAGTCAACTAAAAACTATTTGGATTGGAAGTTGGGTTGTTGCTGTTCCGTAAAAAGTACCTAACTTTTCAAACAATATTCGGTGTGAACTTGAACACATTTGGGGTTAGCAGAATTCTCGACTGTTTACGAAAATTGGTTGGAATTCAATGTGAAAGAGATATCTATGGTTCGTTGAAGAATGGTTATACACAGTTTATGTATGTACATATGTGTGTAGAATATTGTATTTTATATAGAAAGTAAAAAGATCTATGTATATTTATTTATGCACAAATATCATATTTTCATTTCTATTTATTTATGTATAATTGCAAATATTGATCTTATAGGCGTGTTTTTTTACACGAGCATAAATCTGCGTCTGCGACTAAAATAAAACCGCCATCTGCAAATGCGCTTATTCCATTATCAACGCGCATACATACATTTCCTCTGTTGGCATTAAGCTTGTTATTAAGGGATGACAAAACGGATTGCTGGAAGTCGGTAAGGCAGTCTGTAATTTATTTCATAGTTGCAGATAAAGTTGCGCGCAGCGGTTTATGCAAATATTAATCGCAAACGCAGTTGCGCATAAAAAAACACGGCTATTGTGTACATATGTATGTATGTGAGTATCCGTGGCCACAACCGATAACCGCCCAAATCTCATGCTTAAAATATAGGATTGGTTGTGTTCTGGGCGAGGTACATCCGAAACTACACATACAATTGATACCCAATTTCGGTTAGTTATTGAAGGTATATCTAAGGAGTATGTGACTTTGAATCCGCTAAGCAGCTTTGTTTTCTCGACGACAACGATTGTTTACATAAAGTAAAAGAAAATTTTGATATTTATCGCGGTAAATAGAACGTCGGAGTTTACCCCCGTCTATGGCGCTAGGTCAAATTTTGACAACTACACATGTGTACACATATTGAGTGTCTCAGTGCCATCCTTGCCTAAGCCTCAACCTAGTCATTTCCTAATAACACAGTGCAACAGCCATTTTACACTTTTGAAGCGACCTAGTGGAGATTGTTCATCTGGTCGAGTTATACACGAAACGCGCTTTTAAAAGTTTAACTTGAAAACTTGAAGTCCTTTCCAAAAAAAAAACTGGTATAATTAGCTAGTGAATGCCTCTCGATGACACATGCACAAAGAGGTTCATTCATTGTTAATGAGTGGCAAAAAAATTACGTCGAAACCGGAAAACCGGATGAAATTTCCAAAAATTTCAACTTCTGGCTTAAAAAACATACCATACTTTTTTCAAATGAATAAAAAAACTGTATATATTTCGAAAGTGTCAACAATTCTCTACCCAAAACAGTTGAGAATTTTGAAATCGGTTGAAAATTGGTTTTTTCATGAATTTTGTTTTAAGAGGAAACTGAAAAATCGGTTTTTTTGGCCTTAAAACCAGATTTTGGGGGTGTTAGAAACTTTTTAAGGGGGGTTTCGTGAATAACTCGACCAGGTGAACAATCTTAGCTAGGTCGCTTCAAAAGTGTATTTAATTTTGTTTTTTTTGTGGCACTGTGTAATTAGTGACAAAGTTAATAGGTAATTAAAAATTAAACAGCATTTTTAGGAAGGTTTAAAACATTTAATTAAGCTGAAGATACATTCCTTGCATACTACAAATTAACTTAAGAAAATAAATATTTTATTGTCTCATCATGACTTTGGCACAAACGTATAGGCAATTTTGGCGCGTACTAAGCAGATTGGACGTGATGGTTAGGCATCCGTGCAGTGATGAGAAAAATTGCTTTTCGTCATTTTCTTCAATTTATAATTCTTCTTTTTTCTCAACAACCCCTACATTAAGTGATTGGTAAAAGTCGTGATGCTCTGGAGGCACAAATTTCAAAAGATCTATCAAATCTTTTTTCTTCTCTTCGCATCCATTTGGAAACAGGGCCGGTAATTGAGATGGAAAATAAATCGACGGGCGACCCCTACCAGATTTTTTTGTCAGGTCTAGTGCACTGAAAAGTAGATCATTCAACATAATTGTACTTATCAAACATTTTCTTTGGCTGTCCTTTCCCTTTTTTAGTTGAAACCTTCCTATGTGTAATAGATTCTTCCAAAGTTTTTGTACTAAAAAACAAATCTCTCGTCATCTGATGAATATTGAATTTAGGACTTTTTTCATAGCGGAATTAATTACATTTAACCAATCATCGGGACGGAAAATATGGGGATGGTGCTTTTTCACCCTTTCTATTATTCCAAAATTTAAGGTCAATTTTTAAAAAATTTTCGAAAGTTGTAGAACATAAGAAAGAGACAAAACCACTTTAATATTTCGGTTTTGGCCCCGCAACTGTCACTATAAAGAGTGATTTCTTTTGTAGTTGACGGCAAGCAGTTTTTTTTCTTCCTATTTCTCACTTTTATTTTCTGCTTGCACCCTGATTTTCATTGACTTCACTTGCCTCTTAGTAAACTTTGATGTGTATGTTCACAAATTGTTTCCTATTTCGGTGCATAGTTTGACTTAGCACTATTGGTGTTGATGGAAATCATAAACTCATGCTGGATATTTTGTGTAGGCAATCTTCAGGTCTAAACATTGTTCATTTTAATGCGCGTAGCCTGGCTTGTGATAAAATGGATTATGTTAGACATGTTTTTGAGCAATCCCTCATAGACATTATTTGTGTATCTGAGACATGGTTTAGTAACGGCTGTTCTGACCTTCATTGTAATATACATAAGTAACTACTATGTGGTTCGGAATGATCGACAGCTAAGAAAAGGGGGTGGTGTCGCAATCTATTGTAAAAAACGCTAAATATTAAAATACTTGCTAAGTCTAGTGACACTCACACTGAGTATATTATTTCGGAGGTGTCAGACTCTTCAGTTAAAATTCTGGTTGCTTGTGTATACAACCCCCATAAATGCTATACGTTAGATCCTTTTTTTCTGAGCTATCTGCGCTTCTTATAGATTATGCGTTTTACGTTATTACTGGCGACTTTAATGTAAACTTGCTTCTTAACGACTCTTGAAGCCTTAAATTACGAGACCACATTTCAACAGCTCGGCTATCTGTAGTTAATACCATCATGCCTACCAGGTATGACAATATTTCTAATCCCAGTCTATTAGATTATTTTATAATCTCTGACTTAGCCTATGTTCTTAAATTTGACTAACTTTGTTTCATATCGGATCATGACTTAATCTTCTGTACTCTGGATGTCGCGTTCAATCGACCAGCAGCTGACGATATATTTACGTACCGTGATTTTCGTTCACTTGACAGCAACGCATTGTTCGCAGGCTGCTCGAGTGTGCGGTGGAATGATGGTTGGTATTATGAGTCAGTTAATCAAAAACTTGAACACCTCAATAATAATCTGACATATTTATGTCATTGCACTGCTCATATCATCAAAAAATCATGTCCTTGGTTTACGAAAAAAGTATGCTTTTATATAAAAAAAAACGTAATGTGTTGCATGCCACGTGGAGGAAGTCACGGACTGCTACTTCGTGGGACTTATAGAGAGCCGCTCGGAACAAAGCTACATCTACCATTAGAAAAGAAAAAATACTTTTTTATCAGCGTAAATTGGACCCTTCAGTCCCTTCAAAAGATCTATGGAAAAACTTACAAAATTTGCGAATTCATGGCAAAGAAACCGAGCAATCCAAGATAGATCCGGATGTCTTAAATAACTATTTTATTAGTTCTGTTGACCTCTTCAATTCTTCCACGTTTGATATAACCACAGCCACTGCTACTGTTGTCCAAGAATCTTTTGACTTCCAAGGAGTCCACGAGTTGGATGGTTTAAAAGCCGTTATGTCAATAAAGTCAAATGCCGTTGGTAATGATGGAATTTCATTCAAGTTTGCGAAGCTTGTACTCCTCTTTATCTTACCCCCTCTAACACACATACTGAATCACTGTTTTTCAAGTGGTAGCTTTCCATGTGTTTGGAAAAAATCAATAATTTTGCCTATTGCAAAGAGATCTCTTGCTTTACATCCCTCTGATTTCAGACCTGTCAGTATTTTGCCAGCTTTCTCGAAAGTTTGTGAGTCTTTAATCGCACAGCAAGTATCCAATTATATTACATCGAATTGCCCCTGCGGGTTAGGGGTTTAGTATATGCCCGAGGTAGGCATACCTGTCGTAAGAGGCGACTAATATGCACAAAGGTAATGATGTGCAACTCGATGGTTGATCTAAAACAACAACAACAACATTACATCGAATAAGCTACTATCTCCACTACAGTCTGGGTTTAGGCCCATGCATAGTTGCGCCACTGCTATGGTAAAAATCATGGATGACAATAGAACACCGCTTGATAATGGAGATTTAACACTGCTCTGCCTTCTAGACTTTTCCAAGGCATTTGACTCGGTTAATCACAAATTGCTATGCTGGAAACTCAAGCACTTCTTTGGATTTTCTGAGAGTTCTATTTAACTTTTAGCTAGCTGCTTAGGTGGGCGGTTTCAGCAGGTGAAAGGAGAGAAGGTATGTCACAGTTGAAAGCTGTAAACGTGGGTGGCCCCCAGGGCTCTCTTCTGGCCCCATTATGTTTAGCTTGTTCATTAATGACGTCTTCTCTGTATGCAAATATGTCAATGTTCATGCATATGCTGACGATATTCAGCTGTATCTCTCTAACCGTATTGGTCTTGTTGAAGACTTGTGTTACAGAATTAATAGTGACCTATCTCCTATTCTGTTGTGGGCGCAACAAAACTCACTTTGTTTAAATGCTGCCAAGTCGTTTGTAATCCCTATATCTGAACATGCTGCGGCATTAGAGTATATTCCACAGCTATGGATTTGCTCAGATGCCATCAAAACACTTGATAACATTAAGAACTTAGGCTTCATTATCAACAGTAAGCTCAATTGTAAAGACCATGTTAATAGAGTAGTTAGCAACGTTTATGTTATACTTCGTAGATTGCGACTTTCCTCGTTCTTCACACCTCAAGAAACACGACGTAAATTAGTTATGCAATTAATCTAACCACATTTCACTTATGCAGAGCTAGTTTACAGTAAACTAGATTCAGTCTCGGCACAAAAGTTAAATGTTTTGTTCAATAACGCTACGAGGTATATGTACGGAATAGGTCGATATGAGCATGTATCGCCATTCAGGGATAAAATTCTTGAAAGCACGATTATTAACTTTTTGGCTGCAAGAAATTGCATGTTTATATTTAAGTTGTTAGAGTGGAAGACCCCTAAGTATCTGTATGACAAGCTGCAGTTAACCAGGTCACAGAGGCACAATACGTTGGTTGTACCTAAATACGGATCCCTTACATCTGAGCGAATGTTTTTCGTCAGCGCTGTAAGACTTTGGAATTCTATTCCTGAAAGTGTTAAAACTGAACTGAATAGGAGCAATTTTAGTGCTAAGATACATCAATACTTTAGTGGCACTTGAATTTCAGTAAATCTTGGTGCGATTCTTTGACTGCATTTATCCATTATCTACCTTCTTTTATTCTTTAATGCTATCTCTAATCTAATGAATATCTTATACATAAGTACTTAATGCTAGTATTAAGTAAGCCTATGTTTATTAAATACTTATTGTAATCATTTAAGACAAGAAAATAAACCTTTAGTTGATGTACATATAAAAGATGCTTATGTCTTAGTTGTACAATTGTTGTAATACTATAAATAAATACGCCAGCTATAATGGTTATGAATAACCCAAAAACAGTGCATGACGCAAACTTCAGATAAAGCTAATTAAGGGAATATATGTATAATATCTCCGTTTGCTCGTCCACCTGAAAATACATAGTTAGGCACTCCGTTTCACCACGTTAAATAACTATAATTTGCATTAAATACTTTCCTTATCTGGGTAAATTATTAAAAATTTTCCTCCAAAAACCCTTGAAAACTAATTTAAAATATTATTAATGGCGCACTTACAATTTGTCACTTTTATTGAAGAAGAATCGCAAAGAAACTGAAAAAAAGGCTTTGTGTGTGTTAGTAAATTGCAATTTTCGTTTGTGAGTATTAGTGATGGTGCACCATGGTTAGGCCCGTCTAGTAGGGATATTTGTTCAAATAAAGTTGCTGAAATGTATTCCTTCTTTAAACAAACTTTTTTTTTCAGTAGTGCCGGTTGTATTCTATAATATTATGCTCAAATGCTCGAGAGAGATTCTTAGTTCATTGCAATAAAGGCATTTACTATACATACTTATTAGTAGACTACCGTAAGTCATATACACAAATACATATGGATATGTACCTACATATCTTCATTTTTAATATTCTGGTGTCATGGCCACAATTCAAATTATCGCTTATGGCCACAGATATATCTGTTAGGTAATCTACAATTGCTTAACACGAATATACATAAATATCAACGCTATAAATCAACGCTGCCAAAACAACACTTACAAAAAAACAAAACACATTTAACAGTTACAAATTGACCCACAACTAAATAACTTAAAAGTTAATAATTAAAAGTTCTGTGAAAAACTGGAGATCCATGATTACGTAATATTGAGCCTTTAAATTTAAACGAAATGGATGGTTTTAACATAGAAGCCTTCATAAAATCCAATATGACCTCTCATGATGAACCTCAGGAATGTGAGAACAATTGCAAAGGCAATGGGCCAGTTTTCGGCTCTCAGCGGGTAAATTTAAATTCCAGCACCCCCTATTCGGATGCGACACAGGTAAGTTTAATGATATGCACAAAATAATTCATACAAATCTTATAAATAAAAATGAATGTTTGTCTGTGTGTCCAAAGTACTCAACCGATTTTTATGAAATTTTCACAGTATATTCTTGGGATAATGGGTTAAAGCATATATGCTATATATATATAAAGCCTATAGGCTATATATATTTTTGGAAAAGTGGGCGGTTTCACGCCCCCAGGCTATATAAAATTTAAATTCTTCATAACTCTGAACATATTTGGTCTAAGTTAATGATTTTTGGATATGTGTGTCCCTTGGTCAAGATTTATATAATTTTGGAAAAGTGGGCGGTACCACGGCCACATTTTTTGTGTTTTGTTTGTACTTCAATTATGTCCAAAGTTTATGGTCGATCTGTTTTTTTTAACTTTCTCAATACATTAAAATCTTCGTTGGGTATGGCATAGGCTATACATACTTGTAAATTTTTTGGAAAAGTGGGCAGTTCCAAGCCTACAAGCTAAGTAAGTTTTCAATTCGTTATATCGCTGAATGTATTTGCTTTAGTGAGATTTTAACGTTCTTAAATCTTAATGAATGCACTAAATTTTCTTTGTTTGTTATTGCCATTTATACATATCCGGAGTATTAAAGGATTTTCATAAAATCATAATAGTGGCGTTAAGTGGTCAGCGTGTACAGCAATGTTTAAGGACAGTCTAAATAGAATAGGATAGAACTAAATAAATACTCATTGAGTTCAAAAGATCCGTTTTTTTTTGAGTTTAGCATCCAAAAAATTTTTTTGTTTATACCAAAGACGTTAAAACCAGAAACATTGTATATCATAAAGCACTGCAATAAATGGAATGATAAAAATTAATAGAAAAATATTTGAAAATTTATTTCTAAGGAAGTCACTGGTCAGGCAGAGCAACGTCTGCCGGGTCTGCTAGTAGATATGGTATAAAAACATAGAGGTGGAAAATTTGATTTCAGTGAAAATGAAACAACTAACTTTGTTCATTGTGTCATAATGACGTAATTGTACAAATAGATTTTTTTATGCATTCACAATCGTTTAGGGGGGGCTGAGGGGGTCATTTAAATAATTAAAGTCTTTTAATATAAGGAATTCCTACCAAAAAATATTTGTATTGCAATTTTAATAAATTTATTTCATTAATAATAAAATGTACTTATTTTTTCATTAATTTTCACACCTCAATTCACCGATTTTAAAGTGTATGATATGATGAATATGTTTTAGGGCTGGTCAAATTGTATGGGAAAAAAAACGTCAGGTGTACATCGAGTTTTTGAATCTATGGGTCATACTGAGTAATATTGCCCATGGGACCATAGGTCTGAAATTAATTTCGAGCACCCCCAAAATTGTTCATAGCAAAATTGTTTTAAAAAATTTAAAAAAATTACTATTTCTCAATGATTGTTTTAATAGATATTGTTACATACTTAATCAAGAATAGTTTCCAAAAACAATTACATATAGTGAAACTTGCAATAAGACAAAAGTTATTCATCTTTTCGTAACTATACATTGATTGAATATAATATACATGTATGCGGGATTTCTTGACCCCGGGGCCGGATTTTCTTTCGGCGGCCCTGCAATCGTTTGTTTTTAACATTAAATATTGCAGTTTGGTATTATCATTTACACCTCTGTGCTACTTCGGTTGTCAGCATTGTTCAACACAGACAACTCCTTACATACTAGCAATTGCCTTGGAAAATTTTTAAAGTGGTTTTGGGAAAATGTATAAAGAAAATATGGGAAGCGGGTGAGTAAACCTATTCAAATCATTTTAACTTAATTTATTTGTAAGCGGTTTTGTACAAATTTATAGAAAAAAAAGGTTACAACGAAACAACAGTTTTTTAAACGGGTTGAAGCATCCCGATGATGGGCGAGGCAAGCCACAATTTGGATGCATTGAAAATAAAACGAATGAATTGTGGTAAGAATTTGCAGTACAGCCAATAGCTGAGGATCACCAACAAGAAGTGCGCACTAAGTGAGTAAGGAGTATCCATGAAGGTGGATCCATGAAGGTGGATCCATGCAGGAAAAATGCTATGATAACTTGGAACTTTCTCTTGGATACAATATACGGAAAACTGGAACAAAAACCTTCTAACAATCGCTATCATGATAAAATTGGTGATTGTGAATATTTTGGAAACAAATTCAGTTGTATTGTGAATGCATAAAAAATTACAGCTGCTCTTGTTAACAATTTTAAACACCAGAAAATTGTTGGTAGAAAATAGCATTTTAAACAAACCATTTTGGCGTACAAATTTCGTTTGTGATATTACTTACTTTACATTTTTTACATTTTTAAACTCTACACTCAAACAAATGTGTCCTAAAACTATGGAAAAATAACTTGTTTTAAGAAAAAAATGGGAATGAAATAGCACTAAAGACATGTCTTCCTTCAGTTAAGGAAACTCGATTCTACTTTTAAGTACATATGGTTTCCTTAAAAGGAGGAAAATATTGCCTTCAATTAAAGGAGATTTTCTTAAACGAAGAACATTGTTGTCTTTAATTTAAAGTAAATTCTTAATATAAGGCCATCAAATAAAAACCACTTCCTTAGGTTAAAAGATCTTTGACTTTAAAATTAAGTCTCCCTGTATCTACATTTAATACTAATGGAATTGTTTTAAATAAAAATGCAAAAACTTATTTTTTTTTCATTTATTTCAATTCATTGTTCTTAAAATTAAACTTAGGTTTTTAAAACTTATTGTTTTCATTGATTTTATTTCATTGTTCTTAAAAATTAAACATTGTTGTCTTTAATTTAAAGTAAAGACATTCTTAATATAAGGCCATCAAATAAAAACCACTTCCTTAGGTTAATACGCATATTGTCACTTGCGAAGCGAATACATTTGGCGAGTCGAACGGATTGGCGAACTCACCTAAAATCTGCATTGTGAGTGGCGAATGAACTTTTTCGCCTGTCATGTTATGTTGCCATTTAAACAAATTCAAAAAGTTCATCCGAATTTGACGTTTCTAACATTTTTGTGTCATTTGCTTATGTTTTTATTTATTTATTTGTACAAAAGAGTGCGATGTTTGTGTAATTGTAGTAGGTAGCGAGGATGATGTGCGTCAAGTGGAAATGGCAGCTCATACCGAGATCATAAAAAGTGGTGCTAGTTCGGATACAGATCAGCTGGATGTGGAAAGTAGTGGTGCAAAAAAACGTAAAACCCACAGTGGCACCAGTGGTGATTTACTGATAGTAGAAGACGTTTGGAATCACATCCACTTGAATATAACAATTGGCAATAGCGCAAAAGATGCGGATGAATACATAGTGGTGCGCCTGCGTTACTTCAAACGTTTGTGTTTGCCACTGCAGCAACATTACAAAAAATTATACCAGATCTTATTAAATCCATTTAACAAATGTGGAACTCTCGTTTGAATTTAGTGAAACAAATACGGGCTTTGGTTCCAAAACAAATTGATTTACATATATTTGAAAGAAGAATGTTTACCCACTACTCGCCCCTCAAGCAGTCTTGTACAATGGACTTCATTTACTTATAAGGAGTATGTTGCATCTGCACCGAACGTTGACCCAGAGCTTGTCAGTAGTAATCATCTGTTTTACCGTGCCATCGTTTACCCACATTGACCTAGAGGAACTATCATTTAATTTAATTAAAAAACACACAAAAGTTGTTTACTCACTTCTATGTTGCTTTATTTTCGGTTAAAATACTTTTTTCTATCAAAATATGTATATGAATAAGCACAAAACTTGTCGCTTCTTTTCCTCAATTGCGAATGAAATAAGCATTCGTCAAATTTTGACACATTTGGCGAAGCGAATCTAACTTTTTCGCTACTGGCAATTCGAGAAGTTCATTTTCGTCACTCATTCGCCACTTTTTGGCGAATTCGCCACAGATTCGCATGCCGCAATTCGAGACGGCGAAATTCGGCAAAATTTTCATTCGCTTCGCATGTGACAATATGCGTATAAAAGATCTTTTACTTTAAAATTCAGTCTCCCTGTCTCTACATGTAATACTAATGGAATTGTCTTAAAAATAAAAATGCAGAAACTAATTTTTTTTTTTTTCATTTATTTCAATTCATTGTTCTTAAAATTAAACTTAGGTTTTTAAAACTTATTTTTTTCATTGATTTCATTTCATTGTTCTTAAAAATTAAACTTAGGTTTTAAATACTTATTATTATTTACATTATAATACTTAATAATAGAGAGCAAATTTACATTACTTTCTAGTTTAAACACTTCACAAATTTTGTACGCTGTAAATTGGGGTTTATAAAAAAATATTATAAAACCTTTTTTTAAAATTGTGCCATATCGCTTTACAAATGAATAACAAATTATTTCATCTGTACTATCAGCTGTGAAGTGCTTTTTAAATTCATTGTAATATGTTGAAGTTTTCGAAGGGTATTGTCGGTTGCTGCAGTTATATTCTAAAATTTCAAAATTTTGTATAAATTCAGAAAAACAAAGTGCAAATTTCCTTGCCAAAGATAATATGTTTTTTCTCGATGTTTGCCCTCAAACAAAAACGACCAAAAATTTATCAATGGTCCAGATTCTCTTATTATTTTACAATAGTGAATTAAAAAATGGTGTTTAGGTTTCAACGTACCTTTAAATAAATGAACATATTGTTCATTATGAAGCTTGATGTGCTCTTGGAGGCTTTGAATGTCCATTTCAGAAAATTCTGTAAAAAGCACTTCGCTCAACCAGTTCGCTCAAATTTAATAAAAATAACCATACTTCATTATTTTTAGGTATTTTTTCACCAACGAGTAATGGGAAAATGTATATAAAGCACATCATTTCTCTCCCGGTCATTTTAAGTTTAAAGTTCTTTAGGTGTTCTGCTTTGAGTGGCGGTGACTTATTGCCTTTTTCAGGTAAATCATAATCGAAATTAGCTTTTTGACAGTTTAAAAAGACTAGATCAAAAAACTTATTTTCAATAAAGTACATTATTATGTGACATAAATCATAATTGAGAACGCCTTCAAAAAGATCATGCAGAAGGTGGACTGCGAAATTTTCAATAACATGAAAACTATGCAATTTATTGAAAATCGAATTTTCTCTGACACCTGTTTGTTGTACGTTACTAATTTGAACGTCAGAATTATAATTTTCTTTGTTGCGGATTGTTTAATTCTATATCGTCGAAATACAAGAAAATAGCTTTATTATTTTGAAATTTTTCATACACTTCCGGTAATTCAAAATATTTTTTAAGTTGGAATTTTATTGGGAACAAAATACCTGCTGCAATTGACGGAAGCAATAGACGGCTTTGAAATTACATGAAATCAAGTTAGAAAGTGAATAAGCAATTTGGATTACAGAAGGTTTTTCGTACATATCTGAATCTAATAACGTTTTAACAAATGTATGCTCTGAAGAAAAACTGGCGAATGGTGCCTTACAAAACGATATTAGCTCATTTAAATTCTCACGAACTTCACTATGATCTGGCTCTAATTTTTTTACAATTTTTTCCAATTCCCCACTAATTGGACAAATTATAAGATTTGTTATATTTTTTTGTAGTAACGTTACTTCCTTTCGGTGCAAGTAGTTGCTGGAATATTTTTCTAATGTAAATTTCAAACAGTTTTCTTTTAACAAACTTAAGTTTACATTTGATGTTTGGTTTTTCAGTACCGTTTTCTATTTTGCGTTTTTTTTTGACTTGAATAGATTGTGGGATAGAAATATTAAATGATGTTTCACTCTCTGTATGTATTGAATTGATTTCAGAATCAATAGAAATATTAAATGCAGTTTCACTTTCTGTATGTCCATGCTTTTTTTCCTCATTTCTCATATGGCGACGAAATGACTTAAAATCATCAAATTTATGTTAACACTCTAGAAAACAGCATTGGAAATAATATACAGCACCTTTATGATGAACATACTGCAGATGTGTGAATAACTTTTCACATTGAAAAAATATTTCACAACAGACAAAACAGATTACGATTTCTTAAATTAAGAGAGATCGCTAATAAGCGATGAAACACAGCTCAAGTTTTCGCGTGTCAAATGAAAGAAATATTTCGCCAAAAACTCCCACACTTGTTTGCACTCTGCTGGGTATTCTAAATCTAACGTTGCGAAAAGAAAAGCAAAATCGTTCGCGGCGACTCTTTTCTTGTGAAATATTGTATATTCAAACACACATATGTACATACATGCATATGTACAGTTAACAGTTAACTTTGGTAATGCTGCACAAAAATTTCCTGTATGTATGTACATATGCATTTTCAAAAGGCACATGTTTGCACTTGTATCTAATATTATTTTCACACTTACCTTTCAGTAAATCGTACAAATCTATTAAATCAAATAATTCCAAAATTTTGTACACTTTGTTCACTTCGAAAACAATTTCCATATTTGTATTTTCCATATTTAGCACGTAAAGAAATTCCATCACTCACTTGTCACTGTTCAATAACATATGATTATCGCTGCATTATTTTGAGAGAATTCATGTATGCTTTCATTAGAGTAAAGAGAAACAGTCCATGTATGCTTGAACTTAAAATAAGGTAGCCTGACCTTATATCAAAGCTTGAGTTAAGTAAATAGTCGGTTCGCATAAGGTTGAGTCATCCTTAAATTGAATAAATTTTTACTTGTTAAAAGTTTAAGTTAAGCAAGTAAAATTGAACTTTTTTCACTTATAAAGTCTAAAAATGACTTGTTTTCAGAACAATTTTACTAAAATATAGGAAAATGCCATGAACTTAAAATAAGACATCGATTTTCTTATTTTAAGTACGATCGTCCTAAAATTGAAGGGTACGACTTACTCAAATTATAGGAATTTTACATACTTTGAGTAAATTTTACTATATTTAAGTATATTTTGAGCTTTTTAAAACAAGGGCGCGCTTTTCTTTATTCTAGTCTGTCCATTATTTTCAGTGTACCCAGTGGGAAAATGGGGAATGCATTACCTTTTTCATGCATGAAAAGATATACGAAAATTGTTGTAAGAAAAGATCAATCCAAAAGCAATCGAATGAGTAATGTGTAGCTCTATTTTTATTTGTAGTACTACATTTTTGAATTTTTTTACTGTGTTTTGTTTCTGAAAAATGAAAAAAAAAAAAACAAAACACATTAAAAAATTTTCTGGAGGGCGCTTTCGTTTTTTGCCTTTTTTTTGTGATATGGCGAGCTCAGAGCTCAAAAGATTGATAAGGTACTTATCCCGTCCTCAAAGGAAGGGTCCCATGATGCGGTAAGGTTTTACAACTCATGAAGTGACCCCGATATTGCCGTCTAGGAATTACACTAGTCGGTACGGTGTCATATAAAACCTAGACTAGAAGTCGCCACCTCTCAGCTGGCGTTCTCATTATGTTTATGCCAACCCCAGTGGTAGTCCTAATAATGGTCATAGCTTGTATTTTGTTTTATAAACCGTTACCCTGCACAAAATAATTTGCATGTAATGCGTCTTTTCTATCATGCAAAGTAATGATAGATATAATGTGTATAATGTGTAAATAAGTATAAGAAGTAATGTATAGTTTGTCGCTTCAGTTTGTTGATAGCGACAAATTACTTTTCCTATGACATCGCTGTAGAATCAATCAAGGGCTAGTGACGTATAAAAGCAGCACTCAATACACGAACCAATGAAACTCTTGATAAAATTTCTTAACCGTGGGAAGGTGAAATGTTGTAAAGCCCTTTTAACGGTCTACTCCAGTGTGCCCTACATTGTCGTGGCAAGACTCTATGATACGCCACCTCATGTTCTTTAAAACAAGTAGAAGGACTTGTCCACTTTCGGCATTTATTTTATTACTTTATCTGCACTATCTGACCAAGTTTATCATTTTGGCAGTTAGTCCTAAAAAGCGTTTAATCGCCCAGAGGAGCCACAAGTTGACACATCATCCTTTGGAAAGTACATGGTGCGTTACGCGACCCAAATTGTATCTTATTAAATTTAATTTTTAAGTGGCCATTATGTGTGACAAATGCAGTGAATGGTATGGCCTTTTCCTCTAACTCTATTTGGTAGGACACTGATATAAGGCCTAGAGATGTGAAAACCCTTTTTCCTGAAAGCGTTGCCAATACCTCGTCAACGGTGAGTGCCGATAAGTATACCTTCTGGGCTGGAGCGTCTTCGTTCATTTGCGCGACGTAGTCTGTGTAAAGCTCATACAACTCGTCATTAAATCTTTTTCGGTACTCGTCGTCGCCAACGCGAGTACCCAAAGAGGCCCACAAATCTTTCGCAGAACTTATCTCTCGAAAACTGCGAGTGCGCGTCGTCAGATATTGTTAGTGTCCACGCTTCTGCACCGTATAGCAAGACCGGAGCGATGTGTGACTTTTAGAGTGCGATTTTCGTGCGCCGAGAGAGGTCCTTACTTTTCAGTTGACTTTCCAGTCCAAAGTAGCATTTATTTGAAAGAGCGATTCTTCGTTCAATTTCTAGGCTTACATTATTGTTGGTTTTAATTCTGGATTCAAGTTAAACGAAGTGCTTCACTATTTCGAACTTTTTGCTGCCAGCTTTGGCTTGGGTGCCAAGAGCGCATTCACGCCTCTTTGATTGATGACAGCATGTACATATGTACTTCGTGTTGCCATCGTTCACCACCAAACATAATTCCAATAGTTCCTTAGTAGTTCCCTCTACAATAATTTGCTTCGGGATAGGAATATTATATGGCTTCTTATAAATTGGCTTTGGCGAGTAACCTTTATTTCCATCTTAAAGCATTTAGACTTACCCAGTTCCGAAAGCTTCTCCCCAAACGACAACGACAAGATCGTCTTCCATACCCGCTTGTAGCCCACTGCCGATGTCCAAAGCGCTCTTACCAATCGCACAACAACCACCCTCGATAGCCACCTTACCCTTTGACAGCACTTCGATTCCGACAATGGGCTCATATGCCATGAGCTGATCATCCACAACTTACATTTCAACCAATGTCGTAACTTTGTTCATTTTAATTTGTTCTATTAATTTCTCACAACAAATAGTTTCGGGCTCTGCAAAACCGACCAACCTCTCTTTACATATAACAAAATTCAACCCGCATTGCATAGCAGTAGATCGTTTTAGCAATGATTTGGAACTGCCTGAATCAATAAGTCCCTTGCATTTTATTTCGTAATTTCTCACAATGACGATATCTTTGCACAACTCTGTACATATGTATATTAATTAAAGTTACCTTGTTGATAGGTGCCATTGATTCTTCATCTTCAACATGGTGTAATACTTAACACTTATCCTGTATTAAAAAAGAGTTACGTACGTGACATAAGTGGGTCATTTTTGCCCAATGGACAAATGAATAGATTTTGATTTTATTTCGAGCCTTCGAAATACACCTGCTAAGAGCAAAATGCCAAAGTATGCTTCCAAACTAATACTATCTATTTCGACCCAATTATTTCCAAACACTGATTGACCTGAAACAAACCCTTTTACTATTGGGCAATTTTGACCCACTTATACAAGATACGCAACTATGTCTGCCCAGTGTATATTGTAGATGACACATTTAAACAAAACTATATTTCATGTTAAGTTTTGTTAAATAATAAAAGTCAAGAAGTTTCGCCGGATTATAGAGAGTATATAAAAAGATATGCAACTTTCAAAGTCGTTTGGGCAATTTTGACCCACTTATGCAGGATAAGTGTTAAAGGTGTTCTTGGTTCGCAACTTCTCGCTCTAACGCCGCCATCGTGAACGCCCTTAGCAATTACGATGTTGTCTCTTTATAAAAGTCCTTTTTTTATTCAGAATATATTCCTTTAAAAAAAGTACTATAAAACATATCACACAATTTTCTCAGAAAAAAATGTAACGGCATCAAATTTTTCTTCAAATTTGCCTTGTGTTGACTCTTCTATTAAACAATTCTGTCACAATTCTCACGCTTAAGGCTTCGGGTAGGCCCCTCTCCCATTGTCGAACAATTGTATTAGAATAAACAACTAATTCCGAGACCTTTCCAGCCTTTTCACGTAGAAAAATCTGACCCTATCACCAACATAGGTACTAAGCTAAGGCAGCTGTCAAAAGTGGACAATAGTTAAACATCCACTTTCAATCACACAAAAATCTTGGGTGTGACTTTTTACCTTCGCTAGTCATGCCCCTGCAATGCCCATTAATGTACAGATCACCCATATGTCGCCAAATACTCTCCCTCATGACACTAATAATTTATTCAGCTGTTATATGGAACATATTCTGCGCGCAGGGATAACCCTTGGGAGGGGGTTTCATTTTGATTTGCATTCGCATATATTTTTCGCTAAGATAAACATATTCGCTGAAACACATACCCAGACCCATACATCTTAAATTTAAATGTTCCTTAACTTTTCTGAAACTGCATACTCGAGGGGGTGAAATAACCCAAACGGTAATAATCCAAAAACACAAATTTGGATTATTACCATCACAGACTTTTTTTGTGTTCGCACCGCACATTTGTCGTATGAATAGTAGATTGAAACATCGATTTTTTTTTGTAATAGTCGATAGTTTCGATAGTGTCAGTGCATTGAAAATTTGTAATAAATTTATAATACAAAGTGACGCTGTGATCTGAAGTAATGTAATTTTTAAAATTTAACGCTCAAATTGCAATATTTGCACTTTTTTAACATGCTTAGGAACATATCGCACACTAAATCAAAAACAGTCACAACTCAAAATCCGAGTACCTTTCAGTTAATTGCTTCTGGATCGCACAAAAGTGATTTGATTTTTAAAAACTTGACATCACTGTACTCTTTAAAGAGTAACGATAATAGTCAAAAAGAAAAATATTGTATGCATTGGCTGCACTACTTTTTATTAGGCAATCTATGCCAAGAAAGCGACCTAAAAAAATTTTGAGTTGTGACTGTTTTTGATTTAGGGTGCGATATCGTCGCTGTTTTGGCAAAACCACCCATCGACCATAAGCAAAACCACCTATCTGAATGAAACCAAATTTTACAGGAGAGCAAAAAACGTTATTTCTGCTGATCATTCATTTTCCATTTCCGTTAAGGCCGGTGAGGAAGTTTTAGAAAGGTGCTTTTAAATGACACTTTATAACTTATTTATACATTAAGAGAGTATTTTAGGACACGCAGATCGAAAACTTTAAGTCGAAAATTGGACCTGATCATGGCATACGTATACAGGTAATATAAACTCAGCAGCTGATTAGATTTTTTTCATTTTCATTTGCTCTAAACTGTCAAACTTTGTAAAGCATGCGCTTCCATATTTTGTACTTGCGAATGCCTGTTTTGACGTTTTAGCGAAAGCGATTTTTAGTTGACAGCGCCGATATTACCTGTATGAGTATGCCATGGACCTGATACCATATAGACGGTTTTGTATTATACCGTTTTCTGAAAAATTTATGGCTGGGATGAGAAATTTATTAAATTTTTGGATGAACCTCGATGCCTAGAGGCCAGGGTTACCTAATCTCAATTTTGGCACTTCGGCGATTTGGGAGGTTTTGCATTTGGCCGATGGGTGGTTTTGCCAAAACAGCGACGATATGTATGTATGTATATTATGTGTGTTTATGTTCGGAGTTTAAGTTCCTCTACATTTAAAATACGATAGTATACAATAGTTTCGATCCATAGTCTTTTCGAACTATCGAAAATGTCGAATGTTTTGCAGCTCTATAGTCCAGTAATATATAAGTATACAAATTTACATTAGACGGGGCGAGCGCACGAACAGCCCCAACGACTTTAGCTGGTTGAAATAAGTTATCCAGAATTCAGCAGAATTATATTCTTTGTATGCTGCGTTTCCTCGGACTCCCGTTAGAAGAGCTTGATGACAGTTGAGAGTGAACTGGCCCTTTGGGCAGGGCGAAGCACTTCTAACAACAACAACAACAATACAGAGGAAGTTAATAGAGAAATGATTTGTCCGATCGTTAGTTAGGTTTCGGTCTTTGGCAGGTTTGATATGAGCCCAACAAGGTACCGATGTCGAAGCGATCCTGTCTGCGAATGAAATACTATATTTGAGCAATAGCACAAATGTTTTTTTTACCGCGTGGTAATAAAGCAAACCTCGAAATTTTGCGTAATTTTATGTTATTTCACCCGCCTGCATACTGTTATGCCTAAAATAATACCCAAGAAAATGTTTGTGGTTGTACAAATTTGTCTGTATTTGATAGAGAATTGGTGATATGGTATGGCATATCCCAGCTAACCAAAAGTGCAAAAAAAGACTCCTTTCGAAACCATAAAACGCTCATTTCTCAGAACTTTACCCTCCAAAAAGAGCTCCTTTCGGAGCCCAAACGGAGTCATAAAAAAGAGTCCGAAATGAATCCGATCCCGATGAATTTGGAGCGTTTTATGACTATTTGTAAATGAACTTCGGAGCCTTTTATTGGTGCTTTTCTGAAGCTTATTTGGGGTCGCTTTTTATTTCTGTTGGGCCATTTTGGAGGCCTTTATCGATATTTTTATGAAACTTTACAAATAATAAAAAATAAGGTTTAAGAAGTTTTATTGACACAATTCTGAAAATATGAAATGTGCTATGTTTATATCTTTCTACAGACTATTGATAAACAGCGATGAAAATGCGATATTTACCTTCTGTTAGGTAAAATAAAAAAAACTCAGAAAATGCTTGAAAACATTCACATAATTGAACGTTGTCGCTCATCTGCTCTCCAACGTTCATGTTCTCACAATTCTCTTTACGCCTACAAAAGAAAGGGTCAGAAAACAATCGAAATATCTCATATAATTGAGTCTTGCAGTTCATTCGCTCTACAATATTCATTTCTCTCTCAACGCTCCGTAAATCTTCATAAAAAATTGGTTTTTTGATGTTTACTAAATACCACTGCTTTTTTTGGAGCGCTCCGACTTTGGTAAGCAATGATTATTCGCACTTTTATGAATACATGGCTATAATTAAAGTCCGTTTAACATTGCAACTCTTCGAGGTACGGAAAAGAATTCTGTCAATACTCAAGGAAAAAGTAGAAGTCAGCTGGTCACTTGACACAACCTTAGCATCATTTGTCCATGACATCAGCCGCGTTCTTCTGGTAGTGAACCGGAGATAGATAAAAAATTTTACATGCAAATGCAACAATAACAACTTGACCCAGATAAATCCACATAGAACTCTGGTTCACGCTGTGTTTAATTGGCTTTTTTGTGTCAACTTTTCAGCACTTGCGCATTAAATGTCAGAATTGACAGTTCACAGTACATATACATAAAAAATTTATCAAAGTGATTTCTCAATTAACCAAATAAAGAAAAATGGAGTTGCAAACATAATATATTAGTAAACTGACTTCAAATAATTGTCCTTCTATGGTTTTATTTAATTTTAAATTATTTTCACCCTCTGTTTGTTTGTTTCTCTTCTTCTTGCTGTGAAAAGTGACGTTTTCTGTCAGTGCTCCCAACTCACATAACCATGAAGCGGACTGTGAGAATTGAGCGTGAGCCAGAGCGACAACTACCAGAAGAATTCGGCTATCAACTGTACTGGTACAAATTGAAGCCGTGCGATGAACCGATTAAATCATATTTTGATTAATCATAACTCTGACTCATCAAACCTTTTTTGAACTAAATTTAAAACCTTACAATTTACTACGCATGTTTTCAGTTACGTTTGGTTTAAATTTAAGAACTAGCTGATGTAAAGAGAAATTAGATCTATTTAAGTCCAAATTTGTTTTAAATTTAAACTCAAGGTAGTTCTTTGCGACCGTACGTAACTGCTAATACTCGTCCATCGTATTTTGAGTAGTTTGCGAGATATTTGCAATCAAAGCTCACAATTTTGTCATTTTCATGTGGTTGTTGTAATTACACAGTGAGAAAAAAAGCAAAAATGTGTTCTGCGCGGAAATAATTGGGATCGCGTAGCCGGTATTGGACCGGCAAATGCTGCCTACGCTGAAAGGCGTTCTGCACAAAAAGAAACATGGTTTCCATTCCCACTAATAACAAGAGAGTTTAGGTTAAAACTTGGAGTTTAAAGTATTTCAATGTTTATAGATATTTGACTTGAAACTTGAGGATTTTAACTTCCAACCAAATGAATGAAGTAAAAAGCAAACATGAATTGAAAAAAATTGTTTTAAATTGAAACCAATAAGTTTTAAACGTGAAAAATTCAATTTAGTGG
Organism: Sphenella marginata; assembly: GCA_951509765.1. Classification (NCBI taxonomy): domain Eukaryota; kingdom Metazoa; phylum Arthropoda; class Insecta; order Diptera; family Tephritidae; genus Sphenella; species Sphenella marginata. The sequence goes on along the minus strand of OX608083.1, from coordinate 32,207,654 downwards.
ACGTTAAAACAAATTCATACAATTTAACTCCGGGGGGTATTTTTTAGTGAAAAATATGAATTCGTTATAATTGTAAGTACCCTTCGTAACTAATAATAGTGGACGTGTCCAACAAGAAGAGTGATTCCATCAACTCAGGCTCGCTCTCACAGGCTCTCTCGCTTTTATCTTGCTGGCTCTTCGGCATCTTCGCTTCATGACTTGGCAATTCCAAAGGATTAAGTGCAGAATTCAGACTCCTAGGCCCGGTAAACACTAAGTATAGAATTAGAATTGTCAATATACATAAATGAAAATATTGAACCCATTCTTAAATGACTTACATCATTATAGAGTATATTATTATTAATTTTTATTTCCTTCCCTCTAACTTCCCCTAGGCACCCTACCTATACTTAGTTTTTCCTGAGAGTCTTATGTGCCTTAACGTTAATAAGTACGTTAATAATCTTATTTTTAGAATTAGAATAACTAAAAAATACAAAATAAAATAAATGTGTCATAAGCTTTAGTTCTTTTAGGTTTTGAACTAAATAGTTGAATGGTTTAAAATTGAAACTGCATGGATTGATTTTTAATAAATTAATGTTTAAATTCGGCTTGAATTCAAATTACGGCGTGGTTTTATATAAAACTTGTTTCAATAAAATTATATTTGAACTTTGGGTTTAAATTTAAACTTGGGATAGTATGAACTTCAACACACAAACGCTAGTTTTTAGTAAACTCAGGTTGGAATGAAATCGATGTGGACTTAAATTAAAAATCGATGTGGACTTAAATTAAACCCATGTTGGTTGCATTTAAAAACAAAACGGTTAAAGTTTAAAACCATTCATTTGAATAACTACGGTTTAGTTTCAAATATTGTCTGATTAAAATTATGAAAAGGAAAAACAAGTTTAATACCAAATCGTTTGAAATTCAAATCTAATGTTGAATGCTCTATTTTATGAAAATGTCTTAGGTTTGAATTAAAAACCAAATATGGTTTGGTCATATATGTAGCCCAAAAAAGTTTAAAATCTAGGCAAAATTTTTAAGCCATGTAATGACCGCAATACATTCACGAGTTTGGTAACTCCACAGTGAGTTCACTATTCAACACTTTTAAATAAACGTATCATATTGCCTTTCTTGGTTACTGCCTTTTGGGGTGGTGGGTTAAGCTTCTAGAAGCTTCTAGGTTGTTCCATCTTTGTGTTTTCAAAGGTTGGTGTTATTTATTAGCATCTCCTCTTTGTCTCGTATTCGTAAACATACGCTATTTTTCTATGTCTTGCTTACGTGGATAAGTGTAGCCATCGTCATCTCGGATGTGCTGAAGTAGTGGTGGGAGTCAGTGTTGCCATTTTGGGGCTTTTAGAGCTAGATCTAGCGATTTTTTTTTGGCGTTTAGCTCCAAAATTCCGTTTTAGCTCCTAGCTCTTTTTCTAGTCCTTTTTTTCCTTTTTAGCTCTTTTTTGGCTCCAAATTTATTTGGACAAATTGTATTGCAAAATGAAGAAAGCTTTTATTTCTTTTACAATCGACGTTGAAATTATTATATTAGATGACTGGGGATGACTTGGTGAATGCTGTAGAATTCATCTGATCCATTTTTTTAAATTATTGTCTGTCTGTTTGAACTTAAGGATCTCGGGTACCCTGCTAGCAGCAGCAAATTGAGCGACCCCCCCGGCCAAATCTAAGTTGAAATGATTTTGCAAAAATTTTTAAAATACAGTTTATAAATCTTGTATTGAATCTTGACTAATAAGTTTTGACAAAACTAGTTAAAATAATTTTACGGAAGAAGAAATTGGTGAAAGTTGCAAAGAATAAGGTTGGCCAATACAAAAGTCCGGCACTTTGAATTGCACTTGGAGCTTTCCGAAATTACAAATTTTTAAAAAAATTTTACTGATGATAACAGTGAGCAGTTTCAATTAACAAGTACTGTAAAACGTACTATTCAGGACCCGATTAATTAGGCTTTGATGATGATGAATTGACGTCATGGCCAAATGATGCTAAGGTTGTGTCAAGTGACCAGCTGACTTCTACTTTTTGCAATGTTAAACGGACTTTAATTATAGCCATGTATTTATAAAAGTGCGAATAATCCTAGCTTACCAAAGTCGGAGCGCTCCAAAAAAAGCATCCAAAAGGAGTCCGTAATTGGAGCCGTTTAGCAGTGCTATTTAGTAAACATCAAAAAACTAATTTTTTATGAAGATTTACGGAGCGTTGAGAGAGAAATGAATATTGTAGAGCGAATGAACCGCAAGACTCAATTATATGAGATATTTCGAGTGTTTCAGGGCGATGCTATTTAGACATCAATATGAAATTTTCCAGTATTATTATGGCTTCATTAAAGTTCTTATAAAATTGACATTTTCGAAATTGTGAAATTGATATTTTCGAAGATTACAGTTTGATACTAGTTATTATTGAGTTGATACTATTTTTTTCTTATTAATTTGATACTCCCAGGTATCGAATTGAGACCTATTTGTATCAAATCTAAATATCAATTTAATACTTTTGATTATCAAATCGATACTTGCTATTATCAAATTTTTGGTACTAATTTGATACTTACTTCTTACCAAAAGGATAATTAGATAATGTGTACTACTATGATACTTACTTTAATCGAGGGTTATTTTCAATAAATTTTGCTCCCCCAAAAATAAAGTCGGCTAATAACTAATTCTCAGTTTTAAAACTTTTTTATTCGTACAAACGATATTCCTTTCGTATTATTGTACGTATGAATAGGAGGCCCTACGAAACTGCTTAAACTGTTAACTTTTAAGAAGTTGTCTTTAGTACCAACTTCATAACATTGATAGTGCTCATTGAAAACCTTTTATACCATAACATTCACTTAAAATATATACATATTTCAATTAAAAAAGGCTGTATTGGAGAGTTTGACTCTATATACTTATTTCTACGGAGCTCTATTTGATGCTGCAAATCATTTAACGTTGTAAGATGTAAAATGGAGCAGTTAACTGAATTTTGGATTGTAGCTTTACGATGCAATTTTAGTTCGCCTTCTTTAATAATTTAGCGATGAGTTGGTTTTAAAATCGTATGCAGCAATATGAAATAAATGCAGTATTTCGAGTCTAGTAAAAATAATTAGTTAATCATATTGTTTCATTCAAAATAGAGGTCTTCAAAATCTGCTTCGATCTGAAATTTATTTATCATTATATGTTAGTAGTATACAATTTTCATATAGCAAAATAACAAAAATATAGCAAAAGTACTACGAATGAATGATTTTACTCGTACACTAGTTTGCACGAAAATCTGACTACCAAAAATTAAGTTTTGAAGACCTACGGTCACAACTGCAAACTAGTGTTCTTAATAGGCATTTTTTGTCCACAAGTTGTGCAAAAGATCATTTGTTTTTATAAAGGTAACAAATGAAACCACAAAAGGCTGTGGTCAAAAACACAGCTGTGTCCAAAAAATAGACTAAAGTTTTCGTTTATTTTGTTGCATATACATACTATGTACACAAGCTTCACTTTATTTTTTAAAACGCATTAATACACATTAAGAACACGATTTATTTATCAAAATATATGTATGTTATTTAATTGTTTTACTCACTTTTTCACAACTTTAGTTGTATAACCAACGTATCACTGCAAAACACGAGAAACAATTAAATTCGAACAACTGTCGTCTTATGCACGAGCGCTATTGTTCGAATTTTCGAGCAACCATACTTGAATAATGATACGTTCACAGTGTCACATTTAGGGAGTTCACAAAGTGTTTTATCGATTATATTTCATATTTTTCCTATCGAAATAGCACAGTTGAATAGTGGAACGTGTGAGCGTCCTGCACTATTTCATGCACTATTCGCTCAATCGAACAGCTGATCAATAATTAAAAAGAAAGTAACACAAAATAAAACTAAACACAAAAATGCCTAGGAGAAGCGAAAAAAGTAAACTATTAGATGCAATTTGCCAAAATCATATTCAGGACGACATCATGATGGATGAGAGTAAGTAGTCCAACAGGTCCATCTTGCTTTTTCTTACGTGTTGATTATAGGTGACGAATATGAGCAGGAAGATATGGATGAAAGATTCAGGCTAAACGTTCTACTATTGCTCAATAGTCGTCGAGGTGTTCATTTAGGGGTCCCGAAGTCAAACCAATGGGAGCTGAATGTATTGGAGCATTTCGACGAAAGCAGATTTTGCCAAATGCTGCGTGTAAGCCAAATGGAGTTCGACCACCTTTTCAACTTGGTGAAAGATGATGATATATTTCGGAGTGATAATAACACCAAGCAACTTCCGATTGAAACACAGCTTAAGATCGTACTCTATAGGCTGGGATCTTCAGGTGAAGGACTTTCGATTCGTAAAGTGGCATCTTTGTTTGGTGTTGGAGATGGCGGCACTATTCAAATCATTACTAGGCGAGTGTTTCAAGCTATACTCAATTTAAGAGAACGATTTTTATATTGGCCAGATGAAAGAGAGCGGTGGAATTTGATTGCAGCAACAGAAAAAGAAATGCCTGGTTGTGTGGGATACATTGACGGGTCCGAAATTAAATTGGCCGAAGCACCTGTAAGGCATCATGAGATCTTTTTTTCCCGCAAGCGCCAATATTCAATCAAAATTCAAGTCATTTGTGATTATCGATTACGCATAAGGCAAGCTACACTGGGTTACCCCGGTAGTGTGCACGATGCAAAAATGTTTTCCGACTCTTTGCTCTCGAAATATCCAAATAGGTGTTTGTCGACATCGCAATGGATTGCTGGGGACAGTGCCTATCCACTGAAACCATTTCTATTGACCCCATTCCGTCAAAATAGTACAGAACACACTAGAGAGGAAAGAGAACAGTTCAACAAATACTTTTCAAAATATCGCGTGCGTATTGAAAATTGTTTTGGTGCTGTAAAAGAGAAGTTCCCTAGCCTTAAAGAACTCAAGTTCAGACTACATACGATAGAAAACAAGAGAGATTGCAATGATTGGATTATGGTCTGCCTCATTTTACACAACATTTTCATAAGTTTCAACAACGAGTACGAAGAGATCAACTCAGAGCCTACTGTCAATATAACACCATCAACGAACCTAAGGAGTGATATGTTGAACTTTATTCAAAATCAGCACAATTTTTAATGTAATTACAAAAATGCTCAAACGTGTCAATAAAAGTATTTTCTATTATACTCGCTGACCCCGCAGATTTCGATCTGCACAAAACACCTTTTATTTGGAATCCCTATTGTCCAAACACTTTCTGGGGACATACCTGGTCCACATTTTGGTCCTAATCGTGTGCCTATACCTATCCCTAATCCTCTCCCTTCACCTATCCCTAATCCTTTTCCTATCCCTATCCATAATCCTGTGCCTATACCTATCCCTAATCTAAAAATGAAAATTATTAAAAACACAGCTTCTTCTTATTTCATCGAACGATATCAAATCTAATTTCACTGCTATTATTTGGACCGTAGCTGTACCTCCCCAAATTCCTGACCTTTCATTTTACACCCAGTTCCCTTATCCAATTCCTCAACAAATCGCAATATCTAATTGTCATCTGTTTGCTTGCCAGAAGCGTATGTGCATATTTATTAATGAAAAGAAATCCATAAAATGCAATTAAGTACATAATGTCTGCTTATACTTAAGTTTCATCTCTTCCATAGCCAAACGTTCCTGCATTTCAAGTTCAAAAATTTTTAACTTTTCTTGACTTTGGATTTGGTCTGCTCTAAACTTTGCTTCATTTTGTGCCTGCATTTCCTTCAGAACAAACTCCTTTTGTTTAAGGATGAATTCGTTTTCCCGTATGGCCAACTCCTTATCTCTTGCTACCGTGTCCGCCTCCAATTTCTGCCTTTTGAATGACATTGCTTCAGCTTGCACTTTAATAATGTCCGAGGCTGCTGTCCGGCTGTATATACCTTTAGAGCTTGTACTCGCCGTCGGACTCGACGTACACCCCGGACTTTGAGAAGCTGTTGTTTGTGCAATACCCGATGTGCTTACATGACTCTGAGAAGGCGTTGTTTGTGTTACACTCGGTGTGTCCACCGGACTTTGAATGTACGTTGTTGGTGTCATACTAGAAGTGCTCGAGCTCATGTGCGTGCTTTCTGTGACCTGAATTTCCAATTCCGATTCAACATCCCCTTGTTGATCCTCTTCAATTAGTGCTGCCATTGTGTCGACTATTACAGAAGTCTCACAAATACGACTTCCAAAAATGTCATCCAGTTCAAAGAAAAAGGTGCACATTTTAAGCAAAGTTCCTTGCAAACAAAATGTTGATTATTGAAATATATGGGTATTGAAAGGCACTTTAGGAACCTACCTTTCATTGTGTCGCCGTTAGTGCTCCCTGCTCCCGTCGACCCCTCCCATGCTTTTGCTTTATTGTAGCTCGCCCTCAAGTTGCGCGCTTTTGCACGCACCAGCTTCCACTCTATTGCGACGTTCTTCTCCTGGCTAAACCGTTTGTAATACACTTGAGCGGTCGGCTTCTATAAAATGAGGCATGTTCGTATGTAAATGTGTATGTTTCAACATATTTTTAATTTGCTTTTCTACAAACAACACAAACCTCTAGGTGCCGATTTTCTAAAAGAAAGTCTATCAGCGACTTCTCCTCTTCTACTGTCCATCTCCGAGTTGGGTTGCAGCGAATGCGTTTACCTTTTCCCTGAAAGAAAAGCAATTTAAAAATATCTGCTTTTAATTCGAAGCCACATACTTTATTATTTTGATTTAATTCCATTTTTGATTTCGCTTTTTAAGTTTTGGCTCCAACTTCATTTTTTCGCAAGGAATGCAAAATTTATAGTAAACAAAATCAGCTGATTGTATAGCACACACAAATAGCGCAATAAACACAGCCTTCAGAGTTGTATTGAGATAAGAAAATTTTACATGTAGAACAATAACAACATGTTTACACCTGTATTAATTCAATAGCACGATTAAGAAAATATGACAAATAGTAGCAAAAAGTACACCTTGTGAACTCCCTAATTGATGTTTTTGCTCATAACATCGATTATATCAGTATTAGTTTGACATTTTGGAAGATCAATTTGATTGCTTCATTTATTATATTAAAAGAATAAATGAAAATCTAATAAGATTGACTATCAATTGGAAGCCAAAAATTTTGTATTGGTATCACTTTAATATTTTTAAACGCGAAACTAATAATTCCCTTGGGAAAATAAATAACCACAATTCAAAATTGATATTTCTGACTATTTTATGTATATTATTAATCGTAGTATTGATACCAAGAAAATGATACTGTTTAGAGTTTCGTTTTATTACGCACGTATTAATTCAATAGTGATACTGATTTTTTGGGTGTAGTCTGTAGAAAATAAACATAGCACATTTCATATTTTCCGAATTGTGCCAATAAAACTTCATAAACCTTATTTTTTATTATTTATGACCCAAAAGAAAGGAAAAACGACCGCAAATAAGCTTCAGGAAAACACCAATAAAAGGCTCCGAAAAGAGTCCAAAAATTCTCCAAAAACCCTCTGAATGGATGAATAAAAGAAAAGCACCAATTAAAGGGCTCCGAAAGGAGTCAGAAAAGGCTCCAAAACCCTCAGAATGGAGGAATAAAAGGCTCCGAAAAAGCTTCAGAAAAGCACCAATAAAAGGCTCCGCAGTTCGTTTAAAAAAGTCATAAAACGCTTCAAATTCATCCAAATCGGACTGGTTTCGGACTCTTTTTTATGACTCAGTTGGAGTGCCCGCGTAGAGCGATTTTTCGCTCCATTCGGGCTCCGAAAGAAGCTCATTTTGGAGAGTAAAGCTCTGAGAAATGAGCGTTTTATGGCTCCGAAAGGAGTCTTTTTTTGCACTTTTGGTTAGCTGGGATATGCCATCATATTACCAATTCTCTATCAAATACGGAAAAATGTGTACAACCAAAAAAATTTTCTGGGGTATAGTTTTAGGCATCAGAGTATGCAGTTTCAGAAAAGTTAAAGAACATTTAAATTTATGATGTATGGGTCTAGGTATCTGTTTCAGCAAATATCTTTATCTTAGCGAAAAATGTATGCAAGTCTGCTAGTGATTCTATAAATGTATCGACCACAACTGTACAGCCTCATCACCTATATGAATATACTTCGGTATAAGTAAATGGCTAAAAATTTGTTTAGGTTTAAAACTTGACTGGGATAAACAAAAATACAACAAAGCATTTCTGTCACAACCGGCGTAAATTACATTCTAAACCAAATTTGGTTTGGTTATATGTAAATATATGTAGCCCCAAAAAGTTTTAAATTTTTAGGCTAAAATTTTAGCCGTGTAGAGATTTCACTCGAAGATCTCAAATTGTAAAACACTTCGTTATCGTGCCTATTACGGCATTCGAAAAATTATTTGCGGAGGGATTGCGAATCCATTCGCGAGAAAATAGTTGCGTATTAAACTTTAAAACCAAAAAAATGGCATTGTAAATATCTTTTCTTATATATCTTATGTAACCTAGGCTAGTAGATTTGAAGTAAATCGATACAAATTTGTTTTTCTAAGTTTTCTAACTTAAATACTCAATTGATTCCTCGCGAATCGATCCGCACTTTCCGCGAATGCATCCTTCGGGTATCGGAATAGGCATGAGTACCTCAAAGTCGGCCCAATATATCCTAAGACGATTAAATAGAGTTTGTATCTAGACAGGAGAATGCAAGATTCAGCAAATTTTACTGAAGTATAAGTAATAAGACCATAACAGGTCGATGTCTGTATATTATGATAAGCAGATAGGAGGGATCATTACTAAGCCAATGGGGTCCAACTCAAAGCTTTTAAATATAATGGAATGAAACTATTACCGTTGCATTACTAACTTAAAATTTAACATATGTATGTACATAACTTCGACCCACTGAGTAATGACCAAAAATGCGTAAGTGCAATATACACATGAAACTAAACGTGCTAATAAACACTGCAATAAGCGATGTGATTAAGTTTCAAATCGGAACTGGCTTCGGATGTAATGATTAAAATCTGACTAAGTCTACCAGGCCTGTGATGCAGCGAAGCGTATCCGGGTTTTATGGTTTGTATACATATAAAACAATATTGTCATAAGCAAATTTGTTTTTGATATAAATAAAAGTTTTAATACTTCACTTTAGAGTTACAGAGTTTAATTTTTTTTAAATTCTTTTTTTTTAAAAAGGATACGAGCGCTTGCGTTGCGCGCTGCACGAATACTCTTTTATGACTATCGCTGTTTCTTGTTCGGTCAGTTATGGTCGATCATATTAGGAGTTACCAGATTGGTTGACAATATTATTTCCATTGAAAATAGGTTTGACTTAAAATTTCTCGCAATTTAATTTAAAAAATTTCATATGCTAATACGTCGTTGAAGTGTAAAATATAATTTAACTTTTAATTTTCCTTAAATTTAAAATTCATTCACAGACTATTTGCTTTCGCACTTGCTCCAATCATATGTCAAAAGTTGCAACTGTCAAAATTTACCAATCCATTTGGCACAGCAAAATGAAAAATATTTTTACACCACAGACAATTTTTGCTCTAAGTAAAATATTTTCGATTAGCACACGGCCAAGTACCAATATACCATATTCCAGGTCAGCTCGGAAGGATAAACGGCTTCCTTCAAATAAATTACTTTGTCCTTTTTTATTAGGCCAAGGTTAAATGTCTATTTCCTACTCCTACATGTTTTTGGCCCTGAATTTACTTTGGCGGTTAAAGAACAATATTTCAGTATGTAAAAAAAATGTCTAGACTATGAGTTCATTACCAGACAACCGCGCTGTATACTATGTATTGTCTTATACATATATACATACATATACACGAACAGCACCGAATATTATCATTATGTGGATGTAAATTAGACTGGGTCGACTAAAAGATGTAAGTCTGCCACCGAACTTGAAGCTTACGATGAAAAGGTTTCTGACCAATATTTTGTATTTTTAAAGTCGATTTTTTCTGTTTTTTATTTTCTTTAATATTTCAAAAATATAACATGTGAGCCCTCTGTAATAAATGTGTTGAATTTGTTTCCAGGCTTGTTTTTATTTCTCTGTTATTAATGGCAATGGGTTAACGTAAATGAGCTTAGTTTAAGAGTTTTTCAAGAATCTGTTTTAGGTCCAAAATTATTTTGGATTTATCTGAACTAATTGGATATAATAACATTCATACACATAAGTCAATTGTCAGCGAGAAAACGAAAACGATGACTGCAAGCCTTTCGCTTCAAATAGTATGTTGTGCTCTGATACAAACAGTTCCGAAAAGTTCTTCTCAAGAGGTGAGCTATTTTAAATACATTCCTGGTTGTTTCTGTTGACCAAAACTTAAGTCGCCGTATTCACCTATATTTCTCAGTTAAAGCCCTACATGCGCTCAATCGCTCGTTATTTTCATAGGCTGGTAAAGATATGCTGGAACTCCATGGTTAAAACTATTTGGGGCGGTTCATCTAATAATAAAATACAGCGGATTCTAATTACAGATTATATACTATTACAAAACGTTATTTTTTTTCGGTATGGCTGTTCTAACCTATAGCCGCTTCTGGGAAACTTATAGCTTAAGGCAAGTCTTATATTGACTTGTTTTTGTTCCCACATATCTTCATTAGCTTTTTTACTACCTATTGCATTGATTATCTTGCTGAATCGTACAATGCTCCAATAAAAAGCAGCTTGGGAGACACCATCTACCGACGCGCATCCATACCAGGATAAAGAATATAGAGTTGTAGGTTTGACACCTCAATTTTTCGCTCTTCGGGTACCCCTCTCGACATTTTTCATGATGCCTTACAAGTTGGAAGACAAAGTAAAGATATGCTGTTTATGTTCCGGAATCGGCATCGGTATGTACCGACCATTTGCGTCCTGGCAATCACCATAATTTCGCAATAGTAAAGGACTTCGTTTCACTGTAGTGGAATTCACAAACTTATAACGATGCGATTCGGTGCGATTTTTCGAGATTTTATATATCCTGTCGCTGTCACTATCGAATATGCTATTCACTAACTTATCTATAATGATTCGGACTAAAGATTCCCCATCCCGCGATAAAACATACGTGAAGTACTTAAATGTCGTTTTTTTAAATAGTAATATGGATATAATCTTTTTATTTTTATTTTTACTTAAAAATTCAAATTATGTGTTGTTTATTTACCTAACAACACAGCTGATCGCGAATAAACAAAAATCGTTTAAAAAAAGTGAATACCGAATCGTTATTGTCATCGGTACGACAAAATATGTGTTATGCCGACTTTGAAAAGATGCCTTTCAAATGCCAAGGCAAATAAATATTTATGAAGAAGCATTTTCATGGCAGAAATATCTTTAGAGGGTTGCCGACCACTGCCAAAAGGCGCAAAAATGGATATAAGAAAAAGGCGCAGTCTAACCTGTATATGTATGTACATATAAATTAAGTATATACATGCGCATGCCAGGGAATGTTGTTGCAACAGAAGCTTTAACCTTTCGCTCTAATGTACTATTCTGTTTGTTCAAATATTTACGTATCTACATCTACCTATAAGAATATATATACATACATATATTAACAGATATAATATAAATGACAATTGGGAGCTTTTTTGAAACGGCCAGTGAACTTTAACTTTGGTGTGAACCGTGGTGTACATTAGGATTGACAGCCAAATAATTTATAAGTAATGTCTAGAGAAACAATTTTGTTGGTTTTACAATGCCGGGATGTTCGAAGTATGATTTTAAAACTCCGCGACATATGCTTTTGCTATTCCCCGCGTTACAGCCGGTATCAGTGCGATGTTCTACCGCAGTTGCGTTAAGTGCTCTTTTACCTCCGCGTGTTAGTTTAGCTAAAAAAGAAAGTTCTGGAATGTTGGAAATTGGCTGCTTACGTCACTCTATTTACAATTGACTAAAAACCGCAACATACACACACAAACCACACAGGATGTATTGTATTCACTGTTAAAACAAACAAATTTAAATACTGCAGTATTGAAATCGAAGGCATAAAACTAGCAAGTTATTAAATATAAATCAATTATAATACTTTATCAGTAACTATAGCATTAAATTACAATTTGAATTTAAGTTTTCAATTTTAATTTTTACTGTGAAACAACTCTGAACGCTATTTCCGTCATTCCACATTGTCGGAGTGTATTATCCACTTCCTTCCACTGCGATTCGTTAGAACAGATGCAATACTAGTAGGGGTTAACTATGGTAAAAACTCTGTGCAGGCTTTTGTATTTGTTGTGAAGGTTAATGTTAAGCAAATTAATAATTAATATTAAAGAAGTATTTTTGTTTTATTTACATTCTCTCCCATTTAACCCCTGCGGGTTGGGGCTTAGAATATGCCCGCGGTAGGCATACCGGTCGTAAGAGGCGACCAATATGCACAAAGGTAATGATGTCAACTCGATGGTTGATCTACGGATATGATGCCTCCCACCTCTCATTACCCATCTTCTCCTTCCTTTCGGAAGGAGGGATGACATGACCTAGAAGGTTGCACTGGTCATACCAAATCGCTCCCACGACAGTCGGGCAGTACCGCAAGGGAGTACCGGAGCGTACCGGATTCATATCCGGCCAAGGACTGTTATTTCCACAACACTCCCCAAAACCTTCGGGGAGTGATTTTGTTGTTAAAACAACAACAACAACAACATGAGTGAGAAGGTCCCTAGGAACCTATTGCCTTTTCAAACTGAAATTACTTACTAAAAAATTGAAAAAATTATTTTTGTATGTAGAATTTAGTTGAGTAAAGCCATATGAAGTGTGTACAGGTAAATTCAATTGTTCGACGATTTTGAAAATTTTAATTTCCTTGGATAGTGGACTAGACCCAACCCCCATGTTATAAATATTTCGTTCAAATTCATTTATTTGTTAAAGTTATTGAGTGTTGAATTTTTGATAATTTTTTAATATGATAATATTGAAAAATTATTTTCTAATGAACTACTGCATATAAATCCATGATTTTTTTTTTCACTTACAGATAACTGTTTTTACTTTGTTATAAGTAATTTTATGCGATCTAATTGTTTAAAAAATGATATTTAAACAATTCTTTTTTTATATAATACAATTTTTTTTTACATTCTGCACGCTCAAAAAAATTGAAAAATATGTCTAATAACGCGAAAAATGGTCACCTTCAATAATCAAAAAAAAAATTTTTGTTCTTTCAAACCATTACAAAGATATTGCATTTTTTGTCACCCGTTGCGCTCTCCCAGCGCGCTGCACATAGACCGTTGGAGGCGCGCTGAACAAAAATGTTCTTATGAGATTAGTTGTTATCAAGTTATTTTCAATTATTACAAACATATCTACATTTAACAGAATGTATGAACAAAATTAATAATAAAGGGGTAAAGCTTTTTAGTATTTTTTTTTATTTTTATTGATTTTATGATATTACATTATAAGAAAAAGTGTTGAAAAAAAAATTCTTTGACAATATGTTTGTTACAAAATAAAAAAATTAGAAAAACACGAAAAGTTTTTACGTTAGCTACATATTATATTTTCCACACTTGATTCATCACTTGAGAAAATCTCGCTTCGAAACTTTTTGTCAAACATGGGTTGAAAATGATGGAATTGACGTGTGTTTTTTATTTGCATTGCTTTACCCGTGCGATTTTGAAATCTCTTTTCATGATCGTCGTGATCCGCTTGTGAGCAAAAATCGAAATTTATTGCCTCAAACACATTTTCTGCCCAACTGAAAAACTTTTTCGCCACATATAAGGGAGCTTGCGATGGGGTGGGGGGCGCTGTTAAAAGGCTGGAGCGAAAAGCAAGTATACAGCGTATTGCGGGAAATCACATACGCGACGCTGAAAAAAAAAATCATGGATTTATATGCAGTAGTTCATGAGAAAATAATTTTTCAATATTATCATATTAAAAAATTATCAAAAATTCAACACTCAATAACTTTAACAAATAAATGAATTTGAACGAAATATTTATAATATGGGGGTTGGGTCTAGTCCACTATCTAATGGAATAAAAAAATTCAAAGTCGGTGAGGTTTCGAAAAAAAACCAAAATTCCGTACACACTTCACATGGCTTTACTCAGTTATAAACAATGAAATCAATAACAAAATAAAAAAAAAAATTGTATATGAAAATAACACGATTTTAAAAAAAGTCCGTAGGGAACTTTTCACAAGGCCGTGAAGCTCAGAACTGTCACTCATCGGAGGGTTAAAGTGTGTCTGCTAAAATGCGCATGCTAATTTCTTGTTTTTTGTGTTCATGGTGTGCGTGGTGCGTTAATGTAAACTTCCTCGTTGCTTGAGCCCTGTAGTTTTATGTAGGCTTATCTACATATATAAAAATAAGTCCCCGTATATGTACGTCGCCGAACTACTCATAAACGCGTTGTGCGATTTCAACCAAACTTATACACTACGTAGGCAGTGGTCCATATATGGTTTATATGAAGTTTCAAGACCCTATAAAACCCGTTTTCCGAGATATCGACCAAAATGTGGACCAGGGGTGACCCTAGAAGGTGTTTACACAATATGGGTATCGAATAAAAGCTGTTGATGAGGGTTTTAACAGGAAGTGGTTCAAAGTCCCATATGGGACCCCGTTTCCGAGATATCGACCAAAATGTGGACCAGGCGTGACTCTAAAAAGTGTTTGCTCAATATTATTCAATATTTTGTGAAATTATATGAAGAACAACGAAGTTTGTATTTATTTATGATGCCCAAATATGTAATATTTATTAACGTTATTGTGAGTACTGCATTTTCCTTTATTTATCTATAAAATACTCATTAAATCCTTATACCTTAAATATCTGGAGTTTTATTTTGATATATATTTTGTGATGTGGATTTTGATTTTGTGGATTTTGATTTGCGGATTTTGATTTGCGGATTTTGATTTTGTAGATTTTGTGGTACACCCAAGTCCAATATGGGACCCCGTTTCCTAGATATCGACCAAAATGTGTGATCCTAGAAAGGGTTTGGACAATATGTATACCAAAAGAAAGGTGTTGACTAAGGTTCCAATAGAGAGTAGTTCAAAGTCCCATATGGGACCCCGTTTCCTAGATATCGACCAAAATGTGGACCAGGTGTGACTCTAAAAAGTGTGTACACAATATGCGTACCAAATGAAAGGTGTTGATGAAGATTTTAGCAGGAAGTGGTTCAAAGTCCCATATGGGACCCTGTTTCCGAGATATCGACCAAAATGTGGACCAGGTGTGACTCTAAAAAGTGTTTACACAATATGCGTACCAAATGAAAGGTGTTGATAAAGATTTTAACAAGAAGTGGTTCAAAGTCCCATAGCACCCCGTTTCCAAGATATTCACTAAAATGTGGACAAGGTGTGACTCTAAAAATTGTTTGCACAATATGGTACCAAATGAAAGGTATTGATGAGGATTTTAGTAGGAAGTGGTTGTGGTACAAAGTCCCATATGGGACCCCATTTCCGAGATATTCACCAAAATGTGGACTAGGTGTGACTCTAAAAAGTGTTTGCACAATATGGTACCAAATGAAAGGTGTTGATGAGGGTTTTAATAGGAAGTGGTTCAAAGTCCAATATGGGACCCTGTTTCCTAGATGTCGACCAAAATGTGGACCAGGTGGGACCCTAGAAAGTGTTTACACAATATGCGTATCAAATGAAAGGTGTTGATGAAGATTTTAACAGGAAGTGGTTCAAAGTCCCATAGCACCCCGTTTCCAAGATATTCACCAAAATGTGGACAAGGTGTGACTCTAAAAATTGTTTGCACAATATGGTACCAAATGAAAGGTGTTGATGAGGATTTTAATAGGAAGTGGTTCAAAGTCCAATATGGGACCCCGTTTCCTAGATATCGACCAAAATGTGTGACCCTGAAAGGGTTTGGACAAAATGGATACCAAAAGAAAGGTGTTGACTAAGGTTTCAACAGGGAGTGGTTTGGTACGCTGACGGATGTCGTAGCGTATAAAAGTATAATATATCATTTTGATAATATATCATTTTGACAAGAAAATTAAAAACTTTTTATTTATTGTAGCTTTTGTATCATAAACCTTGGTTAGTATTACCGCGAGGTAAGAAAGCTTTCACTACCCCTCTTCCTCTCAATCAAAATATTTTAACATTTGACAAATTTTTATTTCAAATTTGATTGGGGAAAAAACAATTAAATCAAATGAGCATATTTTCGCTTTTGAATAATTTTTAATTTAAAAAAAGTGTATGTGCTGTGATTATATTACCATATTGGCTATTGAATAATTTGTTATAGAAAAAAATAGTTTATGTGCTGTGGATGTATTATTGGCTAATTAAATCATTTTATATAACCGTTATTTTTTAAAGAAATACAATGAATTGAGAAAATTAGTGGTGTTTTTTTCATAGTTTTCTTTTTAACAGAGGCTCACAATGATCTTAGGTTCATAATGATCCTAGGTATACAATAACAAAAAAACAAAGGCAAAACAACGTTTGCCGGGCTCAGCTAGTTTTTTATAAAAAACTTATCTTGTAATTGATATTACAGAAAAATTTTAACTATTTGCATAGTGATTGTTGGGTTTACATGTTAGGAAGTTTCTTTTTTATTTAGTTTCATTTATATAAACATAACGTTGTGCATTCAAGACCTCTAGTTCTGCGTTTGTTTGGTTGTTGTGTTTTTCGACAGGGTGGATATTAGATTCATATTGGAACGAATTTCCGTTGTCCCTTGTCAATTTTGGTTTTGTAGCAAACGACATCTTCAAGATGTCGCATCGACGAAACCGGTTTGCTACAAAACCAAAATTGACAAGGGACGACGGAAATTCGTTCCAATATGAACCTCTAGTTCTTTTATAGTACATCAATAGTTGGCCAATTAACTTCCATAATTAATTTTAACTAGGTAAAATTTAAAAATATACATATAACACTTACCAAAATATAAAATTAGCTTAACGAAAGCGGAAATATAATACAGAGACAGAAAAGATAGAAGAGTTACATGACTTTCATCTAGGAGTTCTAAAGTAGTTATTTATGATCATCTTGTAATTATACGCATTCATCGGCGCCTTAATAGAATCAGGAATCGAGTTCCAGAGACTCAAAGCGTTGACAAAGAAAAGCCTAGAGGAGGATAGGCACGTATATTTGGGGATGACTAGGCTACGAAGTCTAAAAAGCGTCCGAAATGAGTCCGATTCCGATAAATTTGGAGCTTTTTTGGACTCTTTTCAGAGCCGTTTATTCGCCCATTCTGAGGGGATTTGGAGCTTTTTATTGATGATTTTCTGAAGTTTATTT
The DNA here is from genome assembly GCA_951509765.1 of Sphenella marginata. Taxonomy (NCBI): domain Eukaryota; kingdom Metazoa; phylum Arthropoda; class Insecta; order Diptera; family Tephritidae; genus Sphenella; species Sphenella marginata. The sequence continues at coordinate 32,190,257 of OX608083.1, read as the reverse complement.
GGGGGAAATTTTTTACTCCTTTTGGGTTAATTTGTAGGCTTCTGTCGACATTTTTGTGAAGCTTTATAAATAACACTGTACGACAAAATGAAAAAAAATTTGAAAAATTGTACCACAGCGTCATCTATCGTAGGTTTTATGTAAAAATAAAGAAATTAATTCTTTGCTCCAAAAAACATTAATTTAGCCACTATTTTGTAACCAATTGCTTCATTTTATCAAGTGTTTCTCACTTACCACTATACATAGGGTTAAAAACTTTAAAGTCAAATAAAAACAAGTAAGGAAAGGGCTGCCTTCGGCACAGCCGAATACGCACAACTTTTCTAAGTGTCCGGTCCTTACTTACAATTACTTACAAACTCTCCAAAACTATTAATTTAAAAATACATAGCCAAACCACATTTATCGGAGCAATCGGTAATATGGGAGCTATATGTTATGTAAGTCCGATCTGTATGATTTTTATTACACACATCACATATATAATAAGTACCAAACCTGCAAAATTTTACGTTTCTAGCTTTCTATTTGCAACATTTATAGCCCAAAATCCATTTATCGAAACTATCGATTATATGGGAGCTATATGTTATGTTGATCCGATCTAGGTGATTTTCACTACACGCATTACGCATATCATATGTACTAAACCTGCGAAATTTCGCTCTAATAGCTTTTTAATTGCAAGAGTTATAGGCCAAAACCCGTTTATCGGAACAATCGATTGTATGGGAGCTATGCGATGTATCGGTCCGATCTTGCTGGTTCCGACAAATGATTAATCCTATGCAAAATGGCGCCTGCTTGCAAAATTTCATCGAGATATCTCTAAAACTGAGGGACTAGTTTGCGGTCAAACAGACGGACATGGCTAAATCAACTCAGCTCGTCGCCCTGATCATTTCGGTATACTTAATGGTGGGTCTATCTCTTCTTCTTCTCATACTTACAAACATCGGACCAAAGTTATAATACCATTTCATGTTCATGAAAGGTATAAAAACCAGACCATAAGGCCAAAAACCTGGTATGAGGTTTTGATACGAGAGGGATAGAGCTTCAGATTTTGTTGGTGTCATCAGTTACTAAAAATCTTGTTGTACAGTGTAATTAACTAATGAGAAGGAAATATACCTTTTAAAGGTTTATTCAGATTTATTGACACAATTCTGAAAATATAAAATATGCTATGTTAAAATGTTTGTTCAGTCGCCTACTGATAAGCGTCATGAAATATGTGATCTTTACCTTCTGTTAGGTAAAGCAAAACCTCAGAAAATGCTCGCAAACATTCACATATTTGAACGTTGCCGCTCAGCTGCTCCCCAACGTTTATTTTCTCACAATTCTATTTACGCCTACAACAAAAATTGTCAGAAAACGCTCATTTAATTGAGCCTTGCAGTTCATTAGCTCTACAATATTCATTTCTTCTCTCAGCGCTCCGCAAATCTTCATAAAAAAGTGTTTTTTGGTGTTTACTTCAAAAATGCTCCAATTACGGACTCTTTTTGGATGCTTTTTTCGGAGCGTTCCGACTTTTTTATGGTGGGACGAGTTAATTGCAATTTCACGTATGGGTATTCCGGACATTGTTGTTCAATAAGTTTGTATATAAATATACAGTTTCAAGCCGCAAGATATTCGAATATGTTGCACCCGGGAATTTTTATTAAAAGCTACATACTTATTCTGCTTTAATGAGCTCAGAATAAGGGGTGTGAATGATGCAGACGCCTTTAATCGATGTAAAGCCACATAAATATTACTAACAATTTTGTTGACATGATCGGAGCAGCTTAACTTATAGTTGACAATAAAGCCTAAGATTTTTAAGCTCTACAAGTACAACTGAATATCATCAGCATAGGCATGAACATTAGCGTATCGACACACAGAGAATATATCATCACGAAAATACTAAACAAAAGTGGGCCAAGAATATACCCCTGCGTCACACCGAACACTACAATACTAGGGGTGGATGAAGTGCTTTTACACCTAACGTTTTGAGTACTCTAGCACTGTCAGAAAATCCAAAAATATGCTTGAGCTTTTCACAGAGTAAACTATGATTTCCAAGTCAAAAGCCGTGGAGAAGTCTAAAAGACAAAGAATAGTTAAATTACCAGTGTCAAACTGTATCCGTATGTCGTTAAGTATTTTCAGCATGGCCGTAGAGCAGCTATGCTTGGGCCTGAATCCAGATTGGAAAGGCAATAACATATTGCTTCTATGGATATATTGTGAAATTTTGCGTTGCCATTTTGGACTCACACACTTTGGAGAAAACTGGTAAAATGCCTATCGGCCTATAATCACTCATTGCCCGCTTTTGACCATTGCCTCTCCACATCACCAAAGACGCCCCTTTGTAATATTTACATATCAGATAAATGATACCCATGATCCAACCATAACAGGTCGTAGCAGCTCGACAAACATACAAACACACAAAAATTTTCTATGTATTTTGTTTTTGTAATTTGTGGGTTTGTAGTCAAAATCGTACTTAAAAATGGGTTGATTGTCAAAATTCGAGAAAAAAATAAAAATCAGCTGGCCTATCGACACGACCTGTATTATTGGATCATGATGATACCTATTCAAAAAATAATAATTCAACAATTGATTGATTAATCATATAATTAGATAGAAATTTATTATTATTATTATTGTACGTTAAACAAGTGTTGAAAATGTGATCCACGGTCAAATTGTTGCGCACAAATGGCATTTTGACGGACTGCCGGTGAGGATGAATTGTTGTGTTATTTTCGTATGTCCAATCCTTAGGCTTGTGGAGATGGTTGATTGTAGGCGAGTGATGCCTAATGATGATTGCTGGAGTAAACAACTTTATTATGAGCAGTGTTTAAAATTACCCCATTCTTCGAGACCTTTTTTGTGCGTATGTTCTTTTAATACTTTCTTCAAATTCAAATATTTTTGGTTAAACTTTACATTCTACGTCAACTGCTTAAACGCGTCAAATTATGTTGGAAGAGGTGTCAAAACACGCGTATCTTTTATTATAATCAAGCGGAAGAATTGTGATATTAGGCGTGTTTTGTGTTATACGCATATACAAAACAAAACGGTCATCGGCAATTGCGCTTATTCCATAATCAACGCGCATACATACATAGATACATTTCCTCTGTTGACATTCCGCTTATTATTAAGGGATGACAAAACGGATTGCTGGAAGTCGGTAAGGCAGTTTGTAAAATTAATGGAAACTGCTTGGAAGTATTGATTTTATCAGCCACTATTTCATAGTTGCAGATAAAGTTGAGCGCCTAGCGGTTCATACAAACATTAAGCGCAAATGCAGATAAAACAAAACATGGCTATTATTAATTATAACTAAATACGTTTGCACAACTTGAATGTTTTAGTTAAAAAATGCCACGGTCATTTAATTTTAATATAGAAAAAGTAAAACAGGGTGACGAATCAGGGATTTGACGTGTTTGTAATTAGGTGGAATCGGAGATGAGGCACACTTATTCAATTTGCAAAAAAATTTCTAATGAACGCAAAATATTCAAATATTTGGCATTACAAATGTGCTCAAAAATAAGGATTTACCGGCCCAAGACCGGCTTCCACTGCAGTTCTACACAGGACACCCTTATAACTTTTAAACGATTAATAGTAAATAGATAGGCAAAACCTTGGAGAAAAAATTTCGACAGCACATTTGGAATATTTGAAGTAGTCTAATTTTCTAAAAAGCTGTTGATATAAATACATATAAAAAAGGACTTGTGGCACTTGTGGACTGCAGCGGCATATTATCAACTTATGCCAGGCCCGTACGCAGCAGTGGAGGTTTTGAATTTCAAAATCCTCCCCTGCGCATATATGTACATATTTTTATTATTTTATTTTACGCACAATTTGAGTTGACAATTGCAACAACGAAAATCAAAGGGATCAACTATGTAGATAATTACTGTACTAATCTAAACAGCAACAAAGGCAATTATGTACAGCGTGTGTGTGTGTTGAAGTGCACCATCTAGCGTGCAGGTCATCTGGCGTTTCCAGTGCCATCTACAGCGCAGTAGTGATGATAAACAAAAACAACAACCAATACTCGCATAAATAGATCCAATTTTATGTATTCCGTTCCTTTTTTTTGATTTAGGTGCCAAGCCCGCGATAAAATCTATGCAATAGCTTAAAAATTAGATAATACATAAACATTATATGATTACACGCCTCCCGACAATTATTATAGCTTTATTTACAGCAAAAAAATGTTTTATCATTGGAATTTCATTTAGCCTGATTTTCCGTATTTCTAAATAAGTTCTGCTACTATTACCACAGCAGCTTAGCTATAGAATTCAGTCCATTTTCACTAAGCTCTTGCGTCCCTGTATGGTTTTTCACAAGCAACTCAGCCACGAGTGAGTGTAAAACGCTCGTTTGGCATGTGTGTCAAACTTAAATGAGTTATAGGGGGAAGAAAGATAAAGAGATTATGACATATCTTACTTGTAGATCTTTACATTGTCCGTGTTCGTGAAATTTTTTTCATGTTATCTCACAGCAAAGTTTGGTGGAAAGTCAAATGGGATAGCGACTATAATAAAATTTCTAACAGCTTCTCAAAAAGTATCTTTAAACTGCGGAAATATGGTTGTTAAGAAAGTGAAGCAACCTCTTTCAAACACATTGTGTTGGTATGAAACCTGGTCATGCTAAATTTCTGCAAAATTCTGATCGAGGTTTTTTTGCTAGTCATGCACACTCCAGCGTCGAAACTCTCCCCCCCCCCCCCCCCACCCGTAATGGAGGAATTGCCGAAACTTATTACTAATAAGCCCGTGGCAAGCTCTGTTCCTGTTATCATGTCCTTACACTTAAAAAAATAATGTTACTGGGCCAACTCGCCCAGATATCCTAACAATATAAAAACACCACAATTTGGGGAGAACACAGTCTATTTCATAATTACTTAATTGAAGACTACTAATAAGCAATTACAGTTACAATCCGCGTCTCGAACTCGACTGCTCGCTCCTTGGCCTCTGCTTCTCTTTATAGCCCCTGCGTGCCGGCTGCCCAACTGTTGACAGTTAGTTTCCACGGGCGGGTTATGCGTTCGTTCTATTTCATAAGAATGTGAAATACAATTACATATACTGACGATGCGTCTGGATTAATGCCTTAGCATACGTATTATCCGATACTAATCATGGCCTTGAATTTGGGAGCTAGGTTGCCATACGCTGTGAGAATATAATTGTGCTGACTTGCCGGCACGTGTAACGGGAGCGTCTCAGCGATTCAATGAGATTGCCTCTCTGCGTGCTGTAAATGTCTACGATGATAATCTGTTGATCGACTTAAAACAGGACAAAAACAACTTATTGTTGAAATTTGATAATATGCACTCAATGCTGCTCTTCATGCAATCTGCAGTAGCTGAGAAAGATGAGAAAATTGGTACTCTCACTCTCACAGCTGAGGTTAATGGCCTGCGTGATTTGTTTGCTGCCGAGTCTGATAAAGGCGCCAGCAATACAAGAATATCGAAATGCAATAATAAAGCAAAGCGATCACCTTTGCTTTCAATGCTCATGAATATAATGCTGCAGACCATGATTTAATTACTAGAGGTAAGCTCTGTAGTGACAGATTTTGACAATTGGCGCCATCTTGCTCCCTGAAAAATTGTCATTTACATTCTGGGTTGCCTTTTATAGAAATTATTTAAAAATAGCAAGTAAAAATGTATTATATTACAAAAATTTAAAAAGGTTGGTTTCAGAAAATTTTTTAATTTACGCTATTATTTAGATCGACTTTTGGGAGAACTAATGGTGTAAGTTTAAAACGTGATTCCCGTAATTTAGCAACTGCTGTGATTCGATTTCTGTTATTTTCGACAAAACTTTTTTACTATTATCCAGCTTTGATAATCAGTTTTGGCTTAGATTATACATATATAAAGAAACAGTTTTAAGTCAACTTCCGTGCCAACTGTGAGTGAGCAAATAGGAGCCAATCTCATCTCATAAAGCTTTTCACTTTATTATACACTTGGTAGAGTAAGTCAGGTTGTCTTTATGCCCTGAAAAGAATTCAGTTCGTCTTTATTATTAAAAAACTCCGCCCTCTAGTCTGAAGCATAAATGCGCATTTATTCTTAGTTTGAGTTAATAAGTTTAGTGTATTAACCATTGAAGGCTCTAATTTTGATCGAAAGCAGTGACCCCTTTTTATTGTTTTTTAATTTATATTAGAGAAAGTTTGCACTAATTTATACAGTGATGGTATGTGATGACATGTTCTGATGTTTTATTTAGTTAATTTTGTGAAATGTTTTACTGCAAGTTTCCTACTATTTTGATTTTTCTAATACCATTTCCTTGACAAATTCAATACATACTTCTACTTGTTTTGTTCAGCAAAAAGAAACCCAGAATGTGGGAGTGTCAAAATTAAACGTCAGCTACCTCGGTGATTGAATCATGGTGAAAACTAGTTCTTCACCGTTTTTTCTCTCCGGTATTGTCATAGCGGTGTGAATTCTATCAAATACTTGGAATATTTTCACAAAGGCAACAGTTGACACATTTCAATGTTTGAAAAATAATTATTTACAAATTTTATATTCAAAAAAAAGCAAACGACATTGGAATAATGCCCATATGACACTACGTATTTTTCTTGTATTTTTCGTGTATTTAATGCTTGAAATACTGACGAAAACTTATCGAAAATCAGATTACAAAAACAATTTCGCATTTGTTGAAGAGGGACAAAGAGTGCCTGTAATTTCAATTGGGTTGACGTTTAGTTGAAAGCTGAACAAAAATCAAATTCAAAAATAAATAAACAAGAAATTAATTTGAAAATTTGAGTTTGATATTTTCTGTGTTGCGAACTAAAAAGACGAAAGAAGCTTTAATGGCAAGATGCATATGTATGTTTATCACCCTATAGAGTTCATGGTTAGTAAAACAGAAGCATTTAGCAAGCAATTGGTTGCAATATTTGAAATTTCCAAATCCATTCCTTTTTGTAAACAGATGTACCTACATATGTATGTATGTTATTTTACAAACAAAAATATTTGTCAGAAAAACTACCCAATAAACGAGGAAGTAAGCTTATTTATTAAACAATATTTTCCAAACTTTAAAGTCAATGTTTTACACACGAGTTTGTGTCTACAAAATTTCACAATCGTTTATATATGTTTTTCCTTGGAGAAATACTTGAGGTGAACCCTCAGCTAGAGAAAAATTTGTCAGTTTTCAAAAATAATGTTTGAAAATTTACATGATTCGTTTACATATATGGATTTTGTTATATGGGCATCTTTGTTTGACGGTAGTGCAGCTGGCCTACCACATAGGGGGACCTAGGTTCGAACCCCGCTACAGGCAACATGAAAAGTGATTTTAGAAGGTTTTTCAAAACGGGTGCCATGCAAGGCTTCTCAGGCTTTGCAGATGCAAATTGTATAAAAAATTGCAAGCACCACACCACAAATTTATTCTTTATCTCCTCTCGCACCAAATGAAATTTTATCATAAAAGAAAATTTTAAAATAATTAATTAAAAAAAAATCTGAGGAAATTGTCGGGACTCGAACCAGCAACCTTCGGAGCAAAATCCCACAACATATTCGTTAGGCTATTGGCCCGTTTCTATCAATCAGTTTTCAACAAACTACTGTACGTTTATTAAAAATTTATTTCCAAGACTCAATTCCAATTATTTAAAAATGGATCACTTTCATTGAGTCGACAATTTTTTCCAAACGTGTTACAATGAATATAATAAACGTTTTCCAAACGAAAAGCTTGCTAATTTAAGTTTATTTTGCCTATTGGATAACAAAAAACAGCTAACTGTCAAAAAAAGCTATCGAAAAACAAAATTTTTCGTTTGTTTTTAACAGCCTATATCATGATCCAATAATACAGGTCGTGGCGATAGGCCAGCTGATTTTTATTTTTTTCTCGAATTTTGACAATCAAAATATTTTTCAGTACGTTTTTGACTATAAACCCACAAATTACAAAAACAAAATACATGGAAAATTTTTGTGTGTTTGTATGTTTGTCGAGCTGCTACGACCTGTTATGGTTGGATCATGGCCTATATTGTATTTTGGCTGTATTTTGCTTGTTTTTTTAACATAGCTCGCCCGTTTGCACCAATATGAAAATTGTATAAGGGCGTTTCTTTCGCACAAAATACATAAAAAATACAAGAAAAGTACGTAGTGTCATATGGGCATAAAGAAAATGAAAGCAAAAAATTAAGTAACGGCGGTCATGTAAGTTTACAAAAAAGCGGTGCCGCTTTTCGAGGAAACCAAGGCTTAACACTTAATTTTTTTGATTGATTTGTGACGTTGTGCCTTGAATTCATTCTTTCAAATCATTTTTTTTCTGAATGCGTAAAAATATGTATGTAGGTAAGTTGGCAGAAAATATAATGTTTATTTATTTACCTTTGCAGTTGCCAATATAAATTTTGAGCTCGACTTAGTGTCCTTGCTGTATTACGCCCTTAGTACAACATTTCGGGTAAGATATAATTTTCAAAAACACGGATTTAATTCGCTCTTTTTTAAGTGCAGCTAAGGGTGTTCTGCACATAAATACCACTGATCAAGCCCCCGATTTTGGACTGATTCAGGGCAATTTTTTGGGTTTTTACCGATAAATTTTCACAGAAATAAATTCGCATTCGGATTATTAATTCTGGGGTCGAAACGCGTCTTTTGACAGCCCAGGTGACAGGTAATAGTGTCACTGGTAACAGTGTCAATTGACACTATTTCCAAGTAACCCTGACACTATTGTGCTTTTGGAAATGGAAATAGTGTCAATTGACACTATTGCTATTTTAGGCAGCGGTTGTCTGCGCAGCGCAGTGTTGTAAGAGATGGATTTTTATTATATGATTATTATTACAAAATTATGGTTTCTCCTTTTACGAAATGTGCACTATTAGTGATTGGGGTCTACCACATTATCCCCAAAATCAAAATCCCCGAATCAAAACCCCCAAATAAAAATCCCCAAAATCAAAATTCCCAACACGAAATCCCCATGTTATGTGTGAAATAAATTCAAATTATGTGTTGGATAGGTAATTATGCTACCTTTCATTTGAGGTACCACTGTTGTGGGTGCAAACCCGCGTATGTGCAAAAATTTAAATTTAATTTAAAAAACCACCCTGGGCTACATTATGCCAAGTCCTTCTACGTAGTACACCATTCTGCGTAGGCGGCCTTTTTGCACAGACGCGGTTTTGCACCCACAACAGTGGTACCTCAAATGAAAGGTAGCATAATTATCTATACAATATGTACATAATTTGAATTTTTTTCAAACATAAAATGGGGATTTCGTGTTTGCGATTCTGATTTTAGAAATTTTTCCTTTGGGGATTTTGGGGATAATGTGGTAGACCCGTTTTTAGCACTTTTGACACTATTTCCATTTCAGTTTGGAAATAGTGTCAATGTCTTATTTTCCGTTTTCTTGTTGACACTAATTCCATTTCGAAAGCGCAATAGTGTCAATTGACACTATTTCCAAGTTACCCTGGAAATAGTGTCAATTGACACTATTACCAGTGACACTATTACCTGTCACCGACAGCCCACTCAGCGTATTCCATAAAATAAAATAAATAGTATGCTGGCTTATTATTATTATTATACCTTTTATAAACACGAAACGCTGTTTCAATGTTTGCACGTATGAGATGAAGATGACGACAGCGCTTGCCTTATTGGTTTTTAATATTTAATATTATTATTGCCTTAGTTATTTTAAAATGCCGAAGTCAAGGACAGAAAACCTGGATCCATGAAGGTTATAAGATGTTTCGTTTATTTCGTTTACTTGAGTCACTTAACACATCGTGTCCTATTGTATTTCCGGCATGGAAAGCTTGTTTGTAGAAATGCATATATTTCTGAAATGAAGATCTCTTCATATTTTACCTCGAAAACTAAATACTGGTTTTGAAACGATTCAAAGAATCGAGTTTAATGATGGGTTGTTGTATGAAGAAATTGAACAAATTGTATTTGCAAAATTTTTACATTTATAACGGCAATTTTGAAGAAAAGGTAAAGTTGCATCAAAAAATTAGGGGAGTAGGTCGACCTAGATTACGTTTTATTTAGACTTATTCGGTTAATGATGAAAAATAAACTACTAATAATATACTATTTTTTTCGCAAAGGGGATCAAATTACTCCCCCTTCTCCTTTCTTCTAAAATGCAACCCAAAAATTTTATCAATTGGGAGTGTCAAATAAGGCTGTCATCTAGAGAGCTAACCTCTTGATATTAAAAACAGGTCACCATTACCTGATTACTACAAATCGTTTAAAGTGGGTTTGGTGCGGAATAATTCTTAGAAGTAATTTATGGTAGCTATTTCGCTAAAACAAATCATCCAGAACCGTTAAATTGATAAAAGAATTTTCATATATTTCGCATGTTTTATGCACAATTTGTAATGAGTCAATGAACAATAATTATTTTTTCCTTTTTTTTGTAAATTTTAAGTATTATAAATGCGTCTAAAGTCTCAACTATTTAACTGATCTTAACTCAATTTTGTGCACTGATTCTCAGGAACATAGAACATATCGACAGCCACACTGCAAAACCCCGTAAGTCACTATTTTTCTAAAAATAAGGTTCTGAGCCTTTCCCATAGATCGTGATATTTCCCACATTAAAATTCAGTCAAAATCGGGTTACAACTTCCCTTTTCTTTCCAGTGGTGAAATGAAATAGCCGTCGCTCATATACATATGTTATAATTATCACAGTTTTTTCCCTCTCCTGAAAACTTTTTGGTTTTGGACATACAGGGTTTTGCAGTGTGGCTGTCGATATAACAGATTCATGATATTTCGGAAAAGCGGACCAGTGACTCACCTATTCAAAAAAAGCTTATTTATGATACGATTTGCCTGAAATTTGATACCTTGGAAGACTTTTACTTTTGTTAAAATTAAAAATACTTTTTTTCTGGGAAGTGTACCAGAAATCGGTCCGTTTGAAAAGCCTTATTTACATATAAAACGTTTTGCTTGAAATTCTTTACCTTGGTAGACCAGGACCACCTAATCAACAAAATCTTATTTATGATGTAATAATGACATATTTAAGTACAGAAAAGTAAGGTACACCATAAGGAATGTTGAATGCAACTGAATCTAACCTTATCTTACTAATAATATAAACGCGTAAGTTTGTGAGTTTGTTTGCAAGCCTTTAACGTCTTAACTATTTAACCGATCTTAACGCAATTTTGTGCGTTAAGAACATAAAATTGGTAACAGATTCAAAAAATTGGACCAGGGACTGACCTATTCAAAAAAAGCTTATTTATGATACGATTTGGTAAAACTAAGAATACTTATTTTCTGGGAATTGGACCATAGGGACCCCTATGTAAGTACAGAAAAGTAAGGTAAACCATAAGTAATGTTGCATACAACTTAATACCTTATAAATGTATGGCTTTATTTTGTGAACTTTTCCTTCAAGTGAAATAGCAAACGTCTACAGTTTCCCGTAAAAGACGCTTTTACTATATCCTTGAATAAGAGTCAAGGGAAAATAGATACTCAAAGCGGCAGGAATGCATCAATAGAAAAAATGTTACCTATAGATTTGTAGTGCAGTAAAAATTAATATTAAAAAATTTAAAATCAAATTACATTTTAAGATTCAGTTTTTCATGTGAACTTTAAGAATGCATAATTAAAAAAACTAAACTTAAGTTCTATTTTAACAGTCGTTTTCGCATGCATGTATATGTTAGAGTGGGTTGATTTGTAGGGGAGGGAAAAAAGTGAAAAATCGCCATAGCGGAAACTATTCTAGGGGTCATTTTAAGCAACTTTGCTGAGGAAACTTTTGGTCTAAAGTTGGCTTGAAACCTCCGGCGGTCGCGTTGAAGTTTCATAGTTAGGTAATGAAAATTTTTGTATGCGACTTATCACACTGCGTGACAGCGAGCATTAACTTTTTACGGGACATACCTTAAGTTGTAGTTCTAGTCAAGCACACAAAAACTACACAGCGAGAATTTCAAATACATGGTCAACATCTGGAAATAGGGGGCAAAAACCCCTTTTTAATTGTTTCAAGGATATATCTGAAACTTTAACAGGTCGATGTCTGTACTTTGCAGATATTCCAAAAAAAATTGATACGGTCAATCATTATTAAGCCAATAGAATCCAAATTAACCGTTTTTAGAATTTTTGTCAGTCTGTCTGTCTGTCTAAATGTTTGTGGTTGCATCACTCAAAAACTGCTAAATGTAATTAAATGAATCTTTCGTCATTTATTAGTAGACGTTCAACTTAAAATTTAAGATATCCCTTAGTTCAATAACTCGACCGGTTTCCGAGTTATCGACCAATAAGTGGGCTAGGGGTGACCAAAAATGTGTAAGTACAATATGGGTATGAAACGAAAGGTGCTTACGAGTGCTTTCATAATCAATGTGATAAATTACAATATCTCAGCTTGTTTCGGAGATATCCCCAAAATGTGATTTGATGTATTTTGTCAAGTATATATGGAAGGCTATGTTACCAAAGACTTTATTTATTTATAGGATTCTCGGCCTAACTCGTGCTTGCGTTATTTTTACATATATTTCTCAATTAGTTTCTGCAGAGCAGTGTGCCAAATCTAACCGTGTCTTTGCTGTTTTTTTGCACACGTACGTATACCGCATCCCATTCTAGCGCATGTAAAACCACATAAATCTGTACTCTTCACTCACGTTATCAATAATGAAAAGTTTGTTTAGCGCTAACAGTCAGGTATAATGCAAACACAAGCCAGCGCTAATGGCTATGAATGACGCAAACTTTATATATAGCTAACTATGAAAAGACAATTGTTTGTATAATTAGATTTGCTTTTTATTGTTTAATATAAGTCAAAATTGCACAATTTTCACGTTCACAATAATCAGTAAATTCTTCAAATACATATTTCTATCACTAAACATTTGCGAAAGTATAATTTTATTCCATTTGGCCAAAGGTTCTTTGATTTGCTCGTCCCTCTGAAAGTATAAAAATTTGGTGCATAAATATTCAAAACAGTACTTCACTTATTAAATAACAATTATAAGCACTATATACTTTCCTTATCTAGGCGTTTTAGTTGTAATTTCACTGCTAAACTCCTTTTTTAATATTTTTTACATATTTTAAAGACGCAGTTGCATTTTGCTCACACTTTCAAGAAGAAGAAACGCAAAGAAAAAGCAAAGTTTGAAAGAAGGCTTTGTGTGTGTTAGTAATTTACAATTTTCGCTTGCATGTATTAGTGAGTGTGGTTAGGCCGGTCTAGTAGGGTAGTTTTTGTGTGCTTGACTAGAACTACAACTTAAGGTATGTCCCGTAGAAAGTTACTGCTCGCTGTCACGCAGTGTGATAGGTCGCATACAAAAATTTTCATTACCTAACTATGAAACTTCAACGCGATTTCCGGGGGTTTCAAGCCAACTTTAGACCAAAAGTTTCTTCAGCAAAGTTGCTTATAATGACCCCTAGAACAGGTTCCGCTATGGCGATTTTTCACTTTTTAAATCAACCCACTCTAGTATATGTATGTACATATTTATCTGGCTGTTAAGTAAAAATGTCTTCAGAAGAAATTTTGTTATTCTGCTTATTTCCTGCTTGCGGGCGGAGCCGCGTCTAAAAGCTAGTAAATCTATAACTTTTTACATCAGCCCTTCAAAGCACAAGTGGTATAACTCCACTTTTTTTTTGAGTTAGGCATGGTACTGTATGGAGAAAAATGTATTCTTTTTAATGCAATACCGTGGTAGCTTCCAGTTCCCATAGCATCCTCATAAAAAGCAGAAATTACTTGTGCAGTGAATGCTGCCGCCTATTCGTTGAAAGCACAAGTGGTATAATTGACAAATTCGTGCAGTGAATTTCATGGGAGAAAGACTTATTCTCAGTGTTTTTTTGTAATAATTCCTTTAACTGGACTCAGGTGAAGATAACAGTAGTGGAACAAAGAGTATTTTTTCTAATAATTGATTAGATATTGAATTTTTTTTCGCCAGACATAAAAAAGGTAAGAGTTTTGTATATTTTGTTTGCTTATCATAATTTACTGCAATGATATGGTTTAATTCATTACACTTTCTAGTTCAATTCGTTCTGTTTGAGAACACATTTATAGATGTTTGCAAACCTTTTAAAACCTTCTTTCGTTTAACTTCAAAGTGATTTTCAAATAAGTCGTAAGAGATTCGTTTTGAATAAATTAGGTTTTATGTTCATATATGTAGGCATGGCATATGTAGCCTTGTTCACAAAAAATATATTGTTTAAGCTTTATTTCATATACCCATATCGTAAAAACACCTTTTGGGGTCACTCCTGGTCCACGTTTTGGTCAATATTTTCGGAGCGGACTCACCTATGTACCTGAAAACCCCTCCTTTTTAAAGATACCCATATCGCATAAGGACTTTCTAAGGTAACCCCGTCTCATATTTTGACCGATATCTCGAAATCGCGTATAATTTTTAAACTTTTTTTAACCTAGAATCATGCCGAGCACCTAGAGAGTTAATGTTTCAAAATTTCATTGAAATCGGTAGAGCTGTTCTCGAGGTTTGCGATTAGAAAACGAAACAAATTTCAAACTATTTTTAAGTTAAATGAAATCTTAAAATCGTTTACAGCACAAGTGGTATATTTAATTTTCGGTGCCCGATAAAACAAGAGTTAATGGACAACAAGTTTGAAAAACATCAATTTAATTTAAAGAAGACCTTTTTCTGAAGTTTTATTGAAAAAAGTAGTCCAAAAGTTCAATACTGATTTTTATATACAACTTTTAGCAAACCCTTTAATATCTCGATAGAAGAAAAAGTGGAGTTATACCACTTGTGCTTTAGAGGGCCCACATGATATTTTATTTATGAGCATTTGAAAATTTGAAATGGGACTTATTTCATTTTTGGGTTTGCCTTGGTTTCTCATTATAAAATAACTAACATACTCGTATTGGGACTTATTTCATTTCCTTGTTTGAAAGCTACGAGTACAAGTTGGGTTTTGTTTCATTTTATACCATTCAAAACCAAACGAGGCTTAAGACGATGTGTCTGTATGTCTGCGACTTGCATTATTGGATTATGAGCAAAATTATAGAAATAAGTCTGACGGGAAATCGTAGCTGCTTCTAAAATAATGCTATAACTACACACATATATGGATATGTTTCTTGCTTCCAATTTTTGTAAATAGCACTAACTCACTAAGAATTGTTACAAACATGTTCAGATATGCTGACGTGGTACGTTGCACTGTCAAGGTTGTTTCATAAATTTCGTACGCCAATGCTATTTATTTTTTGTGCTACACCCATCAAGTACTAATTATAAATTTGGTTTATTTTCAGACTAAAAAACATTATCCCGGCCATATAAAAAGACCTATGAATGCATTCATGGTATGGAGTCAAATGGAGAGAAGAAAAATATGTGAAAAGACTCCAGATCTACACAATGCAGAAATATCAAAAGAGCTTGGAAGACGTTGGCAACTTTTGGGCAAAGAAGAAAAACAACCGTATATTATAGAAGCTGAAAATTTAAGAAAGCTTCATTTGATTGAGTATCCCGATTACAAATACAGACCTCAGAAAAAGCAATCCAGATTTTTTTCTTCTAGGCCCAGTAGTGATAAAAATGGCCGCAGAGGGAAATGCCAAGAGAGCAAGAAGAAAAAACTTGCAACCTCGTCAGAGCGAAAGAGTAAACAAAATACATTGAATGACAATCAAGATGAAATTTATAAGCGGAATCGAAGCTCGAAAGAAAAAAAAAATATTGTCACTTCCAGCAACTCGAAGAAACTTTGTAAATCAAAAGAAACAGTTTCTTTTTACGATCATTTGTGTAAAGATGATGACACCTATATGCCAAGTACTTCAAATGACAGGAGCTTTTGTAGTGATGCAATTATCTGTGATATTAACCCAGGGATTATGGATAACTTACATAATATAGAACCCATAGAACCGTCCGACTTAAACCAAATTAAAAATAGTCCGGAATATCAACTTGAAGACGTATTAAAAATTATAAATCCTGAAAACTTTTTTGATTCACAATTTGAATTTCATAATCCCAAGACGCAATTCCCACATGACAACTCACATAATAACGAACAAGTTACAATAAATAATATAACTTCGATCTCACATTTCGATGATACTAAAATAGAAAAAGAAGACAGCATTGTAAATGATGCTAATTTACATCTTGCCAGTCATCACTGTAATCAATTACAATATCCATATGAATCCGTTAAACTTCCTATATTTGATTCTTTATTATCATCGCGAGATAATAAAAATCTCTCAAGTATTATTAATTCCTCAACTGAAGATACAAACTGTAGCACTACAAATCCATCATTATATTGCACGGACGAGTGCCGATCTGAAAATCAACATTCTGTTATACAACAACAAACTGTAACTATGAATATTGAAATTCATAATAGTAATCGTATATGCGGGAATATTGGAAATTCCGCATTTATGACCGCCGATGATATGTATGCTATATCAATACCGGGTACAAGTGTAAACAGCGAAAGCAGCCTTTTGACATCGCCAAACTCGCCACAAATCGGTGTAAATAACGTTAGTGCCAACAGTGTTGTGGTAGATGCAAATATTTTTTCACTCTCAAGTAGTAACTCCATTCACCAACTTGGATCGGAGAACTTTAATTCTTCGAATTATAAGTTTTATGACACCAATGGTGCGCTTCTAGCTTTTACCTATGACGATTTACCACCGGAATCTACAGGCAGCCACTTGGAGTTCAGCAACAGATATGAGTTTTCTAGTCTTTAAAAGAGTATGATTCCATAGTTTGTTTTATATTCATATGTAATTAATAATACGTATTTGTATTGGATGTAATACCTTATATATATATACACATACGGTAAGTATACACGCATACATATACATAAATATACGATATGTGAGGAATGAGTTTACAAAACTGAAAACATATATTTATGCTACAATAAAGATTTTTTTTAAATTTGTAATCTTCCAATACTGGGCTTATGAATTTACAGATATATTGATTCTATGATTTGAGTGTTTACCTTTTTTATGAAAATCGAGATTTCCCCAGCCAGCGTTCCTAGCTAACCATAAGAGTTCACGCGGTGGTCCTTTGGGACACCATAAGGGCGCGATTACCCTTCTAAAGAGGCTCTGAAAAGGCGAAGACGAAGTGCTGATCTGCGCTCCTTAAACGAGCGTTTTCGGAGTCCCCAAAGGCTTCCCGAGGTAACGTGAAAAGTCTTTGTACGAACTCATCAAATGAGCGATTTAGGCATCCGAAAAACCTGGTAACCGAAAACCGCTCCTTACTGATTCGTTGCGGCGTCGTCTGCTTACCTCTCACTTCGGGTCGACTTTATGAAAGTACCCTTTTTTCCTTTTTATGCCCTTTGTAAGCAAACTACTGGAAATTATTTAATGTAACTTGGCACAAATGTTCAGAAAAGCGAAATATCCCTAAATTTGTTAATTTTTATGATTACTTATATATATTATTTCAGTAATTTGTTGTTAAAATATATGCACTAACAACCCCACTATTTTTTGCATATAAGGGTATTAGACGACTGATATTTGCACACATACATAATATTTAGAGCGTTCGAACTCAGTTTAATTAAATTTTATTCAATTGTGCACAGAATTTAGTTCGAATTTCATATAAATTTACAATAATTGATAAAAATCATCAACAATAATTATACTAATTTTAAATTTATAATGCAAATATACGGAATTGACTTCGAATTTCTTTTTAATTCACCTGCGGCGCAAACTGACTAACAAACTTTTAAAACACAAAATTTTAAAAACTTTTTATAAAACATTGCGCAATTTTCAGGAAAACTCAAACTATTTTAAATTTTATGATACAAATATAAAGCTTTTAATTAGAATTCTTTTGAATAAACAATGAACTTTAATAAGTAATTTTTTGATTTTTTATAAAACATTACGTAGTTCTCAGGAAAATTTAAATAACAAATTTAAAATAATTGATTAAAAATTATATTATGTATCTACTTTAAAATTTTATGCAAATGTATACATTTAGTTAAAATTTCTATTAAATTCACAAAAATTATACTGATTTTAAATATTAAGATGCTAATATACAGAGTTGAGTTTGGATTTCTTTTAAATTCGCAATAAATTTTAATATGAAAATTTTTTTATCAAAAATTTTCGCCTCATTACAAATTTTCAAAACAACGAAGAAAATGCTATGTATATTTTACGGAATTTAAAATCCCACACCCTCATGTGATAAAAAATTACCCATTTTTATAACAATATGGCAGCATTTCAACCGTCGGACAATACATCTCTGCTTAACTCTAGGACAACGAACATTTTTAGTAAAAAAATTATATTTCGTGATATATCATAAAAACTTATATTTTCAATTGTATAGTGTCTAATATGTGTTTAAAACAGACCTGTCAAATTCTCATTAGAATTGAGTAATCAATTGATTGAATAGCTTTTTCAATCATTGATGGTTATTTTAATTGTTTTCAGAAATTTCCAATTACTAATTGATTCCAATTAGAAAAAATCAAAAATAATCAAAAAAAAAAACTAATCAAAAGTAATCAAAATTGCCTGAAGGACGGCGTCACAAGAATTTACCGAATCGGTGTGGATGAGGGCCTGCCGGTGCACCTTAGGATCAAACGGCGTTGAAATCAGGTGCCGAATCTCATCGAAATGTTTGCGTAGATAGCTTCTTATACTCCTGGGAGGCGGATTCTCGTTGACCAGGCGTCTGTTCGGATGCTGTGGTTTACAGCAGTTGAACAGAAATTGCCTGATCGACATCTCACTGTGCTCTTTAACGCCGAGCATTTTCGCTTCGTTGTGGAGATGATGCTCAGGAGACATAAGAAGACACCCAGTGGCAGGAACGGGGACAGGACACCACCCTGTGGCACCCCTTGTTTAACTATTCTGGGTTTTGATCTAGCCAGGCTTTAGTCGTAGGACCACCTTTGACTGTCTCCATCTTTCAGGAATGACAAAGGTGGACAGGGAAAGGTTGAAAATGTGTGTTAGGTATCTTATACCTTCGTCGCCGAGGTGTTTAAGCATCAGCATGGAAACGCCATCGGGGCCTATATACTTGGTGTTTTTAGATCTCCGAATTGCCTCTTAAACTTCTGTTGTGGAGATGGCAATGGGCGCATCGCTGTTTTTGGGTTTATGCGCTAATTTCTCCAACGGAGGATGCATTACAAATTGTCGCCAGAAAGCGCTCGCACATCTTTTTGGCTTCGACTGAGCCTTATCAACGAAGGCGATGGATATTTTGTCGTTTGATTTAGTCGGGTTGGACAAAGATTTCACCGTCCACCATAATTTGCCAACTCCAGCCGAGTGGTTGCAAGACCTTAGGTGCTCTTCCCAATTAGCGCGTTTGTGTTTATCTACTAAGCGTCTGATTTCCGCATTAAGATCCTTTATTTGAGGATCCGTTGGGTCCAGGCGTCTAATATGGTTACGTTCATTTGCCAGGGCCGCTGCCTCTGCGGGGAAGTATGGGCGCACTTCCTTTATTCTACCTGACGGAATGTGTTGATGGGGGGCTGAAATTAGGGCCATACGAAACGCCTTTTCTCCTTCTCGTACGTCAGACGGGGTGGGGAGAGCAGCGAAGGCGCTCTCTGTGGTGGTAAGAAAACCCTCCCAGTCGGCTTTATTAAATTTGGTGAACGTGCGATTTTCAGCGGCGACAAAATCGGTGGGGTAGGTGATCTGAAGCAAGCGTTAGCATCGGACGCCAGTCAACGCAGTTTATAAGGCCTGCAGTGACTATCGTGATATCAGGCGAGCTAGAGCAGTTAACCGCCACTCTAGTGGGGCATCCCCATTAACCGTGTAGAACGTCTAACCCCGGACTTTTATTAGATAAAAACAAGTATGGAAAGGGCTGTCTTCGGCTGTGCCGAAGGCTTCATACCTTTCATGAATACGCACAACATTTCTAAGTGTCCGATCCTTACTTACAATTACTTACAAACTCTCCAAAACTATTAATTTAAAAATACATAGCCAAACCACATTTATCGGAGCAATCGGTAATATGGGAGCTATATGTTATGTAAGTCCCATCTGTATGATTTTCATTACACACATCACATATATAATAGGTACCAAACCTGCAAAATTTTACGTTTCTAGCTTTCTATTTGCAACATTTATAGCCCAAAATCCATTTATCGAAACTATCGATTATATGGGAGCTATATGTTATGTTGATCCGATCTAGGTGATTTTCACTACACGCATTACGCATATCATGTGTACTAAACCTGCGAAATTTCGCTCTAATAGCTTTTTAATTGCAAGAGTTATAGGCCAAAACCCGTTTATCGGAACAATCGATTGTATGGGAGCTATGCGATGTATCGGTCCGATCTTGCTGGTTCCGACAAATGATTAATCCTATGCAAAATGGCGCCTGCTTGCAAAATTTCATCGAGATATCTCTAAAACTGAGGGACTAGTTTGCGTTCAAACAGACGGACGGACAGCTCGTCGCCCTGATCATTTCGGTATACTTAATGGTGGGTCTATCTCTTCTTCTTCTCATACTTATAAACATCGGACCAAAGTTATAATACCATTTCATGTTCATGAAAGGTATAAAAACATACTTCAATTTTCCGTCCCTGAGTTTGAGGAACATTGGGTCTACTCTGTATCCCTTTCAGACCTAGCTATATCAATTGTGATATCTGGCTTTAAATACAGAAAATTACATTAAACAATTTTGGTTCACGTGTTTACCGGCAAGCAGTGATTGTGAGTACTGTTTTTCAATAGAACTGCAAATACATATATTTGAAAGGTAAAGTGATCTTTAGCAAGCTTAGACATGCATCCACGTGGTAAGTGTTTTTTTCGTTTTTAATCACCCCTATTCTGCATTTCGACTTGGATCGAAATTTTCTCCGCTTGGCAACTTTGGTATTCTGCGTTTCAACTCCGCTACGTTCAACTTCGAAACTTAGAATTGTTATACACTTCGATCGTAGCTCCGTTTTTCTACGTTGCAATTTTGTTGGCGGATAGCTGCTTATTTTTTATTTTGCAAACAATATTAGATTCATTTCCTCGATTTTTTGGTAAAACTCTTAAAATATAAGTAAAACTCGTATATAAAAGTTGTAAGACGCTCTCTATATTTTGTTTTTATGCTATAATGATGTTTTTGGATATGTTTGCAGGGTAATTGTTTGCGACCGGTGCCGAGTGCTAAGATTTGTCCAAAAATGTAGGTAGGGGTATCAAAAGACGCGTTTCCGCCTCCGGATATCTAATATTTTCAATATTTTGGACGCCTTAATCTGTTAATACAACAACCACATGAAAATTACAGAAAACGGTGAACTTTGACTGCAAATATCTCGCAAACAACTAAAAAATAATTGTTTTCCGGAGGCACATTCTTGTTATTGGGACCGAAATGCGTCTCTTGATACCCCTACCGACATTTTTGGGCACGCATTAG
Organism: Sphenella marginata; assembly: GCA_951509765.1. Taxonomy (NCBI): domain Eukaryota; kingdom Metazoa; phylum Arthropoda; class Insecta; order Diptera; family Tephritidae; genus Sphenella; species Sphenella marginata. The sequence continues at coordinate 32,168,576 of OX608083.1, read as the reverse complement.
CACTCGGAAACGGTTGTAACAATTGCCGAAAATTGAACTAGCATTCAAAACACCAATCTAATAATTTTACTAGCACCATTAAAACTAAGGTGATGGCTTTGACTCCTACATTCCTTTGTCATTATGCCAAACGTTCACGGCAGCCACTCCACAGCACCCACACAAACTACGTAAACTCCTTTGTCAGTTCCCGGGCTGCCAATGTCTCCATCCAACGAAAAGTTCCACCTGTGGTCAGACTTAACTCTGACATGTTTAATGTTTGCTCGGCGTATGGTGTGGGCCCACGACGCCACACCAACCATCTGTGTACCTGGTCCAACCAACCAACTCCATTGAAAATGCCAGCTACCTGCTGAAGATGTGGTAACATCCACCAACAGTGTCCTCTTGATTTTGTTGGTCCTCCGATGACTCCTATAATTCACTTAATTTATTTAATAATACTCAATACATATGTAATTAGTTAATATATGTAATTAAGTTAATAAATAATACAATTTTACTTTTATTACAATAGCACTAATTGTGTAATTTGCTTTATGTTTCAATTTCAAACATTCCAAGGCAGACAGCTGACTTCGAAAAACTTATAGCTCTTCCTCTTCTTCTTTCGATTCAAGCGTAGCTCAGAATGCATATTTTCGATCCGAGCGGAGCGTAGAGCGGAAACGTAATTGTAATGCAAAATAGGGGTGGATATGTCAACCTTAGATTATAAAAGCGTACAAACAAATTTTCATTTGTTCATAGAGCTTCATGTAACTTTCAATTTGACTTGGTTTGTGACAAAGTCGAAACGTTTGCTTTTGGTTTTTGACATCTCAATAGTCATAAACTTTTAAAAATTCAAAGTTACTATCATTGTCAATATCTACAAGTCGCGAATGTGTGACAGAAGCATTCACAATAGATAACAGCTGTGATCACCTGATTTGCAGAGTTGCTTTTTCGCATAGTCGTAATTGGTAGTAGCAAAAGTTCATTTAATTCGTATTTAAAATTAATAAAAAGTTTGTTTTGCATTCGTATAGTTTTTTTTCGTTTAAAAGGTTATTTCATCATAAAAATAAACAAACAAATCACACCAATGACGCAACATCTAATACGTAGTGGCAATTAACTCGATTCCGAGGCAAAATTCTTGCTAAGATAAACCCATTCTGTGTCAGAAAATCCGAAAGTGGTTATAGACAAACTTATGATTTTATAAAACTAAGCTTATTGTCCATCTAATAATTCCAACTTACGATTGTTCTATTTAAATTTTTACGAAGAATGAAAGAATCTGAAATGATGTTTTCCGTTTCTTTGTGGTTTATTAATTTTAAAATAATTCTATTCAAATTAATTGGCTTCAGTTTTATTATAATTAAAAACAATACGAGCCATTAAGCAGTGAAAAATGTAAGCCATCTACTCTTAGGACATCGGCAACCCGCGCATTGATTACGTGGTACGATTCCCCCATTCTTATGTCATTCGCCTCCGCCCTTTTAATGCAACTCTTCTCGTCTGACTGATAGTTCCCCTGTCACATTTTTTGACAGGGGGATAAGAGAATGGAGGAATTGGCGAAGATTTTTCACTTGTATGTATTCACAATGGTTACTATCTTCTCTTCAATTTTTTTTTGTCATTTTGAAGTTAAATATACGTATCAACACCTACATTCTCATGAAAAAAAAAATGCCGCGACCGCAAAATAATATCTTGCGCGACCTTTTTGTATCCGATATCGGATATTTTAAATAAGCATGCAGGAAATTTAGAGAGGAATTTGAAAAATTTTCATTCGCAAATTTTCGCGGATTATTTAAAAAAAAGTACGAATTTAAAAATAGAGAGACTGACCATAACGTTAAAATAACGATTTGCGTGAACAAAATCAAAATGGAAAATGCAATTGTGGAACTTTTTACAAAAAATGGTAGGCCCTTAAGAATGGCCGAAGACAGTGCATTTCAAACCCTTGTGCATCCTATCCTTAATACACTAAATATTTCTGTAAATGAGCATAATATAGTTAATAGAATTTTTCTCTTTTCGAATAAAATTAAGGAAGAATTATTTCAAAATTTTAAAGGTCAGCTATTGTCTTTAAAAATAGACGCAGCCACGCGTCAAAATTTAAGCGTAATTGGGGTAAATGTGCAATACATAAAATATAACAGCATTGCAGTCCACACATTAGCAATCAAGGAACTGGAAAAGAGACATACAGGTGATTATTTGAAATTGATGATACTCGATGTGTTGAAAGAATACCAAATTGATATTAACCAAATACTGACGATAACCACCGACAATGGAGAAAACATGGTAAAAGCAGTAACTGGTTTAAAATGAAGACTTTAACGATGCTTGTGAGGAAAATATTGAACATTTAGAAACTAGTTTAAACAAAATTGGGGAAAGTATTAGTTCATGTTATGTAACAAATGTACGTTGTGGTGTGCATACGATTCAGCTTTGTGTAAATGACGTTCTGAAAACTGAAAACGTAAAAGAAAAATTGGAAAGATTTAGACACTTGGTAAAAAAAACTAAGAACTCAAACGTACGTTAGCCTCTTAAAAAGCGGTGACTACAAAAAAGTTATTTTAGATTGCGTTACGAGATAGAACTCGACGTACAATATGCTTGAAAGGTTACTAAAGCTGGAAGAAATTGTTAACTCGTTAAGTGAGGATAACGCTGATTTGGTATTTAATAATGAAGAATGGAGTTTTTTGGATCAATTCCTTAAAAACTTTCAAACTGCAGTCCCAAAAATTATTTTAAAGCGATTTGTACGTTATTATAACGGAAATTACCCTGCAAGTTGAAAGACTAGAAAGGAGCGACCTTCAAATTTCTTTGCTTAGCGCCATAAACAACAGAAAATCCAAACTCTTCGAGAATGAGATATTCAACGCAGCGGTATTTTTAGATCCGAGGATAAAAGTTGTTTTAACAGTAGACCAAGTAATAAAAGCAAAAATTTAATACGCAAAGTACATTCACGAATTTCATCTTTAAAAGGTAATTTTAATTTAATTTTTCTTTACACTAAGATTCATGCTGTTAATTATATTTTTTCTTAATTCACATAGAAATTAATCAGATCGACAGTGAAGAGGAAACTCAATCAACAGTGATGAGCCCACGAGTAGCCAATCATGCAATGCACCAAAAACAATTGATGAATTTTTATGCAGATTATACCCTATATCTACCAATGAGGATCCAATAAATTCAACTGTTACTTTTATGGATGCTGAACTTATTACGTACAAGCACCAAAATAGAATACCATTTGGGACTGATATAATGGACTTTTGGAGAAAGAGGAACAGCTTATTAGCTGGTATGCCGAAATTATTTTAGCTGTACCTTGTGCCCATGTTAGTGTAGAGCGGTTATTCTCTTCCATGAAATATATACTGTCCGACCGACGTAACAATCTAACTCCAACGACTTTGGAGCATATTTTGTTAGTTAGAGCCAATGGAATATTTAATCAGACTGACACATAAATATTTTTACAAAGTATGTCAATGTCTGGGTGGAAGATCACCCCATCTTAGTTGCCTTTTTAAAACAACTTTTGTTGTAAATTGTTCATCTTCATGTATTTCTTACTTATAACTTTAAACTTTAATTGTTTTTCAACAAGTTGCGTTACAAGTTTTTAATATTTAAACTGAATTAAATAAATAAAATAAAAGCGCCCACTTATGAATAACAAACGAAAAAAAAATGCAATTGGCTGCCTCTACAATCCTTCTAGATTCGATTCGTATTCTTTGATACCGCCCATGATTACGATTCCTGCTTAAGGAAATGTGTGATGACATACTTATTGGGCCTGTTCACCAAGAGGAGCCTCTATCACACAGTATCTCTAGAGAGGGGTTTGCCTACTTATTTCAAAGGACCTCCTTTGTATTTCTATGGTGATTTTATTTTTCTCGTTGACGGTAATTAGGTATAAAATGTACGTAATCTCTCGCAGCTCAGAATGTGTGATCCAAACAGAGCCTTTTTTCAACGTCTGAGAAGGCAGAACTTACCCTTGTTATAGTATACATGTACACCATCAGAGCACGCTAGAAATTGCAAGGGTGTCAAACCCACATGATTCTAATTTGCACAAAATGCTGTTTCGTTGCTTGCTCACAAATGTGGCATCTACATTTTTTCTAGGAAGATTTTACGATTTGGGAAACAGCGATGACATTGAAGCTGTTCTAGAATCTAGATATTCTAGACTTGAGTGATGATGATGATAATATAGATGAAACTTGAACACCGTTTAACGTCAACACTGGAGAGCAAGAAAGCGATAAAAGTACGGATAACGATGAGGTGGATACAGAAGCACAACAGTTAAGTGTTGAAATAATCCTGAAGCAAAAGAAAAGACGTCTTACTTCGTTGAAGTATCCAGATAGAGAGTTTTTATTTAAACTTTATACAAGATAAACGTCACTTGCAGATGACATATTATATTGTATATGTATATATTGTAAGCTCTTATAGTTTAGAAATCTATTACAACTTACAACACCCTCACTAGAGCTTCAATTTATGTTTCTTTAAAATATATAATCCAAAGTTTTGTATGTACATACATTTGATAGATACTAATTCAATTAAAAATATACATTACATTTCGGTTTTGGTTTTGTTTTAACATATACCTACATTACATTTCAATTTTGGTTTTTTTTACAGAAGGAGTTCAAAATAGGTTAAGATGGAGTTGTTAACTGATTTTGTCATAATGTCAGCAATCATTTCATTAGTGCTTTTATAACCTAGTTTTATTAACCCCTCAGCCAGCTTCTCACGAATAAAGTATTTCTTTACACCTATATGCTTTGTGCGTGCATGTTAGTTACTGTTCAGCGCCAATTTGATTGCTCCCTGGTTGTCGCAGTAGAGTTGCATTGCACGCTGTATTTTTCTCAAAGTGCTAGAAAACACTTCACCTTCGAACCGCTTAAGCCAGGGATGGACAAAACGGTTCGTACAAGGTGAGGGACGTTCAAGTGTAGGTATGTGGGGCGAAGAACGCAGGAAGAGAATAATATATGTACAAACACACATACGGTTGATAAAGAGAGTATTTGGCCAACAACAACAACGCTGTCAAACAGGTCTGAAAAGGGTTTCGTCTTCCTACGATTGTACCAGAAATGTGTTTTAGCACGTTTTTCTACTACTACTTCCTCTAATGCTATATATTTAAATGCATATAATTAAATGTGTGTAAGGTCAAATGGATGTCAATAATGCGCTGCTCAACATAAAGTCGACTTCAGCCTATGGTTATTCCACTTTTCGTATTTCTTGCCAAAAAATTTATGTTTTTGGTTCGTACTAATGCAACGCCGTTTGAGAATTGGTTGTCGAGGTTGAGGGAGAATGTTTCCTGTTCAGTTGTTTAGAATTTCCGCAACCTTCTTGAGATGAATATCATTTGAGGCCGAGCGTAGGATTTTGCAATGCATTTTTTTACTCCCCCAACACCGCAAAAAAAACAAACGTCTCACCTAACACCCGCTGCACTCAAACTGATTTAGGAGCCGAAAATATGCACATCCCTGGCTTAAGCCATAGAGCTGCTACCATTGACATGAATTCGGCCTCTGTAGACGACAATCCAATAGTAGGTTGTCTGCGCGTTGCCCACGAAACAGCACCTCCTTGCATCAAAAATACGTAGCCTGTTGTGGAGCGGCGTTCATCTTGATCAATTACCCAGTCAGCGTCGCAATAACCCACCAACCCTTCTCCACCGTTTTTCTTGAAAGTCAATTTTTGTTCGATTGTACCCTTCAGGTAGCGGAGTACTCTTTCAACTGCAACCCAATGTGCCTTTCCGTAGTTACTCTTAAAACGCTTACAGCGAACGTGATATCAGGTCGACTAATTTTTGCAGCATAAAGAATGCACCCAACTGCTTCCTGATATGGTATTAGCTTCATTTCATCCCGTTCTGCATTTGACGTTGGACACATCTTTTTTTAGTTTTTGGTTAGGATCCATTGGTGTACTCACTGTGCTACAATTACTCATGTTGAGCCGTCACAAAATATTTGCTATATATTGCTGTTGGTCTATTGATATATGTAGATCCATCATTGTTACGCGTGAGGTTCATGCCAAGTATAGCTGTAGCAAGTCCCATGTCTTTCATCTTCAAATGGTTAGACAAATCTTGCTTTAGCTTTATGTTTATTTTGTCATCGCTATCTCTGACCTTGTAAACTTAAGTTAAAGCAGAGCTGAGTTTAAAATTCCATACACGACTGGATTGTTTCAGCCCATACAGTGATTTGCAAAGCCAACAAACCCTATCAGTTTTATCCGCAAAACACTCCGGCTGTCGCATATAAATCTCTTCATCTAGTTCGCCTTGCAGAAAAGCTGTCACTGCATCCATTTGGTGAACTGCCATATTAAATTTAACAGCATTTGACAACAAAAAACGAATAGTTGAGTAACGAACTACTGGAGAGTAAGTCTCGTCATAGTCAATGCCTCTTATTTGTGCATTCCCTTTAATTACAAGTCACGCTTTGTATCTCTTAATATCTGAGTTTCGTTTTATTCTGAAAACATATTTACAATCTATTGCCTTCCTACCAGGGGGCAAATTTGTCAATTCCCAAGTTGAATTTGATTGCTTTCCGCACTATGTAAAGCCTCCCTTACTGTTGCCGGTTCACTAAGATCTTTCATTGCGGTAAAAAGGTTTACATTTGTAAAATCATGTGTTGGATTCCATGGACAGTCATTGGGTCTAGTCTCACTAAATCCATGAAAGGACTCAAGTAACGAAATTTCATTGCTGTCATCGCCCTCACTGATCAAGTTCGAATCTTTATGCATACTTCTGTTCAGGTTTTCATCACTGTAATCGTCATCACTTGAATCATCGATGAAGATTTCATCAATGCTGTAACTTGCATTTACCTTATACGGAGACGAGTTATTAAATTCATTTGTTTCTTTCATAACTTTCTCACAGCTATTCTCAGAGAATATAACGTAGCGACTTACAATGATTTGTTTTGTCTTCTTGTTGTATAATCTAGGCTTTTGATTGTTCACTGTATCCTAGTAAAACACACTCTACTGATTTCGAGTCTAACTTTGGCCTGTTTTTTTTTTGAATGTGTGCCATTGCTTTACACCCAAAACCTCTAATCGATGCTAAGTTCAGCTTTATTTTTGTCCAGATCTCTTCTGGTGTAATATTCTTTATATCGCGGCATGGAGTGCGATTTATTAAAAATGCTGCTGTTGTTGCTGCTTCAGCCCTGTACTGATTAGGCAGGTTAGCATAAAAAAGAATACAACTTTTTCAAAAATCTACCGATTCATGCGCTCGACAACACCATTTTGTTCCGGTATTTACATATGTAGGACTTACCTCCGAGCCCTATTTCCATACACTTCAATCACTGAACACACTGGTTTCTTTATAATTCAATTTTGTTTAATGAGTAATAGTATTTAGTACAGGTAAGTTCATATTATTATAATTGTTAAAATTAAGTAAGTTATCTTAAGTTTATTAAAACGATTTACATGCGCTCGGTTCGCGGAAAACGAGCGAAGCAAAGATGACTTGATTTGAGACTTCGTTTTACTCTCTCATTTTTTCGCTCTCATTAGCTATTTATTTGGCTTTGTTGCCAGTCAAAATAAATGGCATTTTGCCGAAGGCCAGACTAAGGCAACGATGTACCGAAATACTCGGTAACTCTTTAGCTTTGGGGTCAAAGGGTAGAAGTTATGAAAAATGTTGAGTGCTACATCAAAACATGCGGTTCGGTGTCCCTGATAATAATATGCAGGCGGAAGGTCAATACTATAAGCCAGTGAAAATTTATCAACAAAAAACCTTAAGTACATTTTTTACTTGGCCTTATGTTATTGATTTTGTTGGAAGAACTTCCGAAATTTTAAGTAGAGGACCAGCCCCCATGCACCCAACGACGGTTTATGTAGTGATTTTGATCCTATCTATCCATATTTATCAATAAATTCAATATTTCATTATCAACTCATGGCAGTGTTATATGATGCATTTAAACTTCATTTGTACATATATTTTTGTTTATTTATGCCTGCAGATACGTTAATTTGTCATATTTTTGAAAAATAAGTTTCGAAAAATTTATTTACCCCTTCAAAAGTCCAATTAAAAACAAAACCTTTAAAATTCCCAAAATATATGATGAAAATACCCATACTCAGTTTAACTCCACTTTCACGGAGTGGCACCAATGACAAATGTTATAAAAAATGTGCATTTTGACAGCGCTCTCTCTCCTTCTCTTCTCCTAACTCTGCCTAAGCCGTTCGCTTCGCCGTGGCGTTGCCACGCTGTCAGGATTAATTCCCACATTCGGCCGTCCTGATAGGTTATTCGACCCGAATGACCAACCCCACGGTTTCACAAACTCGCATACAGTTGATGTTTTACTTGGACCTTCGCTGTTCCCTATTTTCTTAACCTCATATCCCCCGTGATTTAACTTGGCGGTTATCTCGTACGGCCCTAAATACTTCGGCTTCACTTAGTGTTGGTCCCAAACTGTGTTTTCTTTATAGCGACCAAATCACCAACTGCGTAGTCTTTTTCTTTCTTCCGATTTTTGTTAAAATTTTTACGATTTTCTGTTTGAATTTTATTTATATTTTCCTGAGCTTCCCCTAACTGATTTCCTTTCTTCGTTTAATTCCTCTATAATTAAGTCATCGTAAATTTCCCTTAGATCTGGGTAATCTGATACACGCATATCTATTCCTGAAAGAACTTTGAATTGGACTCTCTCCACCTGCCCATTTCCGCGGGGTACACCCGTCGCTATTTGTAAATGCTGTATATTTTCGCGCTCGCAGTATTCTTTAAATAAGTTTGATGTGAACGCGCTTCCACTATCCGACACTATACGCTTTGGGTTTCCAAAGATCGGCGCCTGTTTTTGAAGCTGTTCAGCTACTTATTCTGCCCCAGTGGACTTTGTTGGATATAACCATACGAATTTGGAAAATCCGTCCACTACAACAAAAATATGGGTGTATTTTTTCCACGTTTCAGTCAGTGGGCCCACGTGGTCCACATGATATGTGCCTAAAGGATCGCAAGCTTTGTTGATTGTCGTCAACAACCCCTCCCTTTTCCCTGCTTTAGCATCCGTTATGATGCATTCAACGCAACCCCTCACCGCCCAACTGACCTTGCTAGTTACGTTTGGTATGTAATAGTATTTTTCGACCAACTCTTGTGTCTTTGTAGCTGCGAAGTGACCTTGATTGCGCGCTAACCGTATGATCTCATCTTCCACTGAAGAAGGTACCACCAAAAGTTCTTTAACTATATCTTTATAAAGTACTTCTTTCCGTAGAAAATAATCATCGTATTTGTCCTTTTCCAAAACCTTTTTGACCGCCCTAATCCACACGTCTTCTGATTGCGCATCTCGTAATCGAAATGTTATCGAATCTTCGATTATTAAACAATATATGCTGCTGAGAGCGTCAACATGTCTCATGCGTGTCCCTGCTCGGTGCTCTACAGTGTAGTCATACTCCTGTAGACATATAGCCCATCTCATAATCCGGTCCTTTACCTCCAACAGATGATCCTCTCCATCTCTCTGCAATAGCACTGCGCCATATCCGTATTTCGAGGCATCTGCGTGGACCTCTGTGTATGCCGTCGGATTATACAGCTTTAATGCTGGTGCGTTCACTAACGCACTTTTCAACTCTCGGATGGCTATAAGGTGTTCGTCGGCCAGAGAAAACTTAGCGTCGTTTTTCAGCAAATCTGTCAACGGTTTTGCTACCGTTGCGTAATTTCTAACGAAACGTCTGAAAATGAGATTAACCCTAAGAACCGTTGAATTTCTTTCTTGCTTTTTGGTATTGGAAAGTTTTCCACTGCCGTAGTTTTCTCGCTTGACTGCAAAATTTGTCCCATTTCTATGATATACCCCAAAAAGTTTATTTGCCGTTTCAAACATTGGCACTTCGGCCACTGCATATTCAACCCGTATCTACTCGCGCGCTCTAAAACTATCTTGAGTTTACGTATACCTTCGGCTTCGTCTTTTGACGGAATGACGATATTGTCCATGTACACGATTAGCGTACCGTCCCTAAGTAAATCATGGAAAACTGCTTGTATGTACCTGCAAAACACCGCTGGCGAATTGGATATGCCAAATGGTACGAAACGAAATTCGTGTTGCCCTGTTTGTGTGACAAATGCCGTGTATTTCCCAGAAGCCTCCTCTATCGGAACGTGAAAGAATCCATCTTTCAGGCCCAAGGTCGTGTACACATACGCGCCATATAATTTGTCAAGCACTTCATCAATAATTGTCATCGGAAAATTATCTCGTATAATTTTCTCGTTTACTTTCCTAGCATATTCAGACGAGCTTTTCCGTACAATACCTTCCCTTGCCCAAGACGTGATTTGCTCGTCTACCCATTTCTGATCAGGAACTTCATCCATCAATATCAACTTCATTTCTACAGGTGATTTCTCTGGTTTCCTAGGCGTATAACTCTCTATCAAAGGTTCGATTTCATCAGCATACTCTTTCCCCACGCCTGAGGGATCAACAGTTTGCTGCTTCACGACTTCTTCCATGTCCCTTGCTAAACACAACGTTGCAAATTCATCAAGCCAAACCCCATTTGAACTACTCCCCTGACTAGTTCCCTTCGCAAATTTCGCGTACCTAGAAGTGGCGTTGCTACCGACTACCGCAGCAGACGGTTCGACTGATACCTTTGTATCATCTGTCACACTTGGCCTAGCCATCTCTTCCTGACGTTTACTTGCCCTCGTAACCGCAGCTACGTTACTTACCAACGGCTTGAATTGTATCCCTTGACTACAAAATCGATTTTCTTTAAAACGTCGCATCCTATAATCGCCGCATATGGCACGTCTCTTTCGTGGACAACATGGAATAGTACTTCCAGCACTAGCTCGCCTACCTGTATTTCGGCATTAAAGCAACCCAATGTCGTGAGTTAACCCTTTCCTACTCCGCATAAGTGAAGCTTATTGTTAATTAGGTCCACACCACCTAACATCAAGAGTGTATCATTTCTCATGACACTATAGTAGTAGGCTAGTAAACCCGTGTCCACCAATGAGAAAAATTTATATAATTGATCGTAATTTCTTTGCAACATTATCCGCTTTACCATCCTCGATCATGCTTATAGGCTCATTTTTCACCTCTTTGGCCTTTTCTTTGCACTCAAAACATTTGCATTTAAAACATTTTACATTGCTTTCGCCCCCACAGTTTTTTGCAATGTGACCCTCCTTATTGCATCTATAACAAACTTTTTTAGAGCTATTTTGTTTGTCTTTTACATCACTAGCATTTGTTGAGATTTGAGGCGCACTCGACTTATTTAACGAATAGTGAGGCTCTTTAACCATCTCATACACGTGCAGTTGGTCTTTTAATTCCTTCAGGTTTCTTGCTTGATACATTCACCCCTATTCTGCATTACAATTACGTTCCCGCTCTACGCTACGCTTGGATCGTAAATATGCATTCTGAGTTACGCTTGGATCGAAAGAAAAAGAGGAAGAGCTATAAGTTTTTCGAAGTCATCTGTTTGCCTTGGAATGTGTGAAATTGAAACATAACAAAGCAATTTAAATTACACAAATTATTACTTTTGAAATAAAAGTAAAGCTTTATTATGATTTATAAACTTAATTGTATATGTTTGAGCATTATTGAATAAATTGAGTGAAATTTTATAGATCAATTGACTGATTGTAGCAGACAACGAAGGACCAACAAAAAGCAAGAGGACACTGTTGGTGGATGTTACCACATCGTCAGTAGGTGGCTGGTATTTTCCATAGAGCTAGTGCTAGAAGAGTGCGCTTTGTCGACCAGGTACACAGATGGTTGGCGTCGCATCGTAGGGCCACACCATACGCCGAGCAAACATTAGACATGTCAGGGTTAAGTCTGACCGCAGGTGGTACTTTTCGCTGCAGGAAGACATTGGCCGCCCCGGAACTGACAAAGAAGTATGAGTGGGTGCTGTGGAGTGGCCGCCTGTGCACGTTTGGATATAATGGCAAAGTCAAAGCCATTACCTTAGTTTTAATTTCGTTAGTAATATTGTTTGGTGTTTTGAATGCAAGTCCAATTTGTAATTGTTTACAACCTGTGCCGATGCTAATGCGCGTCCAAAAATATTAGATCTCCGTAGGCGGATTCATATTCCTGGCATCGAAACGCGTCTTTTGATTTCCCTCCCTACATTTTTGGACAAATATTAGCACTCGGCACCGGTCGAAAACAATTACCCTGCAAACATATCAAAAAACATCATTAGAGCACAAAAACAAAATATAGCGAGCGTTTTACAACTTTTACATACGCCTTTTACTTAAATTATAAGAATTTCAACAAAAAATCGCGGAAATTAATCGTAAATTGTTTGCAAAATAAAAAACAACCAGTTATCCGCCAACAAAATTCCAACGTAGAAAAACGGAGCTACGATCGAAGTGCAGAATTAGCAGAATTGGAAGTTTCGAAGTTGAACGTAGCGGAATTGAAACGCAGAATACCAAAGTTGCCAAGCGGAGAAATTTTCGATCCAAGTCGAAATGCAGAATAGGGGTGATTATTTTGTTAGCCCTAACATCCGGAATTCCCTCTACAAAATACGAAATGATATTTTGATCATCCAGCGATATGGGTTTACCCATTTCAATAAGTACATATGTATAAATATTCATTAAGGCTTTCTTTTGTTTGTTTTCGCCTATTCCTCATGGCGCCAAATTTTCGCCAAATTCGTCAACTAAAGCATTTTTAAGAGAATCCCAATCCCTTACACCCACCAATCCACTAGCAAATATTTTAGCAGCACCCGTCAGAAGTTGTTTTGCATAAACAAACTTTTGCAACTGATTCCAGCCCACTGCATCAGCTACGTCTTCAAATTCAACAATCCAATGCTTGACGTCAATAGAATTGTCACCCGTAAATGAAGACATGCTCTCTTTTATATCGCGAAGCGTAAAAGCAACCCTATCAGTTCTGTTTTCGAGCACATATTAATTTCCCACAGATCTAAAGGAATGTACGCTACCCGCTTCATTTTCATTATCTTCATCGCAATGAAAATGTTCCAACAACCTATTTTGCAAATCCCTCTTTAACCCGTATGAGTTCAAGTTAAGCTCTTTCAGCTTCGCTCTTAGCTCGTCAACCGTCAACGCTCTTATTTCACTTGCTTCCATTTCGCAAATCAAAGTAAACAAGTAAATCAAATAAAATCAATCAAACATGAAAATACATAAAAAGACACATACATTAATACATCAATTCTTACGACTTATGCTGCCTTCTTGGTTTCTTATGCTTGTGCGCTGTCGACTTCGCCCTTCGTTGTTGCTGCTACTGCTGCCTTTGTTCTGATTCGGTTTCTTTGTACATATGTTACTTTTCGTTTTTGTGTTTGCGTTTCGTTTATTTCTATTGTACGAATATTTGATGTTTCGTTTTACTGGATTCATACAGAGGCAACTTTTGTTGCTTTTATCAGCAATTCTCTTTTGGTGTTGCTCAAATGTTGCTGATATTCTTCACACACATCAGGAGTTGCTTTGGTTGATTATTTTGATGATTGCTTTGTTCTGACATTCTGTGTTTGCTTTTGAATTTTGGTATTGCGTAGCAGGAATATTTTAAATAAAAATTGAACTGAAATTGATACTGTGATATTTATAAATACGTATATATTTATTAATTTATTCCATTGTATTTTTCAAAACTGCGCTGAATTACGCCTTTTGTCATTAATTAATATGTGTATATGCGAATGTAAAACAAGGTATGAAGAAAAATGTCAAAATAAATCTACAACCAATACAACGGTATTGAGAAGAATGGCAACACAAAGCCCCCCCGAAATTTCCGAAAATTAAAAAATATACGTCTGTACTATAGTAATTACTCTATTCATTTTTAAAACCCCTGTTAAGAAATTAGAATTAATTGCAAAATAAAAACACGAAAGAATAAAATTAAATAATATTTCACACTTAGGTCAGAGGTCACAACTAAATTCCTGCAACGGTTCACTCATTTGGCGCATTAAGAAACTCGCGCAAAATTATCAGACTTGCTCTGCATAAGATCAACTTAGCATCTCATCTACATAGCATGTTAACAATAGCAAGAGTGATTCCAACTCAAGTCTGTTGAAATTCATATTAACTGCTTTTCGAGTTATTAATACAGCAGGCAAAAATCGTAAGAATGAGTGCCTCTCGTTATTGTAGTCACGGTTGCCCTAAGCTTAACCAAAACCATTACCAAGAAGTTAAAAAAAATACCAAAAATTCCCAAGCAGTACACAACGCAGTGGTATTGAATTACCAGAGAAAGTGACAGTTAAATTGTACTTATACTTGTCGGGTGATAATAAAAAGTGACGCTAATTTGGCAAAAAAGTGTTGAAAAAGTTTAAAAGTAAAAGCCCGGTATGCTTTTGAAAAGAAAATGCTCATGAAATATTTTCAATTATTTCTTGACCATGAAATTGTCATGAATAGCCAAGAAGTTTTGACGTTCCGTTTTGCATGTTGAATAATTGCAAATAACCCCCTTTTCCTATGAATTTCAATGTTATTTTGCTATATTTTTTGTTTTTCCGAAGCTTCAGTTTTTCTTCAAGAAATAAAGCGACAACTATTTATTTCTTGCCAAAGCCAGAGTTGCGCAGGTCGCTTTTTTGTAAAAATTTTCCAGAAATTAGCAATAGAAAAGTAGAAGAGATTCTGACACAAGAAATTTTTCTCAATCGTTTCATAAGTGTCATTTTATATAGAGTTTTTGGATTTCTTTTGAACATCGTAAAGCCCTGAAAAAGAAAAATATTTTCCAATCCCAAAGGAGGAGCGACCGAGCACGTTCATGATGCATTAAATAATTGTTCCGTGTCTTTTTTCCCTATGGAATATCGATATATAAAAATTGCTGCAACGCTTCCAGTTTCCGTTGCTCCTAGCGAACGGTCCTTCTCTTCCCTTCGAAGGTTAAAAGCTTCGCCAGGAGATGCTGGCTCTACTCAACATCCACTCTACTTTTGAAGTAACTCCTGAAGAAATCCTAAACAAAATTTCAAAACAAACAAGAAATATAAATATTATTTTGTACACGGCTAAAAGTTTTAGCCTTGATTTACAACTTTTTGGGGCTGCATATACACCTAGACCAGTATGTCTGCGTTCAAAGTGTGGTTTGTTAAGAACTTTGTGGAAAATTCATGAAAATTCAAGAAACCTCGCAAAATTATCATCAAAATTTCTAACTTTTTAGTAAAAGTTTTTAAAATTGCTAAAATCGAGTAAATCTTCTAGCAGCTTAAGATTGGTATCTTTGTTCACTACAATTGAAAGAACAACAAAACTGCATACGCGAAAAAAATCTAAAATTTTACTAAAACGAAATTTGAATTTTCATGAATTTTCCACAAAGTTCTTAACTTTGAGTTGCTATATTTTTATTGTGTTTTTACACATACTTTCATACAAAAATAATGAAATTAGTTAAAGTTAATTTTACTGGATATTCCAAAAAAACTTTTTGAACGCAGGTCAAGGTGTATGACCAAACCAAATTTGGTTTAGAATTAAATTGACGCCGATTGTCATAGAAATGCGCGTAAATAAAATTATTTTAATTTTAAACCGAAAATGTTAACAATTTTTTATTTTTTTTTTTAAATGTTAGGACTCGAACCGAAGTGCCCCAAATCACCCATGAATTTTGTGCGAAAAGTACACATATTCGCTGTTTATCCTAGTAAAGTTTTAAAAAATTGAGAATTTTTGTAGGAAATTGAAAGAATTGGAAATTATTACCAAAAAGTTTAAAAATTGTGTAAACCAATGAATGGTTTAAAAGTTAGGCTCAAATTTTTAGCCGTGTAGAAAGAGAAAAATTTCAAATAAATAAAAGTATAAATATGTAATATGTAAAAATATAAGTATGTATGTATTTACAGGTAATTCTTATTTACTGAGACTTTGGCCAAAACCCCCTCCCCCCCCGAAATTTTTTTCTGGCTACGCGCATGCCAACAGGTAAACTAAAACAGGCTTTTTAAAAACTTTTTTTTTCACGCTCTCACAATTTGTATGTACATATGTATTACTTAACATCTGAGAAAATTGTTTCACTGCAAACTGTACGTTTTACACCACGCTTTTCCAACAGGAATTTTTTCTAGAACAATCTAGGTGCTCGTATGTACATACATATGTGGCTGCATTAGCTTGCACCCTCTCCACTTCCACTTACAATTGTTACATATTTATATCGCACACTCGACCGTTCTTAACTCTCTTCTAATTGTTCAAACATCGTATTTAATTAAACCATCAAACCATATTTCCGGTCTTACAATTCCGGTTGAGCCTCCACTTTTGTAGGACTTACCTCCGAGCCCTATTTCCATACACTTCAATCACTGAACACACTTCGCTGTGGCGTCGCTACGCTGTCAGGATTAATTCCCACATATATGGTGCAGTAAATTGGTGCACAATTCCGTTCTACGTATTGAACCCACAAAACTCTTTGCCGATCTAATAACTTTGATGCTCGACTTTTGCTGAGTTACCACCAACTTCTTAAAATTCAGTAACAGTGTGAACACATCACTTCTCTTCTTCATGGGATAGACAAAAACTTTTCTACTGAAGTCGTCGACGAACGTTAGTAGATACTTTGCACCTCCAAATGGATGGATGTCCTGGTTTGTTTTCCCTGCGCGCATATACTGCATGCATCTAATGTGCCATTTCGTAAATCAACCCCTTCAACCGAAGTTTTAATGCGATGTCCCATGCATCTATGCCACAAATTTGTGTCAGCAATTGCAGTCAAAGCAGTTGTATTTGGTTCCATTATACAATTAAGTTTATACAAATCTCCCACCCTGGGAGCAGTAGCCATAAGCTTAAATTTTTCATAAAAAATTCTGCAGTTTTTTGTATTAAACACAATGGCGCATATTCATAGTCGGCAATCTAAACCGAAACTAGTAAAGTTGCAACTTAAATTTAGGAACCAACTTAGATGATGCTTGTATTCATAGTCCCTTTTCAGACTTCTGCTAAATAGTTTCGATTTAGTTATCGGTAACATATTTGGCGGGTTCCAATTAAACACAAACCCAGACCTGTATAAAATTTTGCATGTAAATGCAACAACAACGCTGTGATCTTGATATTTTTCTAGGTCAATTTCGGATCCGTAGTAGTAGATTTTTTTGTAGTAGATTTTTTGACAGCCAACCCTTATTTGCTTAGTAGCACAAACATGCATATGTATACACACTTATTTACACAAACAACTCTCATGCAGCTGACCCACATCGTTCCTGTTGAATTATGGCCGTGATCCGACCCAGGTCAGCAAACTGGAACACGCTTATTGTAGAGCAAACAAACAAATACCTAATTTGCTTATATAAAAATTGTAGAAAGGACAACAAAACGTACCCAGAAGCACTACGGCTGGGTAAAACTCGAGTTATTCGAGTAGAACCAACTGTGTTGGGAATGAATAGTCAACATACCAACTTACCAATATCGAAACTCGTCATCTTCAACTTCAAATGGATAACTTCGCACTTTGTATGTATTCCTCTTTCTAACTAGCTCTATATTTTCCAAAATTTAGAAATCCCGCTCAATGTCCTCCATTTTTCCTTCAGCTGGTAAAATATTTTAATTTGGTTTCGACTTAAACTGCTGCAGTCGGAACTAAGTTTTTAGTTATCACTTAGTAAGAAAAGTATAAACTAAGCCGACTATGAATAACTTTAGTAGCAACTTAAAATAGTTTCGATTTAAGTGTGAACTAAGTGCGACTATTAATACGAGCCAATAGTTTTGTACAAGGTATGCAAATAACAATGCGAGGGTTGTGCCTTCTTATGGCTCAGTCATGCTTGCATAGCATGGCAATACATTGCATGTGTTCTGTCATTTTCGACATCTGTTAAATTGGTTTTATATGTATTCGATTATACAACGCATGGCAACCCAGAGCATGGCATAGAAGTCTGTTGAAGTTTGATCTCTATGTAACCTAACATACCTACTGTCAAAACTTTTGCTTTTGACGTTTAAGTTAGCGATAAAAAGACCGGGAAAACTAATTATTTATATTTACATTTTAGTAAAAATCAAATAAAAGCGCTGTTATGGAAGAAGAAAAGCTGATTGAATGTGTCCGAGCCCATGAAATTCTCTATAAATGCGCGAGCAGCTGATTTTGAAGGGCTGTGCGTTGTGCGAAGTATAATCAAAATTTTCTTTTACGTGCTGTGTATTGGCATGCTATGCCCTGCTATGCAAGCATAACTGAAACATTAGGCTTTGGAATATTAATTGTCTTTATTCAAATAATTTTCACTTATTTATACAAAATTATTCTAAGCATTTGCTTATACATATTTACTCTAATAGGCGAATTCTGTAAGCTGTCTCTAGTCACTAATAGAGACAATTTGCGGTCAATTTCAATTTTGAGACAATTTGGTATTCAGTATGCTGTCTCACATCTCATGTCTCAAAAAAGAGTCACTAATTTGTCAGCTGGTTGTAGGCAGGTCACAAACAAGAAAATATAGGGATAAAAATTAAATAAATTGAAAAAAAAAAATTTTAAGTTTGAAATCATTTATAAATGTTTAAAAAAATAATAATTAACTAACAAAAAGAAAAGAAAAAACAGACAAAAAATTTCTCCTCGATCCCGGGTTCGAACCTGTTTCTCACACGTTGTACCTCGAGACACTACCTCCGCTATTGCAATATTTATATGCGAGCTGCCAAATGCTGTACTTAAGATTTATGCATATCTGTTTCCACCACATATCAATGGTGAAATTTTTGTGATTTCCTCTTACAGGATACCGAAATCATCGAAAATCACAAAAATTGTCTCTAATGAAAAATCTCAAATTTAGTGACTTGAGATGAGACAGACTTACAGAATACAGCTATATTTCTTACATATACATATTTACTCTAACTCTAACGCTATGCACATATGTACCACGGTTGCCACTTTGGTCCAATTGGACCAAAATTGGTCCATAAAAATCCATTTGGTCCATTGGTCCATTTTTTTCAGATTTGGTCCATTTTTGGCAAGTGGTCACGATTTTGGTACTTTTTCTTCTTCACTTGGCTAAAATTGCATAACACTGCTCCCAAAATTTGGTCGGTAAGTGGAAAAATAATGGGTTAAAATTTTTACACAATGGAAACTTTTGGGGCTTCAGAATCTTAACCTTAGGTCAGATATGGATGTTTCCGCTTTTTTGGAGAAAGTTGGCTTACATAGGAATGGTATGAATGAAAAAAGTTTTGTTATTTCGTATGCGACTTAATGAGTCTGCCACATAGTTCGGCAGCCGCAGAACGCAAATTTTTCGAACTTTCCATAATTCAACCTTCGCTAGGGCAGAAACCTTGTCGTTGGTGCGAAGGCTTAAGCCGACCCCCATCTGCCAGGAAAGCTTTGTGGGAAAATGATAGCCATTTTGTCTGTGGCCGAGCGATGGTGGTCGGTGACTAAGAACTGCCAAATCACCTTTCCTAACCCACTCCCTCCACTCACCTGCCCTCCCCTCCTCACCCCTCCCTGATAGATCAGGATGGAAGAGAGGAGATGAAGGACGGACGGAAGGGAGGGGACGAAAGGCTTTCCAAAGTTCGAGACAGAGCGCTCAGCGATAGCTCGGACTCGGATAGCAGTGCGGAGTCAGTGAGCTCAGTGCGGGAGCGAGCTGCTGAAAACCCTGACAAAGGAGGAAAAGAGAGCGCGCAACAGAGAGGGGAAGAGAGCCCTATCGCAATACCCGGCAGCACTTAAAATTATTCAACGCTTGGGGGCCGTGGTCGAACTCACCGACCGGCAAAGCGAGCGTTTGGCATGGGCACATTAGGCAGTTGCTGCAGGCCGAAAACATTTCGACAGGCCGGACTACGCCGCTAGTAGTTCTCGATACTGCAACAGTATCGAGGAAAAACAACTCAGCGGCAGTAAGAAGCGGCAGCGTTCGGCCGAGGGTGAGAGGTCTGACCTCAAGCGACGGAAGGATGACCTCAGGCCATCCACTTCCAGGGCTGCGAGAAGGGCTACTCGTCATGACGGGGCAGGGAGTAGCCGTCATAGCCAGGCTGTCGGCTCAAAGCCGACAACAACTGGAGAGGCAAAACCGGGGAAAAGCTATAGTCAGGTAGTCGGCGAAAAACCGATAACATCTGAGGCGGCGAATGCAAGGCCAAGAGGAGGGAAAGATGAGACTCCGGCCTCAAGGACCAGCGATGTGGCAAAGAAGCACCTTACGGTGGCGTTGCTTGACCGCACCGATCCCTATGGACAGATGTCCACTGACAAGTGGCGAACTGTGGAGAGGGAGCTGCTTAGCGCCATCATAAAAATGATGCGGGATGAGCCGAGTAAGCCACTACCCAGCTTTGATGCAGCAGGCTGGTACAATGGGGTAAAGCTCATCAAATGTGACGACGCTGCAACGTTGATATGGCTAAAGGGAGTGGTACCAAACCTCCAAAAGCAAAATAGTGCCAAGTTTGAAGTGGTGGAAAGAGCACTGATCCCGTCGATACCGAAAGCAAAGGTATGGATCCGAGTGTGGTGCAGTCGGACGATGCGCTGAGCTTGCTGCAGCGCCAGAACCCGAATATACCGACTCGGGACGGGAGGGCCAGTGCTATTTCCTCCAAATCAACAAAGAGGCGGAGGACTTGTTGTACCCAGAGTTCGGAAAGATGTCTTGGGGCGTTGGAAGTGTTTTCCTACGCCTCAGGAAAAGAAATCCGAAAGACGGTAACCACAACACGATCGAAGCAGGGGAAGTCGAGAAGGAACTCGAGAGCCTGAGGATCGTGGAAGGCGATGGAGGGACGAAGGTGATGGAGGTGGAGGGGGACAATAACATTGATGATGTTAAGAGTCCTTCAAATAAACCTCCATCACAGTAAAGTAGCTTCGAGCGAGCTTCTCCTGGCGCTAGGGGAGAAGTCGTTCGATGTGGCGCTAGTCCAGGAGCCATGGCTCTCTGCCGGAGGAAGGGTATCTGGACTTAACGCACCTGGCTTCAAGACGTATCACGCTAACGTGGAAGGTAGGATTAGAGCAGCTGTTATGGTAAGTAAAACACTTAACTCATATTTGCTGTCTAATTTCAGTACTGAAGATTTTGCGGTAGTTGCTGTAGAACGAGGAACGGGGGACGCTCTTGTCATAGCATCCTGCTACTTGGCGCACGATGCTGACGCTCCCCCGCGTGAGTTAGAGATGCTGGAGGCAGGCTACAGGCGCGTAGGGCGGAATATCGTCATTGGCGAGGATGCAAATGCACACCACCATGTGTGGGGGTGTGAGGACATTAACGAACGGGGTGACTCGCTCTTTTGTTTCTTACTCCAAAGTAATTTACAAGTAGTTAATAGAGGGATAACTCCCACATACGTGGGACCAACGTCCAAAAACGTGTTAGATATCACACTTTGTTCGGAACCAAGTGCAGCCATATCCGACTGGAGGGTCCTAAACAGACCCTCCTTCTCTGATCATGCGTACATTGGTTATAACATAGCTCTAAGTACAGTTAAAGGAGGGGAACTTTTTAGAAATCCCAGCTTCGGCAACCGGAGACGATTAGTAATGTTGAGGATCTGGAGAAATCCACAGATATCCTAACAATGACACTAACAAAAGCTTATAAATCAGCCTGCCCCCTCAGGAAACTCAGAAACAAAACGAAACCCCCATGGTAGAGTAAAGAGTTGGGTGCCCTAAGGAGACAGACTAGAGACTTATTTAAGCTGGCAAAGCTAGCGGATTCAGCTGAGTGCTGGGACGAGTACAGGGATCTTCTAAAGATGTACAAAAAAGAAATTCGTATAGCAAAAAGAATCTCTTGGCAAAAGTTCTGTGGTGATATGGAAAGTTCCAATGAAACTTCGAGATTGAGAAAGGTTCTTTCGAAGGGCGTACAATTTCAGGGCCTTATTAAAAAGGAAAACGGGGAATGGGCGCGTAATAGTGCAGAATCCCTCGAATCACTCATCAATGCTCACTTCCCATCAGAAGAATGCATTGACAAACAAATAAATAGCATAGGCTCACCAATACAGGAGCGTGCTACTGAAGGACTGATAACACTTTCCAAAATCAAGTGGGCAATAAACTCGTTTTCCAAGTTTAAGTCGCCAGGCCCAGATGGGATCTTCCCCGCCATGCTCCAAATGGCCGGAGAGAGAACCATAGAATGGCTTAGTGTAATATTCGAAATCTGCATAAGGCTGAAGCACGTATCGGAGGTATGGAGAACTGCCCGTGTGGTGTTCATACCGAAGGCAGGCAAGAGCAGCCACGTGGCCAATTAGTCTGACGTCATTTTTACTAAAAACCCTCGAGAGGTTAATAGACACTCACATTAAATTAAATGTGAAGGAGGATTTAATTTCCAATACACAACACGCATACACCAAGGGTAGGTCTGTGGACACAGCTCTACATAGGGTCGTTATGCACATAGAGAAAGCCCTAGAACATGGGGAATTTGCAATAGGAGTCTTGTTAGACATAGCAGGAGCATTTAACAACCTTTCAAAGCGAGCCATAATGGACGGACTACGACACATTGAGGTGGATCCCGCCTTGGAAAATTGGATCGGCTGCATGCTGGGGTGCAGGAAGATCACTTCCAGCTGGGGCGGTTACGAAACCACAAGAGTAGTACATAGAGGCACCCCGCAGGGTGGAGTACTATCGCCGCTGCTGTGGAACGTTGCCCTTAACAAACTGCTCAAGCAGTTCGAAGGGGGGCCAGCAAAACTGACAGCATATGCAGATGACGTCTCAGTCATAATAAGCGGGAAATGTCTATCGACGCTCAGCTCGCTGATGAACCAGGCGCTTAAGGTCATCCATGACTGGGCCTGCGAGGTTGGGCTGAGCACAAATGCTGATAAGACATACCTAATATTATTTACCAGAAAATACAAAGTACCAAGTTGGGTGAAGCCAAAATTAGGAGATGTGGTATTAGAACCCAAATATTTAGGTATTATACTGGATAGCAAGTTGAGTTGGAAACTCAATGTACAAGAACGGTCGAAGAAGGCCTCAGCAGCACTGTATATCTGTAAAAGGATGCTGGGCTGCACTTGGGGTCTTTCGCCTGCCTTGTCTTATTGGGTTTTCAACCATGGGGTCCTGGTTTGGTGGACCGCCTTAACGAAGAAAACGTATATGAAGTCAATAGAGAGAGTGTATAGGATATATATGATTAGCATAACGGGTGCGTTAAAAACCACACCCACAGCCGCGTTACACGCCATTTTGTATCTACCGCCCGCAAACATAACGGCGAAGAACATAGCGTTAACAACTGCCAACAGGCTATATGCCACGGGGCAGTTTGAGTGCAGTGCATTTGGCCACAGTAGTATAGCGTCTTCCTTGACAAGACATGTAGACTACACGGTCCCTTGCCTGCGGTTCGAAGAGGTTCTGGAAGCCACTATAGAGACGGAGGGCTGGAGGAGAGGTGCAGAAATGACGGAAAACACGGTACACATATATACAGATGGTTCCAAAATGATGGAAGGAGTAGGAGCCGCAGTGTACTGCAATGACCTGGGGATCACTAAATCATTGAAATTGCCAGATCATTGCAGTATATTCCAGGCAGAAGTCATAGCCATTAAAGTGGGAGCAGAAATAGCTGTAGAAAGTCTAGCGCTCAGAGAGCGGGTGAACTTGTACGTCGACAGTCAGGCGGCTATCAAGGCCATTACCTCAAGTAGTAGCGCTTCCTTGAGCGTACTAGAATGCAAAAGAAGTCTTGAAAAACTTGGTATAGAACATAGATACACATCTTTTGGACCCCAGGTCACAAAGGTATAGAGGGAAACGAGAAATCTGATGAGCTAGCAAAGAGTGGAGTGGCACTAGATGCGAGCAACAGTATTGACGTACTCATTCCACTAAGGGAATTAAAGGGAAGATGGGATTTACACATGGTTAAACAAGCAGATAAGGCATGGAAAGAAGTGCAAGGCTGTAAAATCTCCAAAATCCTGTGTACATAAATCGTACGACATGAAACTTACAAAAACAATTGTATCCCTCAAAAGGGGTGACTGTAGACTGCTAATTGGTATCCTTACAGGGCACTGCCTTCTGGCAGGCCATGCCCACTAGATGGGTCTTGTTTCCGACAGCATGTGTAGGAAATGCAAAGAGGAGACGGAAACTGTGGGGCATGTCATGTGCACATGCCCCGCTCTATCCAGACTGCGGCTTCAAACATTTGGAAAGGTGCAATTGCCCAACCTAGCTTCACTGATAGAAATAGGCCCAAGTAGGATTCTGATCTTTGCGAAGAAAACATTACTGTTTTGCAAAATAGGCACTGAAGTGTGAAATGTATAACAAGAGGTCGTCAAAGTTTTTCTGGTAACACTACGGACGCCATGCGTCTATGTGAGGCCACTGCGTTGGCCTGCCAGCACAACCTAACCTAACCTTCCCTAATTAAAACAAAGCTTCGAAACAAATTAGAATTTGCTTCAATTAATAATATTATGCTGGCCAAAGAACTTTTCTCTCAAAACCCAGGCCCTCACTATAGAAATTGAAGAGCTTTATGCAATTTATTATTTTTCTGTATGTTTTTGTCATAAAATTATTCGAGTATATATAATAGGCAACTTTTTTGCCACTTTAATTTTTTTACCTATACCACATCGAAGTATTGTGGCAGATACCTTCCAAAATAAGTATTTTTAATATGTATAAATATGTGTATAAGACTGAAAAATTCACCTATATGTAATGAAACGTATTTCAAATTTGTTTAACGTGCAACGTGAATTAAAGCACTTTTTTTTTGTTGTTGTTATATGCATTATTTTTTAAAAATTAAATACATAGTTCGTGTATTAGTAAGAAAAAATAAATTTGGTCCTTTTTTTGAAATTTAGTCCATTTTTGGTCCAAAAAAAACAAACATGCTGTGGCAACCGTGATACAGTGCACTCGCGAAAACTCGAACTAATGAAAACCAGCCCTGTCCGAGTTATCGAAATATTCGAGTTTTCGAACGTTATGTATTTTTAATTGATAAATGTATTCTTTTTAACAGTTTTTATACCCTGTCCAATTTTATGGTATTATTAATCAAAGAGATGCTCTGGTTTGATGTTTTAGTTCATTGCCAGTTTATTTAATAAACAATGCTAGCAAATATGAATGTTGTTTACAAATTATGTATTAGAAAAAAAGCAGTGATTTTGGTTTGATGTTTCTTATTTTCTACCGCATTCAATACAGACTTTTTTGCTAAACTTAAAACATTTAGTTTTCGTCCCATTATAACACGCAAATAAATTTGATCCTAACCGCGCAAAATCCCGTGTATCACTGACAAATATCAATCAACATAAAAGAAAAGTTCCGTAATTAGCACGAAACCTAGCCAGTGCGGCGCCTTAGAA
This sequence comes from Sphenella marginata, assembly GCA_951509765.1. Lineage (NCBI taxonomy): Eukaryota > Metazoa > Arthropoda > Insecta > Diptera > Tephritidae > Sphenella > Sphenella marginata. The sequence continues at coordinate 32,142,946 of OX608083.1, read as the reverse complement.
TGAAACAAAAGACTCACATAACGACAAAAATTTTAATATCGGCCGTTACAGCACATGCAAAACGACAGTTTCTAACATGTTTTTCCATGAAAAAAAGAAAATAATTGTTCGAGTTTTAGAGTAGCTAAATTTTGTTCGAGTTTTAAAGTAGTCAATGGAGAAAAAAAAATGTTCAAGTTTCCGAATGTTCGAGTTATCGTGTGTTCGAGTTTTCGCGAGTGCACTGTATGTACATATATTCATATGTGCATAGCTCTGTGTTCATACCCTATAGAACGAAAAGCGAATCGGAAGCGCTTAAGAAGTGTTTCGTAGAGGCGTTAAGGCGCATCGCTCTTGTTTCACATACCGCATCTTTTAACATTGGCATGTCATTGGAGATTGGCACATCACTTTCATCTGAATGTTGCGCAGATAATACGCTTCCCGAGATTCGTGAAGGAGGCGCTTCTAGTTGCCAACTAATAATGCAGGAGAGATGTGCATCGAATATGTATCTACTAATGCAGGAGTGATGTGCATCAACTACGCGACTAATACTGCGTTATAGAGGCGCATCGAAGAATACGAAGGATATGTGCATCGAATATGCATCTAACTATGCTGGAGTAAAGCACACCAAATGCGCGGCTAATACCGCGGTGAAAAGGCACATCATTTTGTTATCCAACAATGCGAGATAGATGGCCATTGAGTTTCCTGCGCTTCTATGTACTTAAATTAAACTAAAACTAAAATTTTAGTTGTTATTGTTTTATTATTTTTTTTTATAAAGATACAAAATACTTTTAACTAAATTTAACGAAGAGTTTACTTCCATATTTGGTTACAAAAATGAAATGAATGAGATTTAAATCAAGAAGTTTACATTACGTTACATTTACGTTCATATATGTACATACAAATATTTAAATTAAAATAAATTTTTTTTTACATAAGCACACTGGAATTCATTTTAAAAAAAAGGAAGTTTTCATTACGTTACTTTAACGTTAATGTGATTAAAGTTGACTCTTACATACAAAATAAATACTTCTAGCTTTAGATATGCTTCGAAATTAATTATGATTGGTTGGATTTGTTTTCATACATTTTGTTTTTTGCGGATCGAATCCCCTTCCGCATTTCACCATCATATTTGGAGAAATCCATATCGGGACCTGCTCCTGTTATATGAAAATAAGGTACATATATAACTAATAATCCTTCGACATTGAGTATATATTTGTGCAAATATCTTACGAAAAACAATTTCGTTGAAAAATTTAAGAGATTTGATTGGCATGGTAGATTCATCAAACAAGAAAGGAACAATTTTTCTTATCGGAGTAACACCTACAGTATTGCGTACGTACGTGACCTGAAATTATAATAAATACCTAACTAGTTAATAGTTCTGATATGACAAGGTGAATGTTAAGCAATACCAATTCGTCTCGAGGATACTGCGATAAAATGTTGCCTGCAGGCTTAATCTCTCTTTTTTTGGTAAGACCTTCTGAACTAGTTTTTCGAGAATCACACCTTGGGTTGCAGTACTATTTGTTATTGTTGACACATCTGTTTTTAATTGTGAGATATCTGCTCTTAGTTCTTTCAGGAACTTAGTTTGCTCCTCGTTCTGCCAAAGAAGTATATAGTTTTAATAAAAATTAGGTATTGAAATAAAAAGGACCGTAATGATACTTACCAAGTTTTGCACATTTTGCTTTTAGCTGATTGTTCTCCTCATCTGAATCGCAGAACATTTCCTTTTGCGCTGCCTTTGTTAGAAAACTCTTCTTCATGCCCTTCATTCTCCGGATCATCAATTTGATTGACTTCGACATTTGTGGTATCGGTGCTTAAGTTAGAGTGATTTGATGGATCTTTCGGAGCTTCCTCGTCTACAGTTTTCGAAGCATTTAATTCTTTGGCTACAAGTCGCTTAAAATGCCTTTTGCTATACCCCAAATGCGCATAACTCATTTTACCTGTCTGATGCAATTACTTTCCTGCAAAATAAAACTTTAATTACAAGTGGTAAAGTAAGGTTTTGAAATGAGATGTACCCCTATGCTGTACTAAGCCAGAATGAACTCTGCTCACCTAAGAAATGCCAAAAATGCAGCGCAATGTTTGGTTCCTGATGCCAGGAGTTTTTTGCCAAGTGAATCTTTATCTACAAGATGTAAAATAAGTAAAGCAAATGGGCTATATTTTAATAAATTAGGTATTATCCTTCAACATGTACTTACCCTCAAAACGCCAAGCCAAAAAGAATTGGAAAAAATCTGGAAAGTTCCCACTTCTAATCCAAACCAACCTGAATTTGAGAATTTAAACTTTATTTAACACTTTTTATATTTATTAATAAACCACACGTATTTGGTTGCAATATTTCAATTTATTTACCTATTTTTATTAATTTATTTTTCTGTAAATCGAAAGAAACACGCACGTGCAGAAAACTGAACTTCTCAATGCAAAAAATGAAGACAAAATGGCAGAAACACATGTTTGTTTGAGTATGCTCCAAAAAAGCACTTGCTGATTTTCTGCGCATTGGGTAGCGTATATGAAGCACTTTGCATGAATCGTTTGGTTCAAAAAAGCCGATGATAAACGACACAACCAAGTGTCTATTTTTCAGCGTGTTGGGAAGTGAAAAGGAAGCGCGTCAAAAGTGATGTTTAGAGAAGCGCTTGAATAAATTCTGCTGGGTATATCTCATAGCAGTCACCAACGTACACACAAACATATCTATAGCGGGACTGGGCAATGCAGTCGCATACATATATACATGTACCAAGCGTGGAGCTGCCAGTGATGCAGTCACACATATGTGAACAGCATATGACAACTAATACAACTCGCTTGTGCCACTCATGTACTTTTGGGCAGCGTGAGAAACTCAAAGTAATTAGAAATACGTTGACACAGCGGAATGTTTGGAAGTCGGCGTGTGTCTTTGCTATTGTTGGCGACTTGCTCTGATATACTACAGTTTTGCCTTGTTAAGCAATCGGGCTAATCGACATTAAATTTGCGTAGATGTTCGGAATGCATAGCACATCTTTGACTGTTATTCGAAAACCGTCAGCGCACAACGTTATCTTAGCGTCTCCAGTACATTTAACATTCATACGTTCATTGTTACCCACAATGATTTCTTTACATTTCGGTTCGTGTAATGCACGCAACTTTTGTACATTGCCTGTCATATGTGCAGATGCACCAGAATCAATGAACCATTCGTCCTAACTCTCCGATTTTGCCATTAATGATGAAGACATAACCAATAAACTGTTTGCAGATTTCTTTGATTTAGCTGGACACTTGTTTGCGTAATGACTTTTTTCATTATATTCAAAACAAACTACATAAGATTTATTGTTTTCGATGCACGCTTTTTTCTATTACTTTTTGATACCAGTGCCATAGTGTTATCATTGCCTTACTTCTTGCATAAGGTTTGTTCGCACCAAATCTGTCGTAAGCCCTTTGCCACTATTACCAAGTGCCAACACCATTGTGCAACTATGTCATCAGGAATTTTCGTACCTGATTTGTAAAGCTTTTGTTGCGTAGATGACATTTTATTAACATAATATTTCATGGATGTGCAATCTGAAAGTTCTAGGCGCATCAAATATTTTAACAAATCCATTCGACGTAGAACACCATTGTCTTCGAACGCAGTTTCTAGGGCATCCCATGCGGCTTCTGCCGTCGTGCAATTTTGTATGTATGTAAAATTTGACCACTCTACAAGTAGTGCAAGTGCTAAATTGCATTTAAATTTTTCGCCTCATCAGTATCTGAACCAACGACACACGCCCAATACCCTTTCAAAACAAGGTATGACTTGGCGGCAAACTTCCAAGTGTCGCAGTTTTCCCTTCCTTTTAGTTTTTCAATCTTTTCGATTCCCATTGTACGAGTGTATTGTGATTTTTCCCAAAAATCACTACTGCAACTAGAAACACTCCAAATACGCGCTTGCAAGTAATTTTAACGCCAAAAATCACTTTAGTAGCAATAAAGATTATAATTATGGCGAATGTATTCAACATTCCTTTAAAAAACACGTGGAGCCCATAACCTGTTGAAATAATCTTGGAGCAAAAGAAAAGACGTCTTGCTCCGTTGAAGTATCCAGATGGATAGAGTTTTTATTTACACTTTATACAATACAAACGTCACTTGAAGCTAACATATTTATTTATTTGATACAGTCCTAACAACTTCCGCCTTCCATCGTAGGAAGGAATGAAATTGTTCCACCGTAGCCTACACAAAGCGATCTTGGTAAAGATTTTCTGAACCCTTTCGATTTTCCGATAATGTACATCCATACAACTGAACAGTACTCGAGGTGACTCCTGACTAGTGATACGTATAACGATTTCAGAGTAAGCGGATATTTTAACTCTTGTGTTTCGCCTTATGAACCCGATCATTGCACAGGCTTTAGAAACCATAAAGTCGATATGCTTCGAGAATGTGAGTTTGGAGTCGAATATTATACCCAAGTCCTTAATTTCCTCACTACTCGAAATCTTAAAACTATTAAGGTCATAGTTAAAAATAATGTTGTTTGGCGGCTTTCTTGAAAAGGTTACTACGTAGCAATTGTTTATATTTAGTTACAGACGATTACATGAACACCATTCTACCAGCGCGTCAAGTTCCTGCTGCATACTACAACCATTCTGAAAAAATCTTCACGTTATCAGCGAAAATAAGACAATTTGAAAATTTAAAACAGTCTGGCAAGTCGTTAATAAATAATAAAAATAATAACGGCCCACAATGTGTACCTTGTGGTATACCTGATACCACGTTGATCGAAAAATTAGATGATACTTTACCTATTTTTACAGTCCAAGAAAGCTATTAAAAAAAGCAAGTAGCTCCCCACTAATGCCAAAGCACTTGAGATTTTTAGAAAGAATGAATCGAAAGCTTTAGAGTAATCCGTATACACAACATCCAATTGCAAACGGTTCTCAAAAGCACCAATTAAACTATTAGACAAAATGGTTAGATTCGTACAAGTTGATCTACCAGGAAAGAAACCATGCTGGTATTTCGATATGACGATACTGACATGTTCAAATAATTTAACCTAAAGGATATGATCGAACATCTTAGCTAAAGTGCTTTCCTTGACTATGGGCCATTCATTGCGGTCACCAGACTTGGAAACTGGAAGAATTGTACATATCTTCCATACGTCTAGAAATAATCCGTTAGTGAGACACTTTTGGAACAGTAAAGCAATAATATTAGATATAGACTTTATGCATTTTTTGAAAAATAGCGGAGAGAATCTCTCGAAGTCTATGCTCGTGCTTGAATCCAATTAAAATTGCCATTACAACATCATCTTCTGACACAGAAAAAGTCGTGATTGTGGACAGAGATGTAGCTGGAAGCGTAGGGCTTTGAACTGTCCTTTGGGTATAACAGCTGTCATCGAGTGCGGACGTGTTCTTTTATTTCGTTTTTTTCATTTTTGCCTTTATTTGGCCTTAATATTATTCCAATTGCATACAACAGTGACTGCCTGTGCTAGACTTGTTGGTCCTACATAGGAAAACAGTGTAAAATTGTGCAATTCTTCATAAATAGTGCTGAAATCTCTATTAAATTTCTGAGTGTGCCTATATACATATATCTGTTTGTGTGTTGCTATTTGCAAATCACTTTTTTGGTTTACTGCTTTGCGCGCTCATTCTGCCTGTTCACTGCTGGCCGACTGTGCAATCGTTAGCTTAGTGTGCAGAGTTCCAGTGTAACACCTTTTACTGCTTTGCGCGCTCATTCTGCCTGTGTTCACTGCTGGCTGACTGTGCAATCGTTAGCTTAGTGTGCTGAGTTCCAGTATAACACTTTCCTTTTTATTGTGTACCTACTATTCACATACGCTTTTTATCATGGATGAGTTCTGTGGGAAATGTGATAAATGTTTCGGAAGATCTGAGCTTCTTATAGTGCCTTGTAGTGGTTTTTGCAAGAGGCTTTACCATCGAACCTGTTGTGAGGGCCCTATTGCGGAATACGATGTGAAGTTATTGAGAATAAACACCCATTTTCGGTATTTCTGCCCTGACTGTGTCAATGGACCCGAAAAAATTTCGAAGGTGTTAGACTCTGTCATTTCCACCCAAAAGCTAAGCCTCGAAACTATCATGACTACTTTTGAGATTAGGTTCAAGGATTTAACTTCTCAAATTGATGATCTTAAAAAATCATTATTGATTCTGAAGGGAATAAACCCAGCGCAAAGGAAAAAGAAAAGGTAAATGCTAAGGGTAAAGTGAAGAACAAAAACAGTGCCAATATCAATAATAAGAAAATTGATAAATTGACTGTGGAAATAAATTCGCTAAAAGCTGCTGTTGCTAGTTCCGGTGCTTCACCTTCTAACAAAAATTGTTCCTCTACCGTAACGGATCTTTTTTCTTTTTCGCCGCTACCTAGCGGTTCGGGTTCCCTCTCTACTGTCCTTCCTCCTCTTAATTCTCCTGATGGTGCTGTTACACCTATGGCTAAGTCTGCCGTTTCTGCTAATGGCGACAACCCTATACCGGGCACTCAATCCGCTGTTATTGCGGGTGGCAATAACACTGTGTCCGATTCTCAATCCGCTTCTACCGTTGGTGGTGAGTGGCAAACCGTGCCCTTTAACAATTAGCGCGGTTCTGATAGGTCTAAAAAGAATAAAAACAACCCTGAAGTTTTGAGTACTGCCGTAAATCTTGACTCTTCTTCTGAGTGTTCGCACACAGTGACCCCGCAAACTAATGTTATCAGGGTGGTCAGTGGTGTTCCACCGCGAAGGGCCATTTTTGTTTCTAGGCTGTATGCGTCGTTGACTCAGGCAGATATTAAGACACATGTTTGCTCCAAACTTGGTATCGCCCCTACTAGCAACATTACCGTTTATAAATTCAATTTCAAGTATGAAAGAGACATTTCATCTTTTAGGGTGTCAGTGCCGGACTCATTCTTCGATAGGGTACTTGACCCTAAGTTTTGGCCGGAACACTCTATTGTACATTTGTACACGAGTAAGCCCAAAGCAGGAACTGGCTCCGCTTCAAAAAACTGAATAGCTTAACTACGTTGTCAACTTTAGTTATCCACTACCAAAATGTCCGTGGCCTACGCTCCAAATTGAATCACCTTTTCCTTAATAGCTTGACTTTTACTGCCCATGCAATAGCTTTTACTGAGACCTGGTTAAAGCCAGATAACTTTAATTCTGAAATTTTCTGCAGCAATTACGTCGTTTATCGGCGTGATCGTGAAACTAGGGCAGGTGGCATCCTCATAGCTGTTGACTCACGTCTTCCATCTGAGTTGGTCAGCTTGGCCAATGTGTCTGATATTGAAGTTATCGCTGTGAAGCTTTCATTGCCTGGTTCCTGCGTATTTATCTCCTGCTCGTACATACCGCCTCAGTCGTATTTACTTGTTTATAATCGTCATAACTCCGTTATTAGAAGTCTGTATTCTCAGTTACGGGACAAAGATCGCCTTTTAGTTCTTGGTGATTTTAATTTACCCGTAGTGAGTTGGGTCGGCTCAAGTGACTCAAACATTTTAACCCCTACCACACAGCATGATTTTCTCATTGATCTTTCTGACACGTAAAAATAAAATACTTGACTTGGTGTTCGTGGACGACTCTGTAGGGGTCGCTCTTAATCGCATTACTCCGTTATCTGTTCCTGAAGATACCCTTCACCCTACACTTGAGATTGCTTTGGACACTAGGCAACCCAGGGGGCGTATTACTACCGAAGGTAGACAGCGATCACGCACGCGATGGTTCTATAAAGCAAACTTCGTCATGCTCAACGAGTTGCTTGCCACCCATGACTGGACGGAGCTCTATGCTTGTGATGACATCGAGTCGGCAACCTCAGTTTTCTACAGTTCCCTAAATGGTTTCTTCGACAGCTGTGTCCCTTTTCGCTGCATTAGTGTTGGTATGGCAAAGCCGCCCTGGTGGTCTAACCAGCTGGTGAGACTCAGCAATATTAAGTCTAAGTTTTACAAGCGTTTTCAAAGAACAGGTGCACCTGCTGAGTATTCTAAATATTTGGTGGCGCGCTCCAACCTTCAGTTGCTCAACCAACAATGCTACAAAAGTTATTTAGTGGGCTGTAAAACCCAATTCTTTACCAACCCGAAAAAGTTCTACAATTTTGTCAATTCGAAAAGGAAAACTACCGGATTTCCATTTTCCTTCGCCTTTGGATCCAAGAGTGCTAGTTCGGATCAGGATATTTCTGAATTATTTGCAGAATTTTTTATGTCGACCTACACATCTAATAAGTTCCAGTCCAGTCCCTACCCTTACAATTTAAATAGCTCTAATAGCATTCACATGCCTGTTTTGGATAAACATTATGTTCTACAAAGTCTTCTTGAACTGAAACTTTCATTTTCCCCTGGTCCGGATGGTGTTCCCAGTTGCGTGTTGAACTACTGTGCTATACATTTATCTAACCAAGTTTTAAACTGTTTAAACTTTCTCTTGAATCTGCTGCGTTCCCTACAATCTGGAAGCAATCTTTTATTATACCTTTACATAAAGAAGGTAGCAGGTCAAATATTGAGAATTATAGGGGCATAGCTAAGCTCTCAGCTATTCCTAAAACTTTTGAACACATAATAACTCGCCAGCTGCAATACCGGTGTAGGTGTTTATTATCACCGTGTCAGCATGGTTTTGTACCTCGACGATCTACCTCGACTAACTTGTTTGAGTTCTCCTCCTTTGTTATGGACGGTTTCTTGAAAGGTAACCAAACGGATGTGGTCTATACCGATTTCAGCAAAGCTTTCGACTCTGTCAACCATGAGCTCTTAATCCATAAACTCGATTTACTGGGTTTTCCAAATCAGTTATTATTATGGCTTGCAAATTATCTTACAAACAGGACTCAACAGGTGTTGTTTAAAAATACTTTGTCTAAGTCCATTGACGTAACTTCCGGTGTCCCCCAGGGTAGTCATCTTGGCCCCTTACTCTTTACCCTGTTCATAAATGACCTACCCCAAATCATCTCTCATTCTCGAACTCTTATGTATGCGGATGATGTGAAACTTTGTTTCACCTATTCGCCTACTGTACCTTCCCGTGGAGATCTCTTTCAGGCCGATTTGGAGTCATTTCGCTGCTGGTGTGCAGTAAATTTATTAATATTGAATAGCTCGAAATGTAAGCTAATGACTTTTCATCGAGTAAAGCCGGTTTTGGTCTCCTACGTACTAAACGACTCTCTTTTGGAACGCATATCTGTTGTAACTGATTTAGGTGTTATTTTTGACCCTAAACTAAGTTTTAATATGCATATTTCAACTATTGCTAACAAAGCCATGTGAGTGCTTGGTTTTGTTAAACGATGGGCTAAAGAATTTGACGACCCGTACCTCACGAAAGTTCTTTACACATCGCTGGTGCGTCCAATACTTGAGTATTGCTCGTGTGTCTGGTGTCCCTTGTATCAAGTTCATATACAGCGGATTGAGTCAGTACAAAAGCAATTCTTGATTTTTGCTTTGCGGGGTCTTAACTGGAATCCAACTACTCACTCACAAGTAGGCTTCTCCTCTTAAATTTACCTTCTCTGGAAAATCGTAGGGTTTTACTAGGTGTAATGTTCCTCCATAAGCTGATTGTTGGTGAAATCGATTCATCTGATCTTGTTAGTCGACTGAGTTTTGCTGTACCCGCTAGGGCGTCCAGGCACTATGTGCCTTTTCAATTACCCCTTTGTCGACAAAACTTTGCAAAAAACCACCCTCCAAACCTTTGGTGTTCATTTTACAACGAGTTATATAGCTGCATTTGTTTCGAATGTTCTTTTGCCTCACTTCAAAATTTAATACTTGCATTCCTGCTTAACGCTGACTAATATCATGGAAGCGTCTGCAGTCCTGCAGAGTGTCAAAGAGTTTATGGCCTTCGTACAATGAAGCACGATCTTCGACCCTTCTCAGGAATAACAGAAGGGACATTTTCAGATTAGTTTCGGCCCTCACTGGGCATTGGACTATCGGGGCGCACGCCGCACGGATGGGCATGGAGCACAATACCACGTGCCGCAGTTGCAACCTTCCGGGAACGGAAGAGACTGTGGAGCACCTGCTGTGCGGCTGTCCGGCGCACTGCAGGAGCAGAACAAAATTTCTGGGAAAACCCTTGTTTGGGTGTCTCTCCGAGCTAAGCGAGATGAAGATTGGGGAACTTCTAAAATTCTTGAACTCAAAGGCATGGATATAGATAGGATCTATAGTGGTGTAAGAGTCCCACCACGCTAACTTTCTGTAATAATCTTCATTGGTTAGTTCACGAGCTGTGGTATCAAAACGGCGCGCTAGCGCTAATTGGAGTCACTGGGACTCGCCACTCACACCAACCAACCAACCAACCTCCACCCGTCGTTGCTCTGAGCGCTGCGTGGAATAGCGTCCATTCCACCAGCTTCTCACACAATATCAACGAACACACTTAAACAAATTATTACTCGACCGTATGTCAGGGTGGATTGGAGACTCGGCCTCTTCAACCACCCGGTGAGGATGGAACAGTCAATGATTTTCAAGACCATCCTTATGGATGAACCGATCGTTTTATAAGATGGACAGCAATCACGGCCACTCTAATCTTTCCAGTTAATAACCAACTGGCTCTGATGAAAACATTCCGTGAATAATCGACCGTATGTGTGGGTGGATGGGAGACGCTGCCTCTCCAAACATCTCATGTAATACTTTAATTCATATTGTTAGTTTTTAAGTTATGTGCAATTTTAATAGTATCTGTCCTTAGTCGACCTCTTTGTTTGTGTCGACTTAAAACAAATTAATAAATAAATAAATAAATAAATATACTTTTTGGAAAAATGTGGCGAACAAATTACAAGAGTCAACCGTGTTGCCAGTTTTATCTCCATTGCAGTACAAACTGGTTGGGAAACCATTTGTTTTCCTTCGCGTATCAATAAAATGCCAGAAACCTGAAGGGTTCGATTTAAGATTATTTTCAATCTTATACATGAAGCTCGGCTCAAAAATCTCTTAGGAGGTTGGTGATATTACTGTTGTATATCGCGCCATATATATATATAAGTTAACACACTGCGGCACCCAACATGTTGCATTCCCACACTATACCAATACACGTGCCGCCATGTCAGCACAATTGCAGTTAGCTACAGCCTAACACCCTAACTCAACCTTACCCAACTTACCTGTGGGCTCATGCAATAGGAACCTAGCCAGACTTAGCGTCAGCAAAATGTTTTACACGATTGTGAAATACCTGCACATGACATAGGTGCATGCTAACCGTGGGAAGCGGGATTCTAAGCCGGCGAACCAAAACTCTGCGAATGAAGACAGCAGCGCGAAATGTTATAAAAGGGAGCAGCGCAGAATTTAGGGGCAGTTGCGTGTGGACTACTAACCTTATTAGTAATCGTTCTTTAAGTGAAACTATTGAAACATTAAAGTTGTAAAATTCCAATCTCTTGTGTTTTATTTCCAGGGCAAGTTGGCCCTTTCATTTTTTTGTGTACCAGGACCTTCAGTCCTTAACTGGCGCCCGAGCTGGGACCAGTAGTGAAGTGAAAAAGTATTAGGAAGAGTGAAGTTAAAAATAGCCTAAGGGGCAGAATTCTAAAAAGCAACTAGGTTGCCAAAGATAGTGAACAGCAAATGATCGTGTGGATCCTGTGAGTATCATAACAATTTTTTTCTTTTTACCTACAGATGCTGACTAGGTCAAACATGGACTCACTACAATCTACGGTGACAAGCCTGACCGGAGCGGTCAACGCTCTCCTAGAGCAGATGACGAATATAGAAAGGCGAGTGTCTTCCTTGGACAGCCTTAGGTCACGACCATTGTATAACTTTACAAGTAAGTTATGTATCAGCTGTTCGTCCACAGCTGTGCTTGCCCATGTAAAAAGCTTGCTATTCAGAAGCTGCTCAACGCAGAGTCGTACTCATTGGAAGCAAAAAAAAAGTACTGATGCTGTTGGAATATACATCATAAATAAATAAATAAGAGAAATTAGATGCCGCAAATTATTGTTTAGAGCGGATCAACTCAATTAGAATTATTTTTGCAATAGTTCTACTTATTTAATTACCACATTTTGATATCTTTGAAATCTTAATAAAAAATATCTGTGCTACCTATAAAAGCAACCATGTATGTAGTTCATGTTGTCATGACAATTTTCTTGTTCTTCTTTGATTACAAAGAAATCCACGTGCCAATTTTATCATTTTCTCGAAATATTTCAACGTGTTTTTCGTTTTTAGGGTGTATCTGAATGAACTTTCCTGCAAATTAAAGTGGGTTGTCTAAAATACGCATGCTTATTTCTTGTTTTTCGTTTTGTGTTTACATGGTGCGTACCAAGCGTACAAATAAGGGTGCGTTTACGTGAACATCCGCGCTGCTTGGGCGCTGTACTTTTATGTAGCCTTACTTTTTTAGAAAATTTAAAACAAAACTATATTTTTATTGATATTTTAGAATCAGCAAAATTCGATAAATATTAGGCATTGAACCGTAGACGCTTGGAGTAATAGAGAATCGAAAATATTCGGATAAGACAATTTATTGCAAATAATCTAGATATTTTCTAACTGGTTAATCATATAATATGATGGAAATACCTGTATTAACAATGAATATTGTTAATGTGCAAAATATGTTTATTTTTATTCAGGCTTATTATTAGTCATTTTGCAAATTTCTAAATACATTTTGATACTAAATTCAGTAAAAGAAATTAACCAACACAGCAACCCATCTGCAAACATTCAGTCCATTTTACCACTAAGCTGTTGCATCCCTTCATTTTTAATCGACCAGCAACCCAGCCACGAGTGAGTGTCAAACGCTTGTTTGGAATCTGAGTTAGTGTCAAACTCCGATAAGTTAGAAAGAGAGGGAAGATAAAGAGATGCCGACATATCTTACTTGTAGATCTTTACAATGGTCACGATTCACCGTAGGTGAGGCATCTATAACTCCGACACAGGAAGTAGAAATAGTAGAGTGTCTATCTCTCCACTATGCTGATAAACGCGATATACATACGTACATTGGAGTATCAACTCCACCAACTTTCCCAAAAGGATTCAAGGCTGGACGAGTTCTACGCTGCCGTGAATCACCAATTTTCGCTTATTATAAATAAGCTCAAAACGGAGTCATACTCCGAAGAAACGGTTAAGGTGTTGATAGACACTTATCGGAACCGTGCCCTGGATGTGTTCATCCGTGGGTTGAACGGTGAACTGAGCAAAATTCTCGTGATTCAACGCCCCAAGACTTTGTCAGAGGCTTACTCAGCATGCCTTGAGATTCAAAATACCAACTTTCGCAATTTTGCATTGCATACGGCACTACCCAATAATCGTGTCGTGATAATAACCAATTCAATTCCAGATCGTATGCATGGCTTTAGTGGTAACAAGGCACCTCCAATTCCACCGAAACCAACATGGCGTCCTCAGGAACGCAGGTTCCAATCTGATAGACGTAGTCACCAGTTCGCTCCAAAACGGGACGCGCCCTCAACGTCTCAACCGGCTGTCGAAAAATGGACGTAGATCAATCAGTACGTTCACGCAAGGTAAATTACATGAATCGCCCGAATCCATTCAAGCGGTGTGCAAATTCCGAAAATCTTCCGCGCAACCAACAAAAGCTCTTCAATCTAGAGACAACCGCGGATAACGAAAATATGACCAATTATGTGAGGCCGCTGAAGAGGAAAATTTTCTGGACGACGGCCATCTAGCGTACCATACATAGAGTACGTTCTTCCTGGCGGCCGCAAAGTAGATTTCCTTGTTGACACAGGTGCCACCAAAAACTTTATCAAACAAGCGGTCGCCAAACAAAGCATCGCAGTCGTCAACCCTTTTTCTGTGAAATGGCCTGGCGGAAATATACAAGTATATTAAAAAATTTATTTAAAAATATTTAAAGATGTAGGCGTTAGCTCGGATATAACTTTCTTTGTGCTCCCGCGGTTAACATCCTTTGATGGAATCATAGGGGATAACACACGTGGGGATATAGACGCGATAGTCGATAGAAAATCGAATACCTTAACATTGAACAAATTCAAAATCCCCTTAAAAGCTCGTGTGTCCACACAAGCTAATTATACGTTGTCCAAGGATCTTCCTCTTGAAACAGAAGAGGAAGTAAATAAACTCGTTGATAAATTTAGTGATCTGTTTTTACCCCTAAATGGTAAGGAGTTGATAGATACCTGCGTACGCGCAGAAAGCAAAACATCAACTTCCGAACCAATCTATAGCAAGAGCTATCCATATCCTTCTTGTATGAGAGAGGAGGTCGACCGTCAAGTAAATTAGTTGTTGGAAGAGGGGGTTATACAACCATCAAAGAATCCTTACAATTCTTCTATTTGGGTGGTTCCGAAAAAACTCAAACTCAACGGATAGTGTAGGATGTGACCATACCTGATAGAATCATTAATATAATTGAGGAAGAGCATCGCAGGGCCCATCGGAATCCGAAGGAAAACCGCGAACAGATTTTAGAGAAATACTACTTCCCAGGAATGTCAAAGAAGATTAGGGAATACGTCAGGCGATGTGAGATGTGCAAATTTAATAAATATGACAGGCATCCGGCCAAGCCTCATTTGCAACCAACACCAATTCCCAGCTATCCATGTGAAATCGTCCACATTGATATCTTTGAAATTGAGAAACAGAAGTTCCTCAGTTGTATAGAAAAATTTTCAAAATTTTCAAAGCTATTCGCTATTAAAAACAAATCGTCTATTTATATCCGCAGGAAACTCACTGACGTTTTGCATTACTTTTCTGCCATTTAAAAGTTTTTAGTGCTCGTAAAACAAAATAAACCATTCAAAATCTAAAGAGTATTTCTTCAAACAAATACAAAATTTGTGTTATATGATATCTGCTGAACTAAGTTTCTGAAGAAGTTGTTTGAATCGAAGCGGTAGCACAATATTTGTGAAAATCAATAGTGATCCAATAATTTAAATTGCACTGCAACAACAACTAGTGCAAAGACAAGTAAAATAATTTTTCGCGCCACTTTTCATTTCGCTAATACACCTGTAACGCTGTGTGTTAATTATTCTCCTTCTTGCATACAGCTGACTGTTTAAGGTGACCAGGTGTGTCAAAAAAGTCACAGAAAATATTTAAATATTTTAAGTGGAAACTAAATAAGTTTTATAACATTCAATTTGATATGATGTCCACCACTTCTACTTCTACCTCTGCTGTGCAGAAACGTCGTCAGTCGTCGTCAGGGAAAGGCTCGGCTGTTCCTAAAGTGCCCAAAGTTGATGAAAATGTTACTCTTGCCGAGGTATTTGGAAAATTGAAGCAGCTAGAGGAGAGAGTCCAGCAGCAAACAGAACAACTCCGGCCACTTATTGAAAAGATATCCGCGAAACTTGCGGAAGTTGAAACTAAATTAACACAACGTATCGAGAACGAAATATCTGGGATTAGCGGTATAGTGACTGATTCGTTGGCGCGCATTACTGTTTTAGAAACAAACGCTATGAAAATGGAGGAGGAAATGGCTATTGTTAAAAATCATTTCCGCCGACGCTGTTGCTTTTGGTATTCCGTTTGAAGAGGGTGAAAACCTTAAAAGTATTTTCAACCAGGTGTGTGTATCGATCGATTTCATGGCTCCTCAAATAAGGGACATTTTCCGTACCAAAGCCTCAAGTGCGAGTCCCAACAGTGCAATTGTGATCAAGTTTCGTTCCCCTCTTGATCGCAACCGCACCCTACGGGCTTTTGGTGAACATCGACGGAGAACTAAGTCGGCGATTCCCCTGAATCCTCTGGGAATAGATGGATACTTCCATATGTATGAAAGTCTTACAAAAGAATACCGCCTTTTGCTCCAAGAGGCTATTAAGCTACGGCGTAAGGGGAAGCTGGTATCGGTTTTCACTCTAAGAGGTCTTGTGCACATTAGAGCGGACAGAGCAGCAGACAGCCAGCCAATAATAGTAAACAGTGAGGATGACTTGCGGCCATTTCATTAATATAATGCTAAGCTTTAGAAGTTTGTCTACTTGTTTTTGTTTTCACAGTTTAGTTAAACTCAGTTTTTGTTTTTTATTTTCACCTCGGCTTCTTAATGTTGCTTCTAACTTTTGCTATCCCTATGATCCTGGGCAGCCGTATGAGTGGCATTGAGGATTATAGCCTTGCTATGTTGAATATATTGTGCAGTCGGCAGAAGGGTTTTAATGCCGTGCACTTTAATGCACGTAGCCTTAATAATGAAAAGTTTGATGTGATAAGAAGAACGTTTGAGCGATCGTCAGTGGATGTTATTTGAGTATCGGAGACGTGGTTTAGGCATGATATAAAGGATACCCACTTTGAGGTAGACGGTTATAATTTATATCGGAATGACAGATTGGTAAAAAAGGGTGGGGGGGTAGCTATATACTGTAAAAAGTATCTGAAAACTCGTGTAGTTTCTCGGTCAGATGGGAGTGCAACTGAGTACATGATGGTTGAGATATCTAATCGCCAAACGAAGATCCTCGTGTCATGCGTGTATAATCCTAATAGATGTTTCAATGTACATGATTTCTTCATTGTAAATTTGTTATGTAGTGATATGTATAGCTCCCGCCTTCTTGATGATGTATCTGGAAATGGTCTATCTCTAGTCAATTCCTCTATTCCGACCAGATATGGAAACAACTGTTGCCCTAGTCTCCTTGATTATTTTATTGTGTCTGATCTGTCCTCTGTTCTAAAATTTGACCAAATGTCGTTTATCTCTGATCACGATTTGATATTTTGTGCATTTGACTTTGCTTTTGATCATGATAATTCGGTCTCTGGTCCTTGTTGTTTTCCTGACTATCGCTCTATTAACTTGAATAATATGATCATTGATATATCCCGTGTTAATTGGTCTGATTGCTGGTGCCTATCATCGGTGAACGATAAATTAAACTTCCTTAACAATATAATAACAACCCTCTATAACGCACATGTACCGATGCGCTCTATTCGAAGAGAATCTACATCCTGCCCATGGTTCAACAGAACTGTTCGTGATATGATTAAAAAGCGTAACAAAGCCTACGCAGTATGGAAAAGAAATCGGGAAGATATAAACTGGCGTGCGTTTAAGAGTATGCGGAATCAAACTACTGCAACTATAAAACGTGAAAAACGAGCATACTTTAGTAAAATGTTTGATGGTGAGCTGCCCAATAATGTGTTGTGGCGAAACTTGAAAAAGCTTCGTGTGCATATTAAAGAAAATCCAGATTGCTCGCTTGACCCTGAGCAACTTAATGCAGTATTTGTTAACCATGCTACCTCTTCCAATGCTAGAATTTCCCATCCCATAATTTCTTCTCCTGCAGCTGTCTGTCAGCAATTTGAATTTTGTGCTGTGCGGGAGCCTGATGTGGTAAGGTGTATTTACAAAATATGCTCAAATGCGATTGGTGCTGATGGAATTCCGATAAAGTTTGTAAAAATGATTCTTCCGCAAATATTGCCAACCCTAACCCATGTCATCAATCACTGCATCACAACCTCGTGCTTTCCTGATGTGTGGAAGGTTGCAACAGTTCTTCCTGTAGCTAAAAATAATATTGCCAGTAGCCCAGGTGACTTTCGTCCCATAAGCATTCTTCCTGCTCTATCAAAGACTTTTGAGACCTTGCTATCAGAGCAGATTCATTCCCATATTGATAGATTCAAACTACTTTCCCCATTTCAGTCGGGCTTCAGAGCAAAGCATAGCTGTTCCACGGCTGTTATTAAAATTTTAGATGACATACGGGTTCCTTATGACGGTAACCAACTAACATTATTGTGCCTTCTCGATTTTTCCAAAGCGTTTGACTCCGTAAATCATGTACTGCTTGGTATGAAGCTTAAATCTTATTTCAGTTTTGGAGAATCTGCTTTACCACTCATGATGAGCTATTTGAGTGGTAGAGCGCAACGGGTAAAAGTGGAGTCAACCTTGTTACATATCTCAATTACTGCTATTGTGTTTCATACTTTTTATTTTTCTTCATGTTTTTTGATAATAGACTTATATGTTCGTAATGGTGTTATATACATATGTATATAATTTCAAATATTATGCCTACTTTTATGTAATCATTGTTGTACTATAAAAGACCATACAGGATCTTATTGTACTAATATATCACGTAAATAAATACTTAAATACTTAAAAATCTTAATAATAATAATAATTCCCAACGGATTACCCACCATATCCCGCCCGACCGGCGCGAGGGGCGCATCCGCATGACGCACGGATTGTTCTTTCGTGCCGAGTCTTTGAAAGGCTTTGGTTTGTTAATCGTCGAGATCTAAAACTGCTCAGCTACAGAGAAAACCTCATCAGCTAAGTAAGGTAGATAAAAAATAGATGACACAATTAATAAATAGTTAGTTGACAGCGAATAGTTATTGTAAAGAATAAAGATAAGAATCAAAGGAGCAAATTGTTGCTATGTGTTTAGGATAGAAATAATTTACTTTTTTATGCTGCATAGTGAGTCTGAAATATCAAACGTACCAGAACGAGAGTTATAATCTTGACACAAACAACGAAAAGGCTCATTTAATTCAAAATTAGTTCGGTACTGTTTCAAGATAAGTGGTTTAAAATGTCTTGATGGACGAGAAGGTACATTGAAGTTCACTTCGCTAAAAAGAAACGGGCTTGTGATTGAACCATTTAGTAATTTAATCATGAAAACAATTCCAAGCATTTCCCTCCGACTAGAAAGGCTGTGAGGAGGCTTGGAGGATGGGTCCGCGTGTAGAAGTCCACGTAAGTGGGGAAAGTTTCTGATCGCCATTCACTTGGGAATGGCCAGAGCGATTCTTTTGCATGCGGTCCAAGCAGCTCACTACTTCCGGGCGCTTGCGTCCAAGTATCCTCTGGGTAGCCACCGAACACCCGTTTGGTGGTGAGCTAAACGTGAGAAGGCGACAACCTGGCAAGGCCACGGCATAATCGGTTTAAGGGCTTACCATGGTTTTACAAGCAGCGTTTGATCACCTAGTGGTGCGGCTGCAAGCGGGCGTCTGTCTTGGATCAAGCGGCTCGCTATATAAACGTGCACTTAAATTACAACCTCCCGTGGAACGGGTTGTGCGTTGGGTTTCGGACCCACCACGTAAAACAACGTACCAATGAAATCCAAAAAAGTCTCGGATATGAGAACCCCCTTTTTAGATGGCGACACACGCAAACGAAACAAGGACTACGATTTAGGGCATGCACCTGGAATGTCCGGTCCCTCAATGGGGAAGGTGCCGCTGCCCGGTTGGTTGAGGCCCTGAGGAAGGCTAAAGCTGACATCACCGCCATACAGGAGATGCGATGGACGGGGCAAGGTAATATGAACAAGCCACCTTGTAACATTTACTGGAGTGGGCATGTCGACAAGCGCAGATTTGGCGTGGGATTTGTGGTGAGAGAGAGACTCCGTAATCGAGTACTGTCGTTCACACCCGTGAATGAGCGTCTCGCTACAATCCGCGTAAAAGTACGATTATTTAACATCTCGTTTATCTGCGCCTACGCTCCGACGGAAGAGAAAGACGACGTGGAAAAGGATGCATTCTACGAGCGCCTGGAGTAAACATACGAGCGCTGCCCCCGTCATGACATCAAAGTCGTGCTTGGTGACTTTTACGCCAGGGTGGGCAAAGAGGGTGTATTTGGACCCACAGTCGGGAAGTTCAGTCTACACGACCAGACTTCGCCAAATGGGTACAAGCTGATCGACTTCGCCGGTGCCCGAAACATGGTCATTGCCAGCACCAGGTTTATGCACAAGAAGATCAATCAGGCTACATGGCTGTCTCCCGAACGAAAAACGGGAAACCAAATCGACCACATTGTGATAGACGGACGGCATGCTTCTAGCGTTTTAGATGTTCGCACAATAAGAAGTCCAAACATCGACACCGATCACTACCTAGTAGCAGCTAAGACTCGTACCCGCCTCTGTACGACAAAACAGGTGCAACAGAAAACGCAAGGAAAGCTGGACGTCGAAAAGCTGCAATCGCAACAGACCGCCAATGATTTTGCAGACCGACTCTCACACCTGCTCTCTGAGAGCACAATTCAACCCAGTGGAATGCATGAGCAGTGGGAGCACATCACAGGAGCACTCCGTACCGCAGCCGAAGAATAATTGGACTCCGGCGAACGAGAAGAAACAACTGGTACGATGATGAAGAGTGCCGAGCTGCAACGAAAAGAAAGCCTACAAGGCAATGCTAAGGTCGAGTGCAACAAGGAGTGTATGTGAACACTACCGCGAGTTGAAAAGGGAAGCGAGGCGACTTTTCCGGGCAAAAAAAAGAGAGACAAAAAGCGTGAAATCAATGAGCTTGATATGCTAGCCAATGGGAATAATGCCCGAAAATTCTATCAAAAAATTCGACGAATGACGGAAGGTTTCAAACCCGGGGCAAATTCCTGTAAGAACGAGAACGGCGACCTGGTGACTGATGTTCAGAGAAAATAGAGATATGGAGGGATCACTTCTCTGCCCTTTTAAATGGAGAAATTGAGCAAGAAACCAGAGAAGAGCTCGAACCCGAACCCACAATCGAAGACGACGAAATTGACGTCCCAGAACCCGACTATAATGAGGTGCGAATAGCAATATCCCGGTTAAAAAACAATAAAGCAGCTGGCGCTGATGGTTTGCCTGCTGAGCTATTCAAGCATGGCGGCGAGGAGCTGGTAAGGCGTACCAGCTTCTGTGCAGAATATGGTCGGACGAATGCATGCACGAAGATCGGAATCTAAGTGTGCTGTGCCCAATCCACAAGAAAGGTGATCCTGCAAACTGCACCAACTACCGCGGAATCCGCCTTTTGAATATCATATAAGGTCTTGTCAAGCGTATTGTGCGAACGATTGAAGCATGACGTGAACAGACTGAATGGACCTTATCAGTGTGGCTTCAGACCTGGAAAATCTACCATCGACCAGATTTTTACAATACGTCAAATCCTGGACAAAACCCGTGAGAAAAGAATCGACACACACCACCTCTTTGTTGATTTTAAAGCCGCTTTCGATAGCACGAAAAGGAGCTGCCTATATTCCGCTCTGTCTGAATTTGGTTTCCCCGCAAAACTTATACGGCTTCGCAAAATGACATTGAGCAACACCACCAGCTCAGTCAGAATTGGGAAGGACCTCTCCGAGCCGTTTGAAACTAAAAGAGGTTTCAGACAAGGTGACCCCCTATCGTGCGATTTCTTTAATTTGATGTTGGAGAAAATAATACAATCTGCAGAACTTAACCGCGCTGGAACAATATTCTATAAAAGCGTGCAACTGTTAGCATATGCTGACGACATTGACATTATCGGCCTTAACAACCGCGCCGTAACCTCTGCGTACTCCAAGCTAGAAAAAGAAGCGGAAAAAATGGGATTGGTGGTGAACGAAGGCAAAACGAAGTACATGCTGTCATCAAGCAAAGAGTCAACGCATTCGCGCCTTGGCACCCACGCCACTGCTGGCAGCAAAAAGTTCGAAATAGTGAAGGACTTCGTTTACCTTGGATCCAGCATAAACTCCAACAATAATGCCAGCCTAGAAATCCAACGAAGAATTGCTCTTGCAAATAAATGCTACTTTGGACTGAGTAGGCAATTGAAAAGTAAAGTCCTCCCTCGACGCACGAAAATCACACTCTACAAATCACTCATCGCTCCCGTTATGCTACATGGTGCAGAGGCGGGGACACTAACAACATCTGACGAGGCTGCATTGGGAGTATTCGAGAGAAAAGTTCTGCGAAAGATTTATGGGCCTCTACGCGTTGGCGACGGCGAGTACCGAAGAAGTTTTAATAATGAGTTGTATGAGCTTTACGCAGACGTAGACATAGTACAGCGCATTAAAACACAGCGGCTTCGCTGGCTAGGCCACGTCGTGCGAATGAACGAAGACGCTCCAGCCCAGAAGGTATACTTATCGGCACCCGCCGGTGGAAGCAGAGAAAGAGGAATACCACCACTCCGATGGAAGGACCAAGTGGAGACCGACCTGCGATCTCGTTGGGTCTCCAAATGGCGCTAGTTGGCGCAAAGAAGAAATGACTGGCGAGCTATGTCGGACGGTCAAAATCGCTCAGGCTGTTAGATGGCCATTTAAAGAAGAAGAAGAAAGGCTGTGAAGATTAATTAGTTTTAAGCGACTCGTATACGATGGCAAATTATACAACGGATCCCAGTGAAGATTTCTTAAGGAAAATAGTAAAAATTGAATTGGTTTTTGAACTGATTCTAAGCGATCCACGTGGACCTTGTAACGCGGGCTCCAAATTATAGAACCGTATTCGAGTATCGGTCTGACTAATGTAGTAAAGAGAGTTTTAGTTACATAAGGGTCGCTAAATTCTTTAGACCATCGTTTAACAAATGTTAGAACGCCTCTAGCTTTATTGACTGTTACGTTAATGTGGCAGTTAAAACTGAGTTTGTAGTCCATAGTAACCCCAAGGTCAACAAAATCATACATTTGCTCAAGACTATAATTGTTAATTGTATAGGAAGCTGGCTGTGAAATTCCTCTCGAAAAACGCATGTATTTACATTTCTTTAGATTAAGCGGCATATAATTTAAATCGCACCAAGTAACTAGTGTATTTAGATCTGATTGAAGCTTATTGCTATCTTCGGATGATGCGAATGACATGAAAAGCTTTACATCGTCGGCATACAATAAAATTTTCGAAAATTCTATTACTGTAGAAATATCATTTATAAACAACAAGAACCGAATCGGGCCCAGATGGCTTCCTTGAGGAACTCCAGAGGAGACATAAATAACATCGGATTCACAATTTTTAAACACTACTTTTTGTATTCTGTCGCTAAGGTAAGAAGAGATCCAGCGATTGAGATCCGGCTGGAAATCCAACTGATCCAGTTTATGAATAAGTAAAGAGTGACACACTTTATCGAAAGCTTTGCTGAAATCAGTATAAATAACGTCGGTGTGCAGATTTTTTCTAAAGTCATTTGAGGCATGATTTGTAAATTCAAGTAAGTTTGTAACGGTGGACTTTCCCTTACAGAACCCGTGTTGACAGTCAGAAATCAAGGTAGAGATAAGATTCGTAAGCTGATTGGTAACAATAGCTTCAAACACTTTTGGGATGGCAGAAAGCTTTGCTATGCCACGATAGTTCTCTATAGAAGCCTTGCTTCCGCTTTTATGAAGCGGTATAAGAATGACATGAAAAGCTTTACATCGTCGGCATACATTAAAATTTTCGAAAATTCTATTACTGTAGAAATATCATTTATAAACAACAAGAACCGAATCGGGCCCAGATGGCTTCCTTGAGGAACTCCAGAGGAGACATAAATAACATCGGATTCACATTTTTTAAACACTACTTTTTGTATTCTGTCGCTAAGGTAAGAAGAGATCCAGCGATTGAGATCCGGCTGGAAACCCAACTGATCCAGTTTATGAATAAGTAAAGAGTGACACACTTTATCGAAAGCTTTGCTGAAATCAGTATAAATAACGTCGGTGTGCAGATTTTTTCTAAAGTCATTTGAGGCATGATTTGTAAATTCAAGTAAGTTTGTAACGGTGGACTTTCCCTTACAGAACCCGTGTTGACAGTCAGAAATAAAGGTAGAGATAAGATTCGTAAGCTGATTGGTAACAATAGCTTCAAACACTTTTGGGATGGCAGAAAGCTTTGCTATGCCACGATAGTTCTCTATAGAAGCCTTGCTTCCGCTTTTATGAAGCGGTATAAGAAACGCCTCTTTCCATGCTTTTGGAAAAACACCACTCTGTCACTAACAGATTGAACAAATTGGTAAGGGGTTGGTAAATATTGTTAGCGCACTTCTTCAAGAAGCATGTAGGAATCCTATCAGGACCGCATTTATAAGATTCCTTCAAGGTTTTCAGATAAATAAGAATATCATTGGCGCATATAGTTGGATAATCAATGAAATTGTTCCCATGTAGCTCATAGGGATAATTTAAAAAGTCAGAATTAGTGACTGCAGAATAGTTAGAATTGAAAAATTGCGCAAAGAAATTTGCGATATCTTGATTATCGCTAGATAAAATCTTTATATTTCATGGCTGAGGGAAATCCCACAACGTTTCGTTTAGAATTTACGAAATCGTAAAATGACTTCGGATTGCGAATAATGTCTCTTTTTGTTTTAGGGATATAGGCTTTATAGCACTTTTTATTCAAGTCGATGTACCTCTTTCGTAGAACAGAATACAACAAGTAATGTTTGTTTAACGCCGATTTCTTAAATAATTTGAAAGAACGCGTTTTTCTATTTTTCAGCATCATAAGCTCTTTAGTAAACCAAGCTTGCGTTGGATGATCATATGTTAATTTACGTTTAGGAACAAACTTCTCAGATAAGTAGTAAATAGTTTGATTAAAATGTAAAACGTTTGAATCGATATCGCCACAAAGCTCAGGCCAAGTTAATTTAGACAGTTCTCTATTTTATTTCTTATAGTTGGCTTTTGAGAAGTTAAAATCAAAGCTACTACTTGAGCAGCATTGTGTATATTGGCCATTACTTATGGTTTCGTGAAATATTTCCATAGAAGGATGGTAGACGTCTTCTGGTAAAGCCAACGGATCACAACGATTTACAGAAAATTTGTTTTTATCATCAACATAAATTAAATCTAAGATTTTGACAAACTTGTTAGCGGTAAAATTTACTTGACTAAGGCAGAGATCAGAAGTTCCATCCAAAAAGTCATTGAAGCCCAGTTTGGATAGATTTGGAATAATGTTTCCGTCAGATATGTTCCACGATATATGCGGTAGGTTGAAATCACCTAAAACAATCATCGAGTCAGAAGCTTTAGTCAATAAGTTAACAGTTCTGAGCAGAGAGGCATGCTGCATGTAGATTGAAAGATCAGATGCTGGAGGGATGTAGCAAACAGATAAGTACATGTACACGTTCTCTAGCTGGATGCGGATGCATTTAAACTCAATGGAATCCGTGTTAGGTACATTAACCTCCTCTGAAGGAATAGAGGAATGAACGGCAAGTAGAACACCACCTCCGACTTTATTGAAGCGATCATGTCTATAAACTTGATATTCGTTACATAAAATCTCGGAATTGAAAACATGCGGTTTTAGCCAAGTTTCGGTAAAAGCAATTACGTTATAGTTACAATGGAAAGATTTCAAATACAGGTCATTAAATTTGGTATTTAAACCTCTGACATTTTGGTAGAAGATATTCACGGACTTAGTATTTAGTTTTTTGACTCAACATTATTACGAGTGATTCTAGCTACGTTTTGAACATTTCTATTCGGTCTGAACTCAAACTCCCGCACAAGAGCCCCGGGAGGCCAAAAAGAACTCTCCAAAAGAGAGTTAAAAGCTTTTCCGGATACATCATTTTTAAACGAGGACATTTTTCCTTGGTAAGCGAAATTAAATTTTCTAACGGTTAAGGTTTGATCTTTAATCTTTGAAGAAATATGGTACCTCAAATCATCTTCAGTAGTGTCTGGATGGAACCTAGACACAAAAATCGATTTTTTTTGAGGGACCACAACCAGCTTCCTAGTAATTGGTTCGAGCTCCATCGTTGGAGGTTCCAAAGTTTTTTTATTTGTTGACTTTGGTGGGGCGTTCTTGGACGTTGCCCGAACAACCGCGTCAGGTATTGGAGATGCCAAATCAATATGTTCAATGGCTGGAGGCAGGTTCGGCGCCATTGAAGTAGAAGGCAGATCATCCGTACGTCTGCGCTTGTTTTCGCGATTCTCTTCGCGATTGTCAGGG
This sequence comes from Sphenella marginata, assembly GCA_951509765.1. Lineage (NCBI taxonomy): Eukaryota > Metazoa > Arthropoda > Insecta > Diptera > Tephritidae > Sphenella > Sphenella marginata. Next base: position 32,117,027 of record OX608083.1, on the reverse strand, counting down.
CATCCCAAGTTAGGCAAACTATCTAGAGGTTTTAAAGTTTTGAAAATATTGTCGTACTTTTTGAACTTTTCAGTCAGCAATAAAAAATCTTTGGTGATTTCAGAAAACCCGTTTCTAATGTGCCTAAAAGTTTTGCATAAGTGAACTTCCGTCGAACGACATTTAGTACAGGACCAGCGCAGGCATTTTCCGTCGTTAATTAAGTCCGCTATTCTACCTGTTAACCCGGCACATTTTGCGTGGGTAAGTCCATCGCACAACCAGCATGCTACAAAGCGTTCGGACTCGCTTTTTATTTGACAGTTTTCAAACATACACGAAATTTAAAAAAAAAGTAATGAAAGCACTATATAAAAAATAAAGAGATAAGAAATTTAGTTTTATCAAAAATTAAAGAAAATATTAATTTATCAAATTAAAAGAAATACAACCCTGACAGTTTGAAACGCACAGGATTAAGCGACCAGTTTTAGACACACTGTATTTGACGTTTAACAAACCACGCAAACAGCTGTAACAAAAGAGAGATCAAAAAGCAAATCAGCACACAACAACAATTGCAATGTAAAGTACGAGCCTTTCAAATGCAACAAATACAATATGCAAAAAACTCGGCACACACAAATTCAGTAGAATGATTTAGATAATTAATCACAATTGAAAGATTTAAGTAATTTTTCACAGCAAGTAGTGAAGCACATTAAGTATTAAACTCTTTTAACTTTAAATGTAACTTTTAATATTAAGATATCAAGTAGTTATTTAATTATTAAAGAAAAATACAGAGCAAATAAAAAACACAACTACACAGCTTGACGTTTGCGAGGGCTTGGTCTTGGTCATGGACAATGAGAGGGGATTCCTCACCCCACTCATTCTCAACTACATTTGATCCCTCGGGATTGAAATATATCAAACGCCCACTCAACGGAGTGAAGCCAATGAGCAAGTAGAGAGGTTGCACTCAACCCTAATAGAAATTTATCGGTGTATTTCTAAATACTTCCCTAGGATGACCCCTAAAGAAAAGATAGCGATAGTTGTTGACAGGTACAACAATACGGTCCATTGCACAACAAAAAGGAAGCCGGTAGATGTATTCTTCAATAGGGTTAACTATCAATTCTTGAGGGACTTTAGGGATAGAACTCATGAGAACATCAAGGCACTGTTGTTACATGAGCAGGAAACTAGAAATGGATCAATTCAAAACGCTCGCCACCACGCAATTTTAATAGCGGCGATGAGTTATTCGTCGCCAACAAACAAATAAAAAGTAAGCAAAGGGCTCTTTACAAAAAAGAGGCCGTAGCTGAAGATAGAATCGTAACAGTTGTTACTCAAAGTGGAAAAAAGTTCCACAAAACTGATGTAAAAAATGTGTAGATAACATTGGTCAAAAGGTTAGTCAACGATCCGGGAGCCCGGAATGCAAGTGTTTCCACACTTGCAGTCGTTGAAGTTATAGTGGTTCAATTCCACTTTTCTCACTGGTGTGAGATGACTGATTCGAAGGGGTTCAATTCCTCCAACACGATCTTCTGCTTACTTGCGTGAAGCCATCCGTGCCATGAGTAGGTCGTTTCCAATTATAAACGCTAACGACTAAAAGGGATCAACGCGGACCTTCCAGAGTCAAGTCAATACCTATATTCCAATGCAAAAATACAAAACACATACAACTGCAGAAAAATGCAGCAAATAAAACGAAAATAAATATGCGTAAAAAACGCAAAAACTATATAATCAAAATGCAAGTGTGCGCAAAAGCGCCAAAGGCCAAATATAAGTTGCAAAATCGCAACACAAAGATGCGCAATAAGCGCAAAAAAAAAAAAAAAAAACAGGGGAAGGGATACTCTCAAAAACGAAATTTTGCATGAAACTATTAGTGACTAACAACTCTACTAATTTTTAGTTTTGCTAATCCGCATCGAACTAATGTTCATGCAACTAATATAACTTAAGCACTTCACTACTGGGTTCCCAAACCTATTAGAAACTAAAACATTTTGACCTAACATTTTAAACTTAACATTTTAAACCTAACATTTTTAACTTAATAAACCCACCGGCTTTCACTAACTTACATTCCCCACGCAACCCAAAAGTAATATAGGCCTCTAGAATAAATAACCAATAAGCTAGCATATACTTAAGAGTACACATTAAGAAATTAGAATGTTAATGAATCATGAACTTTATAGAATAGACATTAAGATGATAAAATTTCAATAAATCATGAACTTTATAGAATAACCATTAAGAAAAAGAAAATAAGTTAATTTAAAATTGACTAGCACCATAAGAATAGATAGTAATAATAAAATACAAAATTTTTGGATAAGCACACAATTTACTAACACTACCATAATTCATAGCATCTGCCTCTGCGCAACCGCGCACCCCTACGACATATTTAAAATAGACTCACCAATAGCCACCATACGAGATGGGTACTGGTGGATCATCGATGGACACTTTAAACTAATTCACGTTATAGACCTGGAGCGTTATGCCATGGCAACAAATCAACTAGAAAATACATTAACTATTCTCAACGAAACAACAACAGCAACGGAAGTCCTATTGTTCCAATTAAACAAAGTCCGCACACACTTAAAGGAGCTAAGAGGACATCAACATGAAAGGCCAAAACGATCCATTGATTGGATAGGGTCCGCCTGGAAGTGGATAGCTAGCTCGCCTGATGCCACGGATTGGGATAAGGTCCTTAACAACGAAAACTCCCTCAATGAAAACAACCAACAACAATATAAGGTAAATAATTCAATTTTCGAGAAAACTAATGAACTATTGTAGAAGCTAAATACCATTGTGACGGTTACGAACGACGTTGTTGGTCAAAGAACCATCAAAAGACTTGAGCGGGACTTTCAAAATAGAATCACGATCCTGGGGGAGGACGTCAATGAATTGGTACGCGCCTGCCAAATGGCTAAGGCTGGCATTGTAAACAGCAATCTCTTGAGCAAGGAAGAAGTCAACCAACTTGTTAGCGAAATCGACATCCTACCATACAGCAACGTCATTGAAGCAATCGAATACAGCAACCCTTCGATCTACACTAACAACACGCTATTGCTATATGTGCTATCCCTGCCCAAGGTTACAGAAGAAAGATTTAATCATCTTATTACAAGAGCTAACGTGGAAGCGGGTCAACGAATGGATTTGGCTTACAAAACCATCCTAGTAAACAAACAAGAGACATATGGCATAAGAGGAAATTGCTTACACCTATCCTCGGCAATGGTATGCGAGAAGAAATCCTTGGACTTGCTGCCGGAGACCGGTTGTTTGGTACGTCTCCTAAAGGGCGGAAAAACAAGTTGTGCCTACGTGAAAAGCAACGAATCTACAGTTGAAGTAATCAAAGACGATACTATTTTTCTTGACAACTTTGTTGGTACTATAGGATCGGGTAAGACCACTGCTAATCTTAACGGCTCTTATATTCTCCAGATGGACAAGGAGACCATTATAATCAACAACAAAACATACTCCGGCATCACCGCGTCGGGAGTACAGGTACTCCCACCTATTTTGGCCAATGTCACGAACCGCACGGTTGCACTAAATTTGGATTTGGTACATGGAATGACGATAGACAATTTGAAAATATTGAAATACCTCAAGGATAAGACAAATTGGTTCGCGCTATCAGAAGGATCAGCAGCAGGATTCTGCAAATCGCTATCGCTTAATCTCGATCGCCAAAAATCTCTAACTGCATTTTGGCGACTTTTCCGATTCCCGTGAATGACAATCTCGTAAAATCTCCATTTTCTGGTTCATTTTGATTCATTTTTTTGGCACATTTAAGCCATGAACACGAATGAACCAGATAACGTCATCAGCTGTTTTTGGCCACTAATTTAGCTAAGTTTGCGATTGTGGAATTTTAGCCGTCTCGTAAAATCTCTATTTTTCTCCTAAAGCATGCTTATTTTGGCAACCAAAAAACCCTTCACGGATCCAATACGGACTCGCAGAATACACTTTTGCACTTCTCGGAGGACTTTTTATCTGTGTCTGTCAAGGCCGTATACCTGTGTCTACAATTCAACCACTCAAAAAATCTCTTCTACTCTACTAGCATTGAGAATATGTTTAAAAAATAACTGGGATAAAAACTCACCTAGGATGCATCTTATATATATAACTTTTCGGACACTCGTGGCTTGGAGATGCTAAGAAACATTTCTGAAATTGTCTGTAATTAAATTTTTCAGTGTTCTCTGCGCCCAAAGTATGGGGTTTACTTCTAGTAGCCTTTGTCTATTTCGCGCTATTTTTCGTGATTTATGGCATGTAAGGAATCACAACTAAATTGACAGATGGTGGTGCTATCCCAGCGCCATCAAGCGAAAAGATAACCGTAATACATTTTAGCTAGGCGACTTGAGTTTCAGAATCGCAAATTAGCGAAATCTCCTAATATTCTGATAGTTCATTTTGCTTTGGCATTTTGGCGAATTTTAGCATTTAGGCGATAGCGATGACTGGAATCCGGCTGCAGGATTACTTTTACTTTTGCTACTCATTTGGTGTATTTGGAAGAAGATCACAGGAAAGATTCACTTACCTGAAATAAACATTGCGAATCGGCTCAGTCAAAGGACCAGGAACCGTTCCTTGTCATCTAATCTGCGGGACGCAGATATTTAAAGGGGGAGGAGCTAACACACTGCGGCACCCAATATGTTGCATTCCCACCCTATACCAATACACGTGCCGCCATGTCAGCATAATTGCAGTTAGCTACAACCTAACACCCTAACTCAACCTTACCCAACTTACCTGTGGGCTCTTGCAATAGGAACCTAGCCAGACATAGCGTCAGCAAAATATGTTTCACATGATTGTGAAATACCTGCACATGACGTCGGTGCATGCTAACCGTGGGAAGTGGGATTCTAAGCCGGCGAACCAAAAATCTGCGAATGAAGGCAGCAGAGCGAAACGTTATAAAAGGGAGCAGCGTAGAATTTAGGGGCAGTTGCGTGTGGACTACTAGCCTTATTAGTAATCGTTCTTTAAGTGAAACTATTGACCCATTAAAGTTGTAAAATTCCAATCTCTTGTGGTTTATTTCCAGGGCAAGTTGGCCCTTTAATTTTTTTAGTGTACCAGGACCTTCAGTCCTTAACTTATATGTATATATACATGTACTTGTAATTTCTATATAGAAAGCTATGAAGGCAATCAAATTCCTTACGTAGCCGAAGAAAGTTAATACGATCTACTTCAGAGTTATGCGTCATCAATTTTTTCAGAGCTTTGTTTCTAGCATTCTTTAAGTTACAAAGTCTAGCAGTAAACCAAGGTTGTGTGTTACGGGCAACTAATCTTTTCAGAGGAACATAACGAGATATAGCAAGTTGAAGATTTTCGCATAAAGTGTTGTATGAGTCAGCAGGACTACTCGAAGAACTTAAAAACGCCCAATCAAAAGTATCTAAAAACCCACATAATACCACATAGTCGGCTTTTAAGAATTTAAGCTCCTCTGAAACCCCCAACTCTTCCGTTTCGAACTTATAAAACTCAGCCTTAATCAATACCGCTTTGTGGTGTATGCTGTTATTCAAGATTGGATGTAGACATTCCTCGCACGATAGTTTTAAATTACTAGAAGAAAATATTAAATCGAGTATTCTACCATTATCATTTAATTACGTTGATTAAAACCATTTGAAAGCAGGGTACTAATAATATGATTATCCATGTCTGATCTAAAATTGCTACGTAGTAAAATGGTATTGTAAGATAACCAGGATATGTAAGGAAGATTGAAGTCACCGAGAAAAATTACCTCGTCGAAATCATTAGCAAGATTAGTGATCAGAGCTAGGTTATCTAAGTGTGTTTGATAGGTTTCAATGTTACTACATGGAGGAATATACGATAATAGTAAGATAATTGTTTTATTACAAGATAACTTAACCTTAACACAGACTTCATCAATCAGCCCGTCCGCTAGATCAAGTGAAATTGAACTACTACACAAGTCCGATTGTCAAAAAAAAGGCTAGAGTTCAGTAGCGCGATACTGTAACTTTCCACACCTCGCCGAGTGTTAAGCTTGTCGCCGAATTTTGGCGTTTGCTCTTAATGAAAGTGCGATGCAGTAACTTTCCTTAACACTTTTTAGTTTCAACTGTTTTACGTATGTATGTATATCAGTTCAAATTGAGGGGAAAACTGGACTCATCTTAAGTACAGCATTTGACAGCGCCGAGGTTCATGTCGCAGTAGCGCAGATGATAAGCGTTCGGTTACAGGTTTTCGGAGAACTTATTTTCTATAATTTTTAACGTTAACAAACCACAGTAAAGGGTGTTAGCTAACACTTTTCTTGTGGTTAAAAGTTACAGAACCGCAAAAAGTGTTAAAAACGGTGTTAGGCGAAGTTAACGCTAACACTTGGCGTTAAAAAAGTTACAGAATCGGACTTAAGGGTCGTGGTGTCATGTAAGCTTTAAAGTTTGTCTGCTCGATAAACCCAAATTTTTCATCGGACTAATAAAGCTTAAAGTTGAATAAAAAACGACTCTAAAACCATTTATTTTAAAGAACATAAATTATAGAATATCTTTGTATACAATATTTGAAGTTCTACCCAAATTATAAATTATAATCAAATTTTCCGAGCAAGCTACCCGCGAGCAAGCTACATAAAGCTGCCCCTGTGAAAATCAATTAGTCCTAAGGTCGATACCTGCTGCTCGTAGTGTCCGACCCTGTGACTTATTTATTGTCATTGCGAAACATACGCTGACGGGAAACTGAACACGTTTGAATTGAAAGGGATAATTGTTTGGTATTATGGGTATTCGTGGTATGAAAACTACTTCACCTGCTCCACAACCCGTTGGAATTTCCGCTTCTATCACATTGTTTCGAAGCGATTTAACTTTAAGTCGAGTTCCATTACATAACTTTGGTGGGGTTAGGTTTCGAAGCAACATAATCGGAATACCAAATTTTAAAACGATGTTATGCGCTGGTAGTCCGGGTGCTGAAAGAGAGTTAAGAAACTCTACTGGGTAACTGGTAGTATCGGTTCTGTCTAAAACAATGTTGATTGACGTGTATGAGAATTCTTCTCCATAAATTTTTTGTAAGACACTTTGATTTATGGCCGCTGCTTGATCATTTTTTGGTGTAAGCATTGCTCGCTCACAAAGCCAAGTATTGTTCTGACGCGTTATCTGAGATAATTCTCCATAAACTAAAGTAATAAGTTCCTCCATTGATAGAACAATAGTACAAAGATTCTCTGGCAATGTTACTAATCCATTTGATTCGGAAATGTAACCCTGTCCGATTTTAAGTAAAACGTGCGAAAACTCCTTCGCCCACGGGTTTCCACCTACGTGCGTTCTAATACTACGCGTTAGACTCAGTTTCTGTACCCGTGGCCAGAGAACAGACCGTTTCAGACATGCCGCCACCTCATCAGTTCCAGTTCCGCGAGTTACGACGGGAAGAGTTTGACGGAAGTCACCACAAAATAAAACCGCCACTTTTCCCATGATGTGATCGTTACTACGAATCAATTGCTTCCACGGCCTTCGTATGTGCCATCGTGCACTCATTCCAAACTATTAGGCTGCACTCTGCTAGAATCTTTGCCTTTTCACGGGATATGGCACAAATTGGGGTCTCATTTGTTTCGAGGTTCAATGGTATTTTAAACATAGTGTAAGAACCTACTTATTTGCGTGGAAATAAAACAATAGTGTATGGTATACTACTCCGGTATTTTATTGACTGGACTTGACAGCTTCACAGTATAGAGAAGACTAAACTATAATGTGTATACATGTACGTGGTTTACTCGATATTGGTAGGCTCTCGCTGTTCGCTCTCTGGTGCGGTTCTCCACATCCCTCCTTTATTATAAAGCTTCAAACGTATTTTGGATCCATCGCCGGGCTTGGAAATTCGTTTTGGCTGTCAATGGTTAATGGTTGAGAGAGAGGTGTGGATGTGGCAGGGGGTGTTATTCCAGACACTGAAGTTTGAGTTGAGTTTTCGCTTTGAACCTGAAGTGGCACCTTCTTAACGTGGCGTATATTCCCACGAACGCGTTTCCCGTCAGCCTCTACTTTCACTTCATTTTCACAACACTCCACGACTTCGTATTCCGCGGAGTCGAACGTGGGCGTATGTTTATGTGAGGTCACAACGTTGCGAAGTAATACTTTGCCTCCCGGCTTTATATCAGATGGTTTCGCTCTGCGGGTCGTATCCCCCTTCCTTTTCCCCTTTTGTTTATTTATCATATCCAAGTCTCGCGCTGCCGAGTCTAAAATATCATCAGATATATTTTGTATCCCCGGTATCTTGTCTCGAATCGTGCGGTTAAGCATCAGTTCAGTTGGTGCGGATCCGGTAGTACCATGAGGGGTAACGTTATACATTACAAGTAAGGAAGTCTAAGTTCGGGTGAACCGAACATTAAATACCCAGCGTTAGTTTTCAGAACGAGATACAAATACCATGACTTGGCAATGATATAGTCCCTAGAATCTCATTTTAAATTTTCTATATCAAAAAAGGGGGCGTGGTTTTCATCCGATTTCGCCCACTTTAAACACCAACATGCCTTGGCCAGAAAGTAACCTGTGTACCAAGTTTTACTCAACTTATGTTAATTTATGTGATTTTCGATATCGAAAAATTGGGCGTGGTTATCACCGGATTTCGAAAATTTTCACAGCAGCTCACCTTGGCCAGAAAGTAGCCTGGATAACAAATTCCATGCAAATATCTCAGTTTTTACGCAAGTTATGTCTATTTATGAGATTTTCGAATTTTTCGATATCGAAAAAGGGGGCGTGGTTATCATCCGATTTCGCCCATTTTCAATAGCAACCTACCTTGACCAGAAAGTAACCTGTATGCAAAATTTCATGCAAATATCTTAATTTTTACTCAAGTTATCGTGTACACGGACGGACAGACGGACGGACATGCCTTAATCAATTCCTCTTTTCAACCTAAGAACTTTCATATATGGAACCCCATATCTAGCTCGATTATTTTGCGCCGTTACATAGTACCGTTATGTGGACAAAATTAATATACCCTTGTACTAGTACTAGTACGCTGGGTATAAAAATTAATTTTTCAAGTTCTTTCAGATAGTTAAGTTTTTTTGAATGGGCGATTTTCAAACGCTTCACCAACGACTTATTCATATTTTCAACTTCGCCGCTTGCTTGAGGCCAACAGGGTGGTGTCGTGATTAGGGTGATGCTGTTATGTTTGCTCTGTGCTAACAAATTGCTCTGCTCTGTTGGTATAACTATCCGAGTGCCGCGAAAGATTATATCACCAACTGTTGTTAATTCGTGTCTAAATGGAAAGTATCTATTGGTAGTATTTGATGGTCAGCTGTCACATTTAATATACTCAATGGCTTCAGTCATTTCTTTATCCCTTGAACCCTTCTCTGAGATCTCGCTTATGGTCAATGCTGTTGGTGTTGAATTGGAAATTATGTGAACAATAGATTGCTCTACGTTGTCATCAAATGACTTCGCTCTTTCCAATTTGCATAACCTCGAAAGGGAATCCGCAATATTTTCTTTTCCTAAGCGGTATATAACTTTAATTTTAAACGACTGAAGCCTCAAGAGCCACCATTCAATTCTTGCAGGTGGTTTTGAAGTCGGCTTAGATATGGTTTCAAGGGGCTTATGATCGGTGACCAATTCAAAGTCTAGTCCTACTAAATAGTAATAGAACCTCTCGACAGCCTATACAAGCGCCAAACTTTCTTTTACTGTCTGAGAATATCTTTTTTCCACCTCCGAAAGGCTTTCATTGCTAGAATTGAACTGTATAAGAACTGCACCCAAAGCCACAGGACTCGCATCCGCAATGACCCTTGTTTTATTTTAGGGATCAAAATATGATAAGGTGGGTATGTAGTATCAGCCATATCCGTTATAAACTTGCCAATGCACGTGATGAGGCCAAGAAAGCTTCTTGTTTCTTCTTTTGTTTGCGGTGCTCCACACTCCAAAATTGTTTTAATTTTGTCCGGGTCCGGGAATATACCTACATCCGACAATATGTGACCCAAAAATTTAAGCTTTCTTGCCCCCCAAACGCATTTTTCATCATTGAGTAAAACATTGTTGTTCTTCAAAACCTTAAGTGCCTTTTCAACAGCTGAGTCATGATCTTTTTCCGATTTCCCATATACGATAATATCGTCTAAATAGTTCAAACAATTTTGACACATCGAGAGTAGCTCTTCGAAAATCCGCTGAAATATTTCTGGGGCGGAATTGATGTCAAACATTAGTCTTTTGTAACGAAACAAACCTTTATGCGTTATGAATGTTGTAATTTCTCGAGTTGATTCCTCAAGTTCCAATTGGTGATACGCCCATTTAAGACGCATTTCACCATGATCTTTTAGAACTACGACAATTGGTGAAATCCGTTGAGTTGGACCCCTAACTGGCTCTATGATATCCTTGGCTACCACTTCTTCTAATTTTTTCTCAACTTGTTTCTTTAGAGCAACTGGAATGCACCGTAAAGGCTGTTTGACTGGTTTAATGGACTTATCAACCTATAGGTTTATCTTAATATTGGCAATTTTCGGAAACGATTCTATTTTCTCAATTTTATTTACGTCAAGCCCCAATCTCAATACTTTGAGTTGAATGACAGTATCTGGGCCGAGAAGAGAATGTTTCCCATCTTTTATTACATAAAAAGTAGCTATAACTTCCGTACCCTTTCTCACCCTTATTGGTACCTCGAAAACATATAAGACCGTTAAAATTTGATTAGCTGCGTAACCCTTAAATTGATTGGCTGACTCCGTGCGGATGTTCCACATGGTTGCTTTACTGGCCTTGACCTAACAAGTTAAACCTAGATCCTGAATCTATTATCATAGGAATAGTATGTCCACCAATGTGGCAACTTATCAACTCGTTCGTCGGTTCGCACGATTCCACTTGAAGGCAATCATATTCTAGGGAATCATCTGACGAGTCGTTGTTAGCTTTTTCGATACACCTATCTTTTGACGGATGTAATCGGCGCTGTTTCGAATTATTGTATTTTACATAGTCGAGTTTTCTTTTAAAACTCTTTGTTTAACATTTGCGTGAGTAATGCCCTATTAGTCCACATTTATTGCATTTCGCATTCCTTGCTGGACAATTAATGTCAGAACTCACGTGCCCTGCCTGACCACATCTACCACACTCACTCCCATTACTCCTGCTCCCTTTTGGTTTTGCAACCACCTTGTTTACTGCTTTACACTCTTTTTTAGGCAACATATCCTGCGATTGTTTATATATCTGCTCATGAATCTGGCAAGCATCAATAATTTCTTTTAAATCGTGTTCTTTTTCGAGTAAGCGTTTTTTAAGCTCCACTGGAGTCCACGGCTCAATGAGTTTATCTTTTAGAGCAATGTCTTCTATTTCACTTTTTGTTTCGCCAAACTGGCATTTAGAAGCTTGGTACCTCAAACGCAACAAGAAATTGTTAAAATTTTCGCCCTCCAAAGGCGCTATGTTTCTATATAAGTTCTATATAAGTGTCAAATGACGAGTTTCGTTTCTTAAGTAAAGCAGTTTATTTCTTCGCTTTACCTCATTTGTAATATCTTCCGATAGATACAGAGTAAACGACCTTAGGCATTTTTCCCACTCGCTTCGCAATAACGCCCTATCAATGCTATCGCACAGGAATGGTTTTATTTCGCTCATATCGCTTGCCTTTCTTTCTTCTTTAGCCAATTTAATGCACAGAACAGAAGTATATTTTACCAGCTCAGTGGCCTAAACAAAAGAAATTTAATATGCATATAAGTCAAATTCTTTTCCCTTTTGTGATATTGCTTTGTATTACTTTTGATTTCCAATTAAATGGTTTACCAATTTAATGGCCTCTGTATGTGCCGCTCAACAAACCAATTTAATGGACAGTGTTTACTTATTGAGTTGCGCCTATTGAATGGCCTAAAAGAACGATTATATCGTTTACCCGCCAATTGAATGGTCTAAAAAAAGAAACGTCAAATGTTAATTTCATTTTCTCGCCAAATTTCCAATCTAATGGAACAAACCTTTGCTTATTATCTTGTTTACTTTTTTTTTGTTTGCTACGTCTCCAATTGACAGCTGTGCTGGTTTGATGAATGTACATAGAGAAATATTTTCTCCGTTGCTATTTCATCAACAATGTACTATGTATGTATCAACTCGTTGCTTTCGAATTGATAGTTGTGCTGGTTTGCTGCGTGTAGAGAAATATTTTCTCCGCCCAAAGAGCATGTATGAATAAGAGGCACCAACACGTATGTTCGAGCAGAGCTACTCGCTACATTTACTCGATGTTTTCTATTAGGGTTTCAAGGGTTCCCTTTTGTGTTTTTTCGCAATTTATTTAGAGTGACTTTATAAATAACAGCTGATCGAATTTGTATTATGAGTAGCTTACTTCATTGAGCTTTTCATGAAGTTGAGTTATTTTCGGCATTGCGTTTTCATGAAGTTGAGGATATTTGCTTATGATTTTGTGCAAATTGGTCAACTTAATGGAAATAATATATTAAATATGGCAAATATCAAAATATTAAAATTTTTTAATTTTATTAATTGATTATTGATATTTGAATGTATATTTTATTTTATTTGCCGATCATAGCAAAGGTCCTAGGTTCAAGTTCAACCTTAGGCAACATAATTTTTATTTTTTTGCTTTTTTTAGTTATTATATTTTATTTTTTTAATGAAAAAACCCAACTTTTGTAAAAATCTAATAAAAATACAAATTTTCAAACGCAAATGCAAATCCTGCTTCGAGATATGCAAGGCATGCTTATAACTAGGTATGTATAAAATATTCGATTGCAAAGTGTTATGCAGTCAATGATGTGCAAAGTAGAAATATTATTTAACTGAAATATCTACAATGTACTATGTATAGGTATATATTTATTTACATTTATGCTTTAAGTTTTTCCTCATAAGTTTTCAAAAAGGTCATAACTACTGTTAATGGCAATTTTTAATTTTTATTTAAAATAAATAACCTATTTTTCGAAAATAATCATACCTATGTCTACCACACCGAAGGTCCGGGTTCGAGCCCTGGTATAGGTTACATCAAAAAGTAGTTTGAAAAAGTTTTTTCAAAACGGGGTCGCCCCTCGGCAGTGGTTTGGCAAACTCTCCGAGTGTATTTCAGCCATGAAAGGCTTCTCAGCAAAAATTCATCTGCTTTGTAGATGCCGTTCGGAGTCGGCGAAAAAACGTAGGTCCCGCCAATTTGTAGGAAAAATTTCAAAGCGGCACACCACAAATTGGAAGAGAAGCTCGGCGCAAAAATCTCCTAGGAGGTTAATGATATAACTGTTGTATATCGCGCCATATATATATATATATATAATCATACCTATGTACTTCTATATATTTTTCCTTTCATTGAAAAAAACCTACTTATAACCTATTATTTTTATAATTATAATTACATACAATCAAAATTACATCTATATCTACTATCCTAAAATTGTATCCAAAAAAATAATCAGTCATAATCAGATTTGATAAGAAATATTCATAATCACACAAATTTTGCAAGTACAAAATTTGTGTACCAGCATCCATATGTATGATGCGGTCTAACATACATATCGCACTTGTTACGTTAAAGTGTAACAACTCAAAATTTCCAAATTTTAGTTTTTTGCAAGAAAATAATCTGCAGTGGTCATCTCTACCCACTGTAAAAATCGTTCAGTGATTTGTCTAGTCTTTCGTTAAAAAAACCGTTATGACTCTCTCTTTGTTTTCAAAATGACTTTCTTTACATTGTTTTTTCTTTGTAATATACATGGCATACTCATACAGGTAATATCGGCGCTGTCAAACTAAAAATCGCTTTCGCTAAAACGTCAAAACAGGCAGTAGCAAATACAAAATATGAAAGCGTTTGTAAAGCATGTTTGACAGTTTAGAGAAAAAGAAAATTAAAAAAATCTAATCAGCTGCTGAGTTGATATTACCTGTATGCGTATGCCATGGTAATATATTATTAATATTTACGGAAACAGTTTTTCGTCTCTACTGAAAATGTTCAAATTTTGAGTTGTTACACTTTAACGAAACAAGTGCGATATGTATGTGCATATTTGTCAAATCTGCAAGCGAACGCTGCATGGTTGAAAGATATATGTGCAAACGTTTAAATTTCGCTAAAGCTCAGTCAAATGCTCAACATTTGCATAGGCATAGCGAAAATGCAATAATGCCACATAACACCTTCATCCATTCAGTAATGACATTCACACATACATAAATAGATATCGCCGTTGATTTCGTCGTTGACACGAGCTTCAAGTGAAGCGGTCGTTGATCAAAAGTGTTGCCGCACACAGTTTGCTCCTATCATTCGCCACCAACAAAAAATGGAGTAATTTTTCACTACTTAGTAGCTATTTACTTCTGTTTTTTGTCATTCAATAATGACTTTAAACTATCTTAAATTATTTTGGATATTAATTCCATATTCTTATATAATTTTTTCACTAAGAATTGTATCTAAAGTTGCACATAATTTTGGTAATTAGTGAAAAAGCTACACTTTCAGTACAGGGTACTTCTGTGCCATCACAGCCACACTTGGCCGAAAACAAACATGGCTTCCCAATTTTCGACAGATTTTAAGAGGCATTTCAAAGAGAGGTGCAAACGAGCCATAGCTTATGCTAAGAATCAAACTCCTTATGCATAAGGGAAACTTTTATTAAATTATTTAAAATATGTAGAGAAAAGCTTTCTACATTATTTTTTTACGAAAGTTTAGACCTGTTGCTGCATGCATATATGCTTATCAACTTCCTATATTTAGTTTCATATTTAATAATATTTGTATGTACATATTTCAAATGCTATAATAATAATTTTTTTGGTGGTATTAAAAGGACATTACAAATTCAAAACAAAGTTAGCTTTAACAAAACATTTTGAACAAATAAGCAGATAGCAGATTTGAATTATGATAGTAAATGCCATACCTTATAAATGAAAATGTCTACTATTAACAATTTTTATTTGTAAAATCTGAAACCTAAATGTATAAGTAAATGCAATCATAAACCTTAATTTTTTACATTAAAATCAAATTCAAGTAAAATACTTGATTGACATCATACGTATCCTTAAGATAAAATGTATGCAATGTAGCAACTAGGAAATAATAAAAACGAAACATTTTTTTAATCAAGGACGGGAGTCATATAAATGCATAGATTTCGGTTGGGAAATCTCAAATTAATATTAAAAAGGTTTTTTGGTATTAACTATAATTTTTGGCTCAGCGAATAAAGGCCTAACGAACTAACGCCTAATTTTTCGAAATGAAAGAATGCCTAAAAAAGAACGCCTAACAAGAAAGTGAAAGAACGTCTAACTTTAAAAATGAAGGAAAGCCTAATTTTAAAAATGAAAGAAAGTCTTAATTGTTAGGATAAATACCTAATTAGGCGTTTCTTCAATTTTGTTTGTTAGGCTTTCTTTCATTATGAAGAATCACCGAACAATTTTAATGAAGAAATGCCTAAAATGTTAGATATTCTTTTATTAAGAACAACCGCCTAATTCCTATATGAAATATTTAGGCAATATTTAATTTTTTTAGGCGTTAGTTCGTTAGGCCTTTATTCGCTGAGCCTAACTTTTCACTAAAACAAAAAAATTAAATTTCGACACCAAGGTCAAAAGGCGTATTTTGACACCCCTATTAGCGCATTCATATCACTCAAAAACGCATAATAGCAATAGAAATCACACTTATAGCAAAATGAAAAAGCGCTAAACGTTAATGAAAGAATTCCTAACAATCAAAAATGAATAAATACCTAATTAGGCGTCTCTTCATTTTTGTTTGTTAGGCTTTCTTTCATTATGAAGAATCACCTAACAATTTTAATGAAGAAATGCCTAAAATGTTAGATATTCTTTTATTATGAACAACCGCCTAATTCCTATATGAAATATTTAGGCAATATTTCATTTTTTTTTAGGCGTTAGTTCGTTAGGCCTTTATTCGCTGAGCCATAAATCAGATTTTAAATATTGTAACCAACTGAATATAAATAATCAAAAAATCGCACTCATGACCCACTGTGCAAGCAGCCACCACTGCCCGAGCTTTGACCAAACAGAAATACTGCAACAAGAACAACAATACGGAAAAAGATTTACACTGGAAATGCTCCATATATTAAACGGACGTAGCAAACTGCGCGCTCTCATACAGACATTTAATAACAAACAAAAATAGTTATCAACTCCACGTAGAGCAGTAGAGCGATTCTGTAACTTTTAACACCTCGCCGAGTGTTAAGCTTGTCGCCGAATTTTGGCGTTTGCTCTTAACGAAAGTGCGATTCTGTAACTTTCCTTAACACTTTTTAGTGTTAGCTGTTTTAATTGAGGGGAAAACTGCACTCATCTTAAGTACAGCATTTGACAGCGCCGACGTTCATGTCGCAGTAGCGCAGGTGATAAGCGTTCGGACTACAACGTGCTCGTCGCGAGCTCGGTTTCATGTTCGGAGAACTTATTTTCTATAACTTTTAACACCACAACATTTTTTCGCGTTAACTAAGGTGTTAGCTAACACTTTTCGGTGTTAAGGGAAGTTAACGCTAACACTTGGCGTTAAAAAAGTTACAGAATCGCAAAAAGTGTTAAAAATGGTGTTAAGCGAAGTTAACGCTAAAACTTGGCGTTAAAAAAGTTACAGAATCGCGCTACAGGGAAGACGTGTGAGAAATTTATCTAATACCATTTTAAGTAATTATTGTTTATTGTAAATTATATTGTGTTGTGCTATTTATGGTTGTTTTGTAGTGAACCCTGAGGACGGTTATCGAGCATAACCGAAATATATTGGTCAAAAACTAAAACATTGTGTTTTATTTTATGCAAAAAAACATCGGACCTCAAGCCGGCAAAATAAAAAAGTTTAGTAAATACATTTGTTTTGAATATTGTTTTGTTGAAGTATACGTATTCTTAAAAATACCAGATTTTTTATTTCTTTACTTATAAGAACATTGAATTTTTTCTTAATAGTTTTTTAGTAGCTTATGTTTTTATCTCTATGAATTGTCTTTTTATTTATTTAGTACTGGATTTATGATATTTTTTCCCTACGCTTTATTTATGCAAATATGTTTGATATACTATTTTTATATAAATCAGGTCAAACTTATAACATTTGTGATTTGTTAAATTGAACCTTTTTTTGGGATATGTTTATTTACATAAGTAGATCCTATTTTAAGAAAAAAATTTTATGAAATGTAATGAATTTTTAGGATAAGTTTGAATACAAGAATGAAACAGATTTTTAATAGAGACTTACAACGATGAATAAAGTTTTAATAACAAAATGATTAGGTTTTTTACTAAAGAGTATTTCCTATTCTATTTCGTATATTGTTGGCTGCAGCTAAATACTATGGAGATGTTAGAGACACCACATCTGCGTTTTCACTAATTGCTTCAGGGTGTTCCTCTGTAGGATTTGTTTCGGTGAATTTTTCGTATACTTTAAAATGTATGCATATGTTGTGCAAAGCGCAACACACGTTCACTATTTTGCCTGCTTATTTGGGGCTGTAGTGTAACTCTCTAGCACCAAGGAGACACCTCTATCGGGTTTTTAGTACTCCATTAGTTCGCTCAATTATATTGCGGCATTTCGAGTGGGCATCGTTAAATTTCATTTGCGTAGAGCCTTCTTCCGGGGTTCGATGTGGGGTCAGAAGCCATGGTTCCAAAGGATAACCTGCATCGTCTATTAAAAGAAAACATAGTATTGATATGCATGCTGTATACAGGTTTCAGTATGTTTACCTAGTAACCAATTAGTAGTTTCCCACTTAAGCATCAACATACCGTATTTTAAGCTCATGATCGCACATCTGCCAATACGTTTGTAAAATATAAATACAAAGGTACACATGCATCTATGTTAATAAATATACTATAAAATAACTTACCAACATCACATTTAAGTCCCCTTCCTGTTATAGTAGAGATGCTTATTTTCAGATGGAGCTATGATACGGACATGCGTTCCATCGATACACCCAAGGACACTGGGAATGCCGTGCTTCACATAAAACGCACGTGAAATTTTCCTTTTCTCATCACCGTCCATTGTTGCCATTATCCATTTCGACACAATTCCTTTTCTAAAATGTCCACAACTTCGTCCAAAAATTTGCTGAAGGTGGATTGGGAAAGAGAAACGTCTGTGTCCTTCCCAACACCCGTTTGATATTAAAATGTCCAATAAATATTTAAATGCGTGCTTATTTACCCTATAATACTTAATCTGCAAAACAATTGAATTAATAAAGTCCACTATAAAATGATTTATTAGCTCTTACAATGTATCCGGCAGTTCAAGTGGATTTGCATTATCGCGCAACCTTCTTCTTATAGACCTTTGCTGAGGTTCCTGTGTTCTGCAACCATGCGAAACGCAATACTATGCATTGTTTTTATTAATTTCTTTAATTTAAACACTTTTATCAAAAACTTTAATATTTTTCATTCACTGATCACAAAAAGGTACTGCCACAATCAAAAGCCAAATAGCCGAACAGCTGATTTCGAAAATTCGAAATACCGCCAATTTTTCTGTTCACTAGTGAAAGAATTTTGCGGATTTTTAGAATCGGGCAGAGCGAAAATTAATACGTGGGCACATAACGTAACATAAGTACTTTACTTTTGAATTTTTTTAATGTTTAATGAACGTCCTTATTTTAGTTAAATCATAAAAGGAAACGGTAATACTTTCCACCCAACGGACTCTCCTGATCCGGGCTGGTATTGAATCCAACCCGGGACCAAGAGAATGGATCTGCTGTATATGCTGGAAGAAAATTTATGTGAAACGCTCACACTCAGTACAATGCTCCAATTGCAATAGGTGGTTGCACCTAACAAGTTGCTCCGGACTAAATCCCTCTACCCATAGGCCCGCTAGTTTTTATAGAACTTTTGTGGCCCCTTGCTGTTCACATCCTACGACGTCCCGTGGCCGTCGTCGATCAAGTATCGCTCCGCCGCATATGTCTGACTCTGTCACCTCAGTCTCCACGACTAGCATCACAAATGCACCTCAGCAAGTTGACCTTCCTAGCGGTTGCTCACGCCCCCAGGCGTCAACATCTCACACAGCAGCTCACAGCTACTCCCTACGTAGCACTTCCCAAGTGGAATTGAGCAATGCCGAGCGTCCGCTATCTCCCGCCCCCTCAGTCAGCCCCTCTTCTTCCAGCATCAGCACGAGTATAAGTCACAACCATCAGCTCCTGGTCCCTTATACTACGTGCACTGTTTGTCGGTTAAGATTATACACGCCTTTGGCATCGGTCAAATGCAATAACTGCCTTGGCCTGTGTCATCTGCTTATATGCTCTGGACTCGCAAACAGGAACTTATGGACTGATACGTACGTTGCGCCATGCTGTCGAGCTACGCAACCTTCAACGTCATCTGAATCGCCTCTACCTTCTGGTAACGCGATTCCTTCGACTTCAAGAATGCGTCGTAGTGCGCGACCCAGCCTACTACCACCTAGGCATGCGCATCAGTCCCTGACCCCCAGCATCAACTCCACTCCCCCTTCGCACTTCGCAATCCTGCAATTTAACTGCAACGGCCTAACCGGCAAAATAGCTGAGATTACAAACTTCATGAAGCGACACAATATCAAAATCGCTGCTATTCAGGAGACAAAGCTCGGTGGAAGGTCAACTCTTCTGACCTGCAACGGGTACAATGTACACCGTTGTGATCGTGCGAGAGGGCCTGAAGGTGGTCTTGCATTCATCACGCATCAAACTGTGCAGTACCGTCTATTTGAGCCTGACATCGACCCGAGGGACACCACCTTAGAACGTCAAGGTATGGTTGTCCGGTCAGGCGATGTCGACTTGGAAATCATAAACGTATATATACCTCCTGTCACCTGCTGTCCCAGGGATTATCACCCTGACTTTCATGCGTTACTCAGGGGTGAGAACCGTGTTATCCTTGGTGACTTTAACGCACACCACGACCTGTGGCACTCCAGCCTACAGGCCGATGGTAGGGGGCAGGAGCTGGCTGACCAAATAGACGATTCGACGTTCTGCACAGTCAATGGGGATGCCCCCCCTAGAGTGGCGGTAAACTGCTCTAGCTCGCCGGATATCACCATAGTCAGCGCAGGTCTTATAAACCGCGTTGACTGGCGACCGATGCTGACGCTTGCTTCGGATCACCTTCCCATTGCGCTCTCTATCGATCGCCCCACCGACTTTGTCACTTCTGACAATCGCACCTTTGTTAACTTTAACAAAGCCGACTGGGAAAGTTTCTTAACATCTACAGAGAGCGCCTTCGCTGCTCTCCCCACTCCGTCTGACGTACGAGAAGGGGAAAAGGCGTTTCGTATGGCCCTAGTTTCAGCCTCCCGTCAACACATTCCGTCAGGTAGAATAAAGGAAGTACGTCCATTCTTCCCCGCAGAGGCAGCGGCCCTGGCAAATGAACGTGACCATATTAGACGCCTTGACCCTACGGATCCCCAAATCAGGGATCTTAATGCGGAAATCAGACGCCTAGTAGATAAACACAAACGCGCTAAGTGGGAAGAGCACCTAAGGTCTTGTAACCTCTCGGCTGGGGTTGGCAAATTATGGTCGACGGTGAAATCTTTGTCCAACCCGACTAAACCCAACGACAAAAAATCCATCGCCTTCGGCGATAAGGTTCAGTCGAAACCTAAACGATGCGCGAGCGCTTTCTGCCGAGCCACCAGGGAAGCGCACAAACCCAAAAACAGCGATGCGCCCATTGCCATCTCCACAACCGAAGTACAAGAGGCAATACGGAGATCTAAGAACACCAAGTACATAGGCCCCGATGGCATCTCCATGCTGATGCTAAAACACCTCGGCGACGAAGGCATAAGATATTTAACACACATTTTCAACCTTTCCTTGTCCACCTTTGTCATTCCTGAAAGATGGAGACAGGCAAAGGTGGTCCCACTATTAAAGCCTGGCAAGCCAGCTGCCGTAGGAGAGTCATATCGCCCGATATCACTTCTCTCGCCAGTAGTGAAAGGGTTGGAATCCATCTTATTACTATATTTCACCGCTAATTTGCGACTCGCCGAACATCAGAATGGTTTCCGCAAAAACCACAGCACTACCACCGCGCTGAACCCCATTACCACTCAGATAGGGGACGGACTAAACCAAAAGCGTCCAAACCACAGGACAGTGCTAGTTGCGCTTGACTTGGCCAAAGCCTTTGACACGGTCAATCATGCTCGACTATTGAAAGACCTGGAAGATTCGTCCCTTCCCCCCTGTCTTAAACGTTGGACTGCCAATTATCTGAGTGGTCGTCAATCGTCGGTAGAATTCAGAGGCGCCCGATCAAAACCCAGAATAGTTAAACAAGGGGTGCCACAGGGTGGTGTCCTATCCCCGTTTCTATTTAACTATTATATATCGAAACTTCCCCCCCCACCAGAGGGTGTCTCGATCGTCTCTTACGCCGATGATTGTACGATTCTGGCAACGGGCCCCTCCGTTGAAGAACTCTGCTCTCGCATAAACTCGTACCTCCCAGCCGTGTCGGAATTTTTCGCTGGTAGAAACCTGGCATTGTCACCGAATAAGTCCTCGGCTACCTTATTTACGACGTGGACAACGCAAGTGAACATGGAATTAGACGTCTACGTTGATAGTGTTAAGCTACCAACTGTCTCACACCCCAAAATCTTAGGGGTAACGTTTGATAACATGTTCAAATACAACGCTCATGTTACCGCAATTGTCAATAAAGTCCAAAGCCGTAACAAAATCCTCAAGTCGCTAGCTGGCAGCACTTGGGGCAAAGACAAAGAAACGTTACTAGCTACATACAAAGCAATTGGTCAGCCGGTACTTAGCTACGCGACGCCTATATGGTCGTCGGGGCTGGCTGACACACACTGGACGAGGCTTCAGGTCTGCCAGAATACCGCCCTTCGAACCGCCACTGGGTGTCTTCTTATGTCTCCTGAGCACCACCTTCACAATGAAGCGAAAATGCTCGCCGTTAAAGAGCATAGCGAAATGCTGACCAGGCAATTCCTATTCAACTGTTGCAAACCGCAGCACCCGAACGGACGCCTGGTCAACGAAAATCCGCCCCCCAGGAGGATAAGAAGCCACCTACGCAAACACTTCGATGAGATCCGGCACCTGATTTCCACGCCGTTTGATCCTAAGGTGCACCGGCAGGCCCTCACCCTTATCCACACCGATTCGGTAAATTCCTATGTCAGCTCTATTCCAGCGAACGCCGTTCTTCAGGCAACAACTCCACCCGTTGCCGAAGAGGAGCGCGGGCTGCCTAGGGAGACTAGAGTGATGCTGGCCCAACTCCGGTCTGGATATTGATTTTAATATTTCCAACAGGGCCAGTGAGGCAGGTACCGATACCGATGCACAACCAAGTGGTACAGGTACACCGAACAAAGATATCATGTCTGAAGCACAGGCACCGTCGATACATAATGCCGAAGAAGAGTCAATACGACGTTCACAGAGAGTTCGTAAGCAACCCGATAGGCTACAGTACCACAAAATGTAATGGAGAGATGAATTATAAAAACAAATAATGAATTATAAAAATAATGAAATGTACTTAGTAATTAATTAGTTATTAGGATTTATCCATTTTACAAAATAAATATATTCAAATATGTAATTTGTAAAATAGGGTGAGGTAGATGTTATAGCTGACATACTTACTTACATATGTATATCATAAGTATGAGTGCAAACTGTTAATAAAGAGTAGTATGCCAATAGACGGCACCGTGTTCACTTCTTAATAAATAGGTTAAACTCTTACCTATCCAGACTGAACCCCGACTTGCCTAATGTTTGTCCGGCATGTGGCTTGTCCCCCCATAATACTAACCACCTTTTCGTCTGCTCAGCTGAGCCTACTCTTCTAACACCCATATCCCTCTGGTCCGCCCCTGTCGAAGCCGCTAGGTTTCTAGGACTTCCGTTAGAAGAGCCTGATGACAATATTGGGTAGATACTGACTACCTAGGCAGGGCTACGTGGCGTTACAACAACAACAACAACCCAACGTCAAGTGTTAATACAAGTCCAAAAATCTAGGTAGAGGTATCAATAGACGCGTCTTCACCTCCGTAACAATAATCTGGAGGGGGAAATCCGATATTCTTAGAATTTTGCGAGATATTTGCAGTTAAAGTTCACAATTTTTCTGTCATTTTCATGTGGTTGTTGTAATCACATTGCCCTGTGAAAAAAAAGTGGCACGCGGAAGGACATCACCGTGGCGGTAGCCACGGCTATGGCACACACCCGGAGTTGGAATGGCGTAGCCCAGGGTTATTTTTTGAAGCGCGGCCGAAGGCCGCCTACGCGGAAAGGTGTTCTGCACATAAAAAACATGGATCGGGCCCCGAATTGGGGGTCTGACCCGGGTAAATTTTCGGTTTTTCACGAATAACTTTTCACAGAAACAAAATATTGCTTTTCCCCCTTACGGAGGTCAAGACGCGTCTTTTGACACCTCTCTCAAGATTTTTGGACGTGTATTAACACTTGACGTTGGATGGAAAGTATTACCAAGGAAACAAATAAATAAATAAAAGTTCAAGAAATTGTAAGATGTAAAGAAATACATTTTTCTCTATGCAAAATAGCATTGGTACTTTTTCACATTGGTCAGTAGTGGAATTATTATGGTCAGCACTGGTATAAACCGTATTGTATCATTTATGACAGTAAATGACAGTCTTATAGACAGCGGTGATTCATAAAGCACGAGGGAGTGAACAGTACAGCTCTATGCTTAATTAAAAGACGATTTCACTGTGTTAGCGTGAAATAAAAGCTCACACGTACACAGTTGTTTACATCAGCTTTGCGCAATCCCTCTTGTGTCCGTGATGTAAAGTTTGTATGGAGCGCTGACAATTAGACTGGAAGTACTGGCGATCAGATGTTGAGTCAAATGAGAGTCAGTGTTCTTGTAGGGCTGCAGCCATGATACAATAAACAGGTAGACGCAGGAATAAAAAGCAACAATGTATTTTGCTGGTCGGTAAATTGTCAACAATTTCTTGTGTCAAAGTGATGGAAATAATGGCTGGTTATGGCAAAGTTTGTTGCGCTGATATCATGAATAAATCGCATTGCCGGTATCAGCGCAATGTGTTAACGCAATTGCGCATAGTATTATTTTGGGACTGCTCAATTGTATTTTTGCTCAGAGCAAAGGCTGGTACCAGTTTGGTGGAAACGCAGTTTAAAGAGCACCACCAATCTTAAGATAAGGAATCTGAACTCTAAACCTAACCTAAAAATCATAAGAAAAACCATTTTTGCTCCTGTTTAGGAGACACCGAGCTCAAAGCCAAATTGGTAATCGTTTACGTGGGGTACCGAGCGCTAATACACAACCAAAAATGTTGAGATATGTATTAGGAGACGCGCTTTGGTCCCAGGAGCATGAATATAACTCCGCTCAACCAATATTTTTAGTAGTTTGCCAGATATTTGCAGTTAAAGTTAAGAATTTTCTGTCATTTTCATCTGGTTGTTGTAATCACATTACCCTGTGAGAAAAGAGTGGCACGCGGAAGGACATCACCGTGGCGGTAGCCACGGCTATGGCAACCACCCGGAGTTGGAATGGCGTAGCCCAGGGTTAATTTTTGAAGCGCGGCCAAAGGCCGCCTACGCGGTAAGGTTTTCTGCACATAAAAAACATGGATCGGGCCCCTAAACCCGGGTCAGTTTCCGGTTTTTCGCAAATATTTTCCAAAATAATGGAAATATTGGTTGGGCGGAGTTATATTCATGCTCCTGGGACGGAAACGCGTCTTTTGATACCTCTCCCGACATTTTTGGACGCGTATTAGCGCTCGGTACCCCACGTAAACGATCAAGAATTGACGTGTTGCCTTTCAAACGGTAAAAATTCAAGTGCCTTGCAGCGTGGGAAATTTAGTTGCAAGAACTCTACATACATATATCTTTTACGAAAAAGGAATAGAGAAAAATCCCAAATTAAATTGATGATGCCAGATGTGACAGGTGAGCTGCCACAGTACTCCCCCCCAAATGAGGGTTTATCTGTGCGCATATAAAGCCGCATTTATATTGTTTCAGGAACCACTGGTCCGAGCGTAGTACGCTGCAGTGGTAGGCTAGTAGATGTTGAAGGCTGGTGAGGTAGGTTTGATCTGATGAACCCACGCCTTTGGGCTGTTTCGTCGAAGATTTCGTCGCTGGCCAAATGGGCCGGCTTGAGGCGTTGAATATTCACGTTCATTCTCTTACCTCTTACTTCGATTGCAAAGTTTCGATCGTTTATTCTTTCGATGACTTTATGTGGCCCTGAGTACGGCTGGTCTAGTGGGCGTTTGGTTGAGTCGATCCGCAAGAAAACATGAGTGCAAACAGATAGTTCTTTGTGACAAAATGTTTTCTGCCGGCAATGATGTGAAACGGGGGCTGGTCTGACGCTGCGCATGTGCTTTCGAAAATCTCCGAAGAAACAGTGTGGATCTACTGGTGGGTCCCCGTTGGTAAAGAACTCACCTGGAACTCGGAGAGTTGTTCCATAAAGATATTCCGCGGGTGATGCTTTGAGGTCGTCCTTGTAGCAAGTTCTTAGTCCCAACAACACTGTTGGTAGCGTTTGTGTCCATTGCAGGTTCTGGTGGCACATTATGGATGCCTTGAGCGTGCGATGCCACCTTTCCACTAACCCGTTCGATGCTGGGTGGTATGCCGTGGTCCGAATGCGTTTTGCACCAATTATGCGGGCAAGTGCTGCAAAAAGTGCGCTCTCAAACTGCGTGCCCTGATCGGTAGTGAGTAGTTTCGGGCATCCAAAACACGTGATCCAATTTGAGTAGAAAGCGCTTGCGACAGTGTTTACGGTAATGTCTTTGATGGGTATGGCTTCGGGCCATTTCGTAAACCTGTCAATCATGGTCAAGCAATACTTATATCCCTGTGACTCTGGTAAGGGTCCGACTAAATCCAGATGGACGTGATCGAATCTTTCATCTGGGTCTGGGAAAGCAACTGGTGTTGTGTTGACATGCCGACCTACTTTTGACCGCTGGCACGGAATGCAGTTGCGGGCCCATTGCGTTACGTCTTTGTTCATCGACGGCCACACGTAACGCTGTGCAATGATTTTCACTGTGGCTCGACCACTAGGGTGCGCGAGATAATGTAGTGCGTCATAGATTTTGCGCCGAAGAAGCAATGGTACAAATGGGCGGATGTTGTTAGTTGAGACGTCGCAGTACACAATTTGCTGGCCAGGACCAAAGGTAAGCGTTTGCAATTTTAGTGATGTGTTGTTGTGGACTAAAAGTTGTTGTAATTCCTCGTCTGTTGCTTGAGCGCGGGATAGTTCCTCGTGGTCTATGACTACAGGAGTGTGCATCGTGTCTACGCGAGAGAATGTGTCTGCTACGTTGTTGTCAGATCCTGAGATGTGTTGGAAATTCGTCGTGAACTGGCTGATGAAACCCAATTGCCTGATTTGCCTCGGTGATGATTTGTCGGACTGCTGGCGGAACGCATATATAAGTGGTTTGTGATCGGTGCGTACGGCGAACTCACGGCCTTCAACCCAGTAACGAAAATTGTTTATCGCTTCGTAAGCTGCGGTCAGCTCCCTGTCGTACATACTGTAGTTTCTTTGAGCTGGTGATAATTTCTTGGAGAAAAACCCTAGCGGTTGCCATATCCCATTACTGTTTTGTTCCAGCACCGCTCCTAATGCCGTACTGGATGCGTCGCATGTGATCCTTAACTGGTCAAGTGGGGTCGGATGTACCAGCAGCGTTGCGGTAGCGAGTTGCTCTTTGGTCAAATCGAAAGCATGTTCGGACTATGGTGTCCACGGAACAGGTCTTCGATCATTCTTCTTAGAGTTCTTCAGAAATTCATTGAGTGGTGCTTGAACGGTGGCGGCGTTTTTAATATGGCGCCGGTAAAAATTTACTGCTCCTATGAATCTTCGCAATTCCAAGATAGTTTTTGGTTTTGGGAATTCGCGTAGTGCTTTGACGCGATCCGGCAATGGTGCTGAACCCGATGTTGTAACGCGGTATCCCAAAAAATCAACCGCTGTCGCTCCCAAAACGCATTTATCGGCGTTTATACAAAGGCCAAACTCACTGAGCCGTTGAAAAACCAACCGGAGGTGCTGTTCGTGCTATTGTTCGGTTACAGATGCTATAAGCAGGTCATCGATATACGCATATACAAAGTCAAGTCCTGCCAGGGCTTGATTGATGAAGCGTTGGAATGACTGGGCCGCGTTTCGAAGCCCAAACGGCATGCTGGCGAACTCGAAAAGGCCGAATGGGGTAATTACAGCTGTTTTCGGTATATCTTCGTCTGCTACCAGTATATGGTGGAACGCGCGTCGAGGGTCGATAGTCGAAAAAATATGTTTACCCGCCAATATGGTTGCGTAGTCATGAAGGAGTGAAATCGGGTAACGGTCTGGTGTGGTCTGCTCATTTAGCCTGCGATAGTCTCCACAAGGTCTCCAGTCTCCATTCTTCTTTTTGTCCATGTGTAGGGGGCTAGCCCAAGGGCTGTTGGAGGGTCTGGCATGCCCGAGTTCGACCATGAGACGAAATTCATCCTTGGCTACCTTCAAGCGTTCCGGACAGAGCTGGCGTACGCGTTGCACGCAGGGTGGACCTGTGGTTGGGATATAATGCTTGACTGAATGTTTGGCTGCGGTGCGGTTGGATGGGTTCCCTAATAATTCCGGGAACTGCTTCAAAATGCGTGTGAATTTGTTGGATTCGTTGACTGCTGTGATGGTCGTGATGGGCGCTGTTGCATAAGCGCCTTTAATACGTAAACCTGTGTTGAGGTCTATGATGCAGCCCCGTCGGAGGTCCACGACTAAACCGTATTTGTGGATCAAATCTGCGCCAATTATTGGATAGAGCACGTTTGCGATGCAAAATATCCAATGAATTGGCTGACGCAGCCCGATGTCGAGTACAATTGCCTTTTCACCGTAGGTCTCAATTGTAGTACCATTCGCGGCTTGAAGTTGAAATTGCTTTGGTGCTATGTTGTTTTTGCGTGGGGATGGGGTTACGGAAATATCCGCGCCAGTGTCGACGAGGTATTTAGTGCCCGACCAGCAGTTGCCGAGTCTACTGGAGGCCGTTGATGTTTCCCTGATTCTGGAGGAATGTACATGGCGGTGTGCATCTGTTGGCACGTACTCCAAACTTACGGTGGTAAAAGCAAGTTGTGTTTGCACTTGAGCTGGTGCTAGCTGTTGCGGTTGAACTTCTGGACGGTTTTTGCTGTTGGCGGACGTCTTCGGAACGCCCTGGTTGGTTAAACATTAGCGTTAGCTTTTCTACCTGCTTCGACAACTTATCTACCTACTCGAACACACTGTTTGTAGAGTTGGCTGGTTTGTGAATTGGCATAACGTAGCGATTATCTGCATCGCGCTGGATTTCTACCATATTATTTGCTACTTCCGCGAGTTTAGTGTTGTCGGGCTCAACCGTAGCTGCAAGTGCCAGTCGTATTTGTTGGGGCAGCCGTTCCAACCAAATTGTGCGAATAAGTGCGGGGTCTAGTTTGTTTCCTCACAACCTGTGGATTTCTGCTAGTAGCTCTGTGGGTCGCCTCTCACCAAGTTCCAAACCCGAGAGTAGCATCTTGAATCGACGTTCCTGTCAAATACCATAATGACTCACTAGAATTTCTTTTAAAGCTGTATACTTATCCGATTGGGGAGGGTTTGCAATAATACCCTCAACTACGATGAGTGCATCTTGGTCAAGACGAGCGATGACGGCATAGTATTTGGTAGCGTCTGACGTAATTCTTCTCAGTTGGAATTGTGCCTCAACTGAGCTAAACCATAGCTGAACTTGTTGGTTCCAGAATGGCGGCAGTTCCATTCGCTCGAACCTATCGACATGCGTGATGAGACCAGAACCAGCGACCGCCTCAAAAAACTCCTCATTGTTCCCTGCAGTTTGCGTGGCAGTAGCATCACCGTCGGGCGGTGAGGAGTTTGCAGGGTCAGGCATCTTGTCCTTGTCCAATTATTGCTTTTTAGTTCAATTGTAGGGGTCACCAATTGTAGCGTTTTGTATATCCACTTCAAAGATTATTTGCTCAACAATAAAACAAGAAAACTGTTGATTTTGAATTTGACTTTTATTTTCTAATGATCAAGAATTGACGTGTTGCCTTTCAAACGGTAAAAATTCAAGTGCCTTGCAGCGTGGGAAATTTAGTTGCAAGAACTCTACATACATATGTATATCTTTTACGAAAAAGGAATAGAGAAAAATCCCAAATTAAATTGATGATGCCAGATGTGACAGCTGAGCTGCCACAAAGTTAACATTTTGTTATTGTTTACATGTGCACAAAAATGTAAGAAATGAAAATTAATGCTTTTACAGCAAATTTACACTATTTTGCGAGTTCCGTGGTTAATTTTAGAAGTGTGGCGGTGATATATTAATTATAAAGATGTGATAGGTTGAGTGCTTCCCCCAAAATCGGAAAGCTTTTTAGTTAGAACCTGAAGCCTCTTAAGCAGCCATTATGCATACTTAGCATAGACTTGACTTGACTTGGAACTGCCACTTAGCGTTCTGTTTAATGAAGTTTGCATGTATCCGATTACCCTACTTGACTTGACTTAGAATTCTGTTGAGTTTTGATTTTCTATGTAAATTCTAAGTTTAGTGAGCGCCGTGAGAGAACTGTGTGATGCCATACCTTGTTTTTTAATTTTGAATAAAATCCTCCAACTATTCTATAGAGATAAGAATTTTTGGATGTATATTATTCATATGGCAGCCGCAAAACTTACTGTCAAATAAATTGAATTCAAATTAGGCTAACCTAAAAAAAAATTTTTTTTCCTCCCAAAATGCTTTATAGTTTTTTTTTGGCATTGACTATATACTGATTGTAGATAAGCTCAGAAAATCGAAACCTAATGCCAAGAAAATGCGTTTTGGTA
Organism: Sphenella marginata; assembly: GCA_951509765.1. Taxonomy (NCBI): domain Eukaryota; kingdom Metazoa; phylum Arthropoda; class Insecta; order Diptera; family Tephritidae; genus Sphenella; species Sphenella marginata. Next base: position 32,086,836 of record OX608083.1, on the reverse strand, counting down.
CTTTTTACTGAGTTACATGTGAAAAATCACACGATTACTTTTAAAAAACAATTCGATATGGGAAACTTTTACTCTTATTTGAAACTGGCTAGTGTGCTCTCTTGTTATTTTTCTAAGTGCTAAATGGCAGTTCCCAAGTCAAGTAAAGTCTATGCTAAGTATGCATAATGGCTGCTTTAGAGAAAGGCTTTTTCCAAGTCCCACTTCCTTTTGAGAACTGGAAAATAACTTTTCCCGATCGTTTCACTTGTGAACATCTTTTTCTCATTCCACAAACACTTTCTGATGCGGTTACCTGTTAATTGCACCATGGCTGCAGCATAAAAATATCAATTCTTTCTCTCCTAAATACATAGCAAAATAAAAAAGAATGGGTTGGGTTTTATTGAGTGCACCGTGCCTATGAACGATTTTTTTTTAGTGGGTTAGAGGGGGTCCCAGAAATCACAGAACTAAAGCCCGAACTTGAAGGCAAGTCATATTTTAAGAGAAAATCGAATTTGAAGATTCGAATTTTCCCAACCAAAATGTGTAAAATTTAAAACACATTACACAAAAACCCCCTTCCACACAGTCCCGCACTGTTTTTTGCCCGAGTTTTGCGCGAATAACCGCTTTAAACATGTAAATTTTTTATAACAGAAAGCCCGACATGTTTTTTCACTTGGCAAAAACAATGGCCCCTATTATGATAAAAATTCGATCTTCGACTGTGATCGAAAAAGTTGATCGAACGAAATTTCATTTGGTATTACCACAGCCATTCGACAAGAACTGGCGTCATTGTGAATTTCGATGTTTTTATCTGTTCACAATAACACATTTCTGTCAGCTGTTATTAAGTAAAAGAAAATAAACAGATCAAAACAAATCAAGTGCGGTATTATTTATCTATTTTTGTGAAGACCAAAAAGTTAAATACAAAATACATATGACTACGACGGAAATGTGGTTCGATAGTTCATCAGACGAAGAGGAGAGCTTACTGGAACTAGCCAGAAGTAGAAAACGTTTGAGGGATGCCTCCAATCCTTTGGAAATGAATACAGCTGCGTACGTATATCTTTAAAAAAGTTAATCAGTTTGTAAAAATAATATATTTTTTTTATAGATTTACAAATAATTTTAGATTGCCCAAAGGAGCGTTTATGCACTTGCTTTCCAGCACAGACGAGCTCTTAAACCAATCTTCAAGAGCCAAATCTATACCAAACATTTTAAAATTGGCAACAGTGCTTAGATTTTGTGCTCAAGGATCGTACCAACTGAGCATTGGGAACGATAAAGCACTTGGACTTGGGCAACCCACTGTGTCTGTGGTGTTATCAGAAGTGCTAGATGTTTTAGAAAATACTATTTGTCCAAGATGGATAAAATTCCATTACGATGACGCTGAACTGCAACGAGCAAAATCGTATTTCTTCAACATAAGCAGAATTCCAGGGATTATCCCACCTTTTTGCAGCCTGGGCTTTTGTATATACACCTTTCGCCAGGTTCGGATTTTTTTCCATTATGGAAATCAACGTTTCAAGCTGTTGTTTCGTGCTTACGACCTTTGACCTATATACAATAAATGCAAATAGATAAATATTTGCATTATAAATCAAAAAAGTAAAAGATAAATACAAAAACTTACATTTCTTTGCAATTGTTTAAAAATTCGTTTATGGATCGACAGCAAAATTACATTCGATCAAATAATAGATACACAACGAAAATTTCGACAGCAATGAGCTACTCATAATACGAATTTGAAATTCGATTTTCGATCTTCGATAGCCAGCGAAGATCGAACAACGAAAAATGCTCATAATAAGGGCCAATGCCTTCGGATTAGTTGCAGTTACAGCGAGTAGCAACTGCTGATGGCTCTGAAGGAATAAACAAACTATGTTATGGCACGTTCACTGCAACATAGTTTGTTTATTCTTCATTTTATGAGTTATTTTATAGATTTTCTTTATAATTGTTAAGAAACGCGGAGATTTATCACGTTTATTAACCACGAACAGATATAATGCCGAAAACTAAGCAGCTTGCAACGAGATTAATTTGAACTAGTTAATAAAAAAAATGTTGCCAGACTTAAAACAGTAATTGTAACAAAATCTTCTTATATATTAGGTACTGGTGCAGTTTATGGGGCCAACCCAAAACTAGACCAAAACAGTCGAGTGGGGTATCAAAAGACGCGTATTCACGTCTAGATTTAGAATCTGAAATGAGATTTTTGTTTTTTCCAACCGTTCAAAAGTTATTTGCAGGTAAAGTTCACCATTTTCTGTAATTTTTATGTGGTTGTTGTAATGGCACATTAGGCTGAGCCAAAAAAGTGTTTTGAAACGTGGCACGCGGAAGGACATCACCGTGGCGGTAGCCACGGCTATGGCACACACCCGGAGTTGGAATGGCGTAGCCCAGGGTTTTTTTTTTGAAGCGCGGCCGAAGGCCCCGAGTTGAAAAGTTTTACCCTCATAACTTTTGAACATTCGAAAAAAACAAACAAAAATCTCATTTCAGATTCTAAATCTAGACGAGAATACGCGTCTTCCACTTTTTGGTCTAGTTTTCCACTTTTTTGGTCTAGTTTTGGGTGGGCCCCATAAACTGCACCATTACCATATTTTATTACAACTTTATCAAATATGTATGAAAATTATGAGAATATGTTTGTAAAATTGTAGTTGATAATACAATTTAAATCTTTACAGCTATATCTGTTTAACTTGTTTTGTTGAAGGCCCCCTTAAGTTTCTGTAATTTGCATGTGCTTCTGGTAGACATAGATATAAGGTATGGATGTACAGTATTACCCAAAGTTATTCATCCCAAATGTTTACTTGAGGCGCTATTACACTGAAAATACCTGTCATGTCATGTTTTCTTGCTAAAAACCTGTCTCAGTCCTCAACTTCAGTTTTTGAAAAATCTGCATATTCATTTATACATGTCTGGCACCTCCTATTACTCGCTCACGATTCAACTAGTACCAAACCGCCATTGTTGTTCACAAGTGATTCGGCCAAAATAGAAAGCAGTTTATTTGAATCTTTTTTTTCGTGTTATATATTTTAGAAGGCTTAAATATTAAAAATATGCAGTGTGGTGAGACATGTCGTTCAGTGTGAAGTGTTTTTAATTCTTTAAAGTGAATAATTATAAGCAAGTCTGGTAAATTTTGAAGCTTCCTTACATACAATATTGCAAATTTAAACACGATTTTTTCTCAAAATATATAGCTTGCCTCCAAGTTCGGTCTTTTGTTTTGTATTCTGTGCGACCCCCTCTACAAACATGGTGTGATGAAAAAAAATTGCTTTCGTTTAAACGGTCACACATGTTGTCATACTTCATTTCTCTGTTATTTGTGAACGAAGCAACATGGCACGCGCATTGGTTGCAGCACTTGTATTTGACATTTTAGAAGAAGACGAAATATTTTTATTTTATTTTTGTATTCTTCGCTTTTAATTTTCCAGATTTCTGGATAGCTTCGATATACTTGGAAGAACTCCTTCCAAATTTCTTTGTTTGCCCGCGATGCCATTACCCTCTAATTTTTGCTTATCGAAAAAATACACTACGTTCATGATGCAAGCGTTTACACTATCACACATGTGTGTCACACCAACATGTTTTCTAAAATTTTAGAAAACCATCACACATGTGTGACACACACGAATTTCTTATGTTTACACGCTCACACTTCTCATCACACTGCAAATGTTTGTCACACAGTGTGATCGTGTAAAGGGCCCTAACGACTCGGCACGAAATAACAATCCGCGCGTTATGGCTTCGGCAGAAACAGTACGTCACGTACTTGGCGGACAAGGAACAAACTGACAGCCGAGTAGAATGTGTCCATTTTGAATTATAAACGCTAGATTGGCAAAGTATCAGTCAACGGATCCGGCATCCTTTGCCAATTTTCTAATTTGGCGGAACGGCAGCTGCGTGACAAATGTCAAAATCCATTTTACCGCTCCATTGCTTCTATTAGCATCACTACGACAACTATCATGCGTATTTTTTGCATTTTTATTATGTTTTTTACCGAAACTTTGTGTTTTTTAAGAAATTTCGTTTCGCGCCAATCACTTTGTTTACATATCTGCTTACTTCAACAATATGTATGTACGTCAAACGTTATGTGTCAACCCTCTGCGCCACGTACGTTCTGTCAGTCAATCGCGAAGTACGTCATGACGGAGAAGTACTGATTCTGTTTGAGCCATTATGCGGATGAGCCCTTTGCGCCGGTCGGGCGGGATATGGTGGGTAATCCGATGGGAATTATTATTATCTATATATAAATACGGGGTAATACTTTCCATCCAACATCAAGTGTTAATACACGTCCAAAAATCTTGAGAGAGGTAGGAAAAGACGCGTCTTGACCTCCGTAACAATAATCCGAAGTGGAAGAAGCAATATTTTGTTTCTGTGAAAAGTTATTAGTGAAAAACCGAAAATTGACCCGGGTCAGATCCCCCAATTCGGGGCCCGATTCACGTTTTTTATGTGCAGACACCTTTATGCGAAGGAGGCCTTCGGCCGCGATTCAAAAAATAACCCTGGGCTACGCCATTCCAACTCACAGGGTAATGTGATTATAACAACCACTTGAAAATGACAGAAAATTTTGAACTTTAACTGCAAAAATCTCTCAAAATTCTAAAATTATCGGATTTCCCCCTCCAGATTATTGTTACGGAGGTGAAGACGCGTCTATTGATACCTCTAGCTAGATTTTTGGACTTGTATTAGCACTTGACGTTGGATGGAAAGTATTACCAAATACGGTAAGGAAAATCACGTTGTTATCCCTTTTTGAAGGGGAAAAACAACACATATTATGGTCAAAGCTATATCGAAATGTTCGTATTGAACGTCTGGTTTGCAGAATCGTATACGTTTTTGTTTACATCGCACAGGTGCTGCATTTTGGTTGAGTGTTGGTAAAACAGAGGGGTCTATCTTCTATTCCGACGGAACTGCCCACGGGAGAAATGTAATAGATCTTGAGATAAATGGACCTATGCATTTGGAATTTTGATGAAGTCGGTTGAGATCACAAAACTTTATTATAATTATTTCCATATTGTTCGATGAGTGACAAATTAGCTGATATACTGAGCTAGAGCGTTGCTGTGTGTGCGCACACAAGTATTCGTTTTTTCTATTTATATATTTGCCAATTTAGATTTTCGTCCAATTTGGGCGAACGGGGCGACCTCTAGTTATTATTAGTTTTGCTTTGATGTTGAATGTGCATTATTTAAAGGCGCCACCATGACCGCTTTTTAGAGACGAATGTCCGAAAATGCAAAATGCTGATATACTGAGCTAGAGCGTTGTAATAATTCTGGTAATATCGTGTTCATGCTGCATTTAAAATGCAACATTTTGCATTTTCGGACATTGGTTTCGAAAAAGCGTTCATGCTTGTGCATTTAGCAAATGCACATTTAACAAGTTCGAACATTTTTTTGAGGTTATGTCACGTGTAAAAAAATGTACAGATTTTTATTAAATCTTTTATTTAAATCCCTTCACAAACTTCAGATTAATTTGTAGATTGATTTATTTTAGCAATAGCACACAACACGCGCGCTAAATTACAAATTTAAAATCCGAGCAAATTTGCAGAATGTTTACGAAAGACAGAGAATGAGAGAACGCCAAGTAAAAACAACCAATACTGCCACTCTTTTGAATTCGAATCACGATTTTCTTCGAAGGTTACAGGGTTGATTTCTGCATTTATAATGCTAATGCAAAAATAAAGTTGCATTTGGTTGTCAAAATTTGTATGGAAAATGCGAAAATAAATGCTGCATTTTGGGCTAAATGCTAAAATGCGAAGAAAATGCAAAATGCTGGCCCAGCATGAACAACCTATAAGATTTCTATGCGCTTTTGTAAATCTCCTGAGTTTTCACTGATCACTCAAATGTCTGCATGGCTTGAGTCGCATCAGGACTGCCCGGTAGGGCAGGATTTAGGCAGAGGCGGCAATTTCGATTACTAATCGTAATTTTTGTAAACAAATTATTGGTTATTGGTAACATCGAATATGATTTTGTTTGAGGCTTATGAAAATGGTGGATATTGAAAGCTTGTGGCAAGAGTTATCAAATTTATTCCCTGTACTTAAAGGAGATGTAAGCATATTGACATACTAACATAGCATAGTGAAGTATTTGATTAAATAGTTATTTTAATAATAGGTTTATAGTACGGAAATAGATGATACAGTACTTCAAAATGTGTGTAATGATTTAGCGAGTCTTGACTTAGAAAGTTGTTTCTTTGATATGCTATGGTCCGAACTGCACTCGGCAATACGGGATAAAATAGTACCAAGCTTTTGGTCACATTTTCCTAACAAAGGTGATCTTCACAACAGTGACATTGATAACCAGTTCGAACTCTTTCATCGGTTCAGGACAGCGGTCGAAAATTTACAAACAAGATTCTTCTGCATACAATCTTTTTTAAAACGCTCAACACAATTTTCCTCATATGCACATACAAAAAATTGGAATCTGAAGAACTTACTGTTGGAAACATTGCTTGGGCAAATTCCAACGCGATTCAATGACGCCGTATATGCTTTTTACGAGGTGTCGTTTCAGATCTATGCTAAATTATATACTAAACAAGACTCTATGTTTTCTGGTAAGTATTTTATATAATATATATTTGATAATTTATTTAGTTTAAGCCGTCGGCAAACGGCAAAATGATATGATGCCGGATCTCACAATAGTGCTTACGGAGATGTTTATAGGAGGGGGAGTGTCGTCCAACAGATGATGGTGTGAATAAATAGGTTTGTGGAAGTTGATCAAGTAGACCCCTGTCTAATCAGCCGTGCCCTATCTTTAAATAGTCATGCTCGGGACCAATCCCTTGGAACAGGGTTGCTCCATCTTCCAAAACCAATCCAGGAGATTGGATCTGCTGTCTTTACTGGAAGAAAATTTATGTTTAACGATCGCATTATGTTCAATGCACCAAGTGTAAGATTTTTTAGTACTTTCGGGGCTCCATGTTATACACGTTAAAGAGCGTCCCGCGGTACATGTCACTCGAGCCCACACACACCGCGCGACCATCTCTTCATAGCCAACATCAGTGACCCTGTCTGCACGACTAGTAGCACAGCAGCAATTCGCCTCCCACCCACTTCCGACCGTTGCTCACGCTTATTAGCGGTTCCTATCACCAATAGGAAAAATACCACCATGTTGTAAGCAGGGCTTCGCCCTGCCCAAAGGGGCAGTACACTCTTAATTGTCATCAGGCTCTTCTAACGGAAGTCCAAGGAAACGCGCAGTTTCGACCGGGTTGGACCATAGTGATAAAGGTGTTAAAAGAGTGTTTTCAGAAGAACGGGAAAAGAGATGTTGTTGTTTTGAGGGGCAATACCGCATGCAGGGCATGTGTTCGGTATGGTGGGGTCCAGTCTGGATAGATAGGAGTTCAGCCTATTGCAGTATCCAGACCGCAGTTGCGCCAGCATTACTCTAGTCTCCCTCGGAAGGACCCGTTCTTCCTCAGCAAGAACAGGTGGTTTATTAAATATTCCAACAAATGTTCATTTCAACAATATAATATCTTTAATTCAATTACTTTCTTAATGTTTAATTTACAAAAGTTAAGCGCAAAAATATTCATGCCTATTACGGTATCCGACGGATGCTTTGCGGAGGCAGTGCGAATCGATTCGCTTGAAAACAGTTGCGGATTTAACCTTTAAAATTTAAAAAACGACATTGTCAAGATATATTCTTCTATTTCTTGTGTTGAATAGGCTAGTAGATTTAAGGGAAATCGATAAAGTTGATTTTTTAAAGTTTTCTAACTCAGATCCGCAACTGATTTTTCGCGAATCGATCCGCAATCACCGCAAATGGCATCCGTCGGATATGGTAATAGGCATGATTTTATAGCCATCGAGGCGGTGTAGCACAACCAACAAATAAAGAAAAGAATGTCATATCTGTCAATGGTGATGGTAACTGCTTAGGGATGTCACTGACTGTCACGCGTTACCAATATTGTACCAGTATTTAACACCCTTTACCGCAACTGGAGGAAATTGCAGGTCTGCCAAAACACCTCAATCAGAACCGGGACGGGCTGTTTGCTTATGTCTCCTGAGTCTCACCTTCACCAAGAGGCTAAAATGCTCAACATGCTAAAATGATTAACTTCGGTTTGAACCAACACCAACCAAACCACAGGACGGTTCTCGTGGCACTTGACCTGTCGAAAGCCTTCGACACAGTCAACCACGCCACACTCCTTGAAGACCTGGAGGAGACACCGCTTCCTGGCGGCCTAAAAAGGTGGACCGCCAATTACTTGAACGGTCGGCTGGCGTCAGTGCAGTTTCGAAACGAGAGATGTAGACCTAGAAGAATTAGGCAAGGGGTTCCGCAGGGTGGTGTTCTTTCACCCCTTCTGTTTAACTTCTACATCTCGAGCCTCCCTCCCCCACCAGAGGGGGTCTCCATCGTTTCGTACGCTGACGACTGCACTGTCGGGCTCTTCTAACGGAAGTCCAAGGAAACGCGCTGTTTCAACAGGGTTGGACCAAAGTGATAAGGGAGTTAGAAGAGTATGTTCCGAAGAACACGAAAAGAGATGTTGCGTGTCGTGGGGGGCCATACCGCATGCAGGGCATGTGTTTGGTATGGTAGGGTTCAGTCTGGACAAATAGGAGTTCAGCCTATTGCAATATCCAGACCGAAGTTGAGCCAGCATGACTCTAGTCTCCCTACAATATCCAGACCGGAGTTGGGCCAGCATCACCCTAGTCTCCCTAGGCAGCTCGCGCTCCTCTTCGGCAACAGGTGGTGTTGTTGCCTGAAGAACGGCGTTCACCGGGAGAGAGCCAACATAGGAATTTACCGAATTCGTGTGGATGAGGGTGAGGGCCTGCCGGTGCACCTTAGGATCCAACGGCGTGGAAATCAGGTGCCGGATCTCATCGTAGTGTTTGCGTAGATGGCTCCTTATGCTCCTGGGGGGCGGATCCTCGTTGATCAGGCGTCCGTTCGGATGCTGCGGTTTGCACCAGTTGAACAGGAATTGCCTGGTCAACATCTCGCTATGCTCTTTAACGGCGAGCATTTTCGCTTCATTATGTAAGTGATGCTCAGGAGACATAAGAAGACACCCAGTGGCGGTACGAAGGGCGGTGTTTTGGCAGACCTGTAGCCTCGTCCAGTGTGTGTCAGCTAGCCCCGGCGACCATATAGGCGTCGCGTAGCTCAGTACCGGCTGGCCAATTGCTTTATATGTAGCTAGTAACGTTCCTTTGTCTTTACCCCAAGTGCTACCAGCTAGGGACTTGAGGATTTTGTTACGGCTTTGGACTTTATTGGCAATTGCGGTTACATGAGCGCCGTATTTGAACATGTTATCAAACGTCACCCCTAAGATTTTGGGGTGTGAGACAGTTGGTAGCTTGACACTATCAACGTAGACGTCTAATTCCATGTTCACTTGCGTTGTCCACGTCGTAAATAGGGTGGCCGAGGACTTATTCGGTGACAATGCCAGGTTTCTCCCGGCGAAGAATTCGGACACGGCTGGGAGGTATGAGTTAATTCGAGAGCAGAGTTCTTCTACGGAGGGGCCTGTTGCCAGAATCGTACAATCGTCGGCGTAAGAGACGATCGAGACACCCTCAGGTGGGGGGGGGGGGGAAGTTTCGATATATAATAATTAAACAGGAACGGGATAGGACACCACCCTGTGGCACCCCTTGTTTAACTATTCTGGGTTTTGATCTTGCGCCTCTGAACTCAACCGACGATTGACGACCACTCAAATAGTTGGCGGTCCAACGTTTAAGACAGGGAGGAAGGGACGAATCTTCAAGGTCTTTCATTAGTTGCGCATGGTTGACCGTGTCAAAAGCTTTGGCCAAGTCAAGCGCAACTAGCACTGTCGTGTGGTTTGGACGGTTTTGGTTTAGTCCGTCCCCTATCTGAGTGGTTATGGCGTTCAGCGCGGTGGTGGTGCTGTGATTTTTGCGAAATCCATGCTGATGTTCGGCGAGCCGCAGGTTTGCGGTGAAGTACGGCAACAAGGTGGATTCCAACACTTTCACTACTGGCGAGAGGAGAGATATCGGGCGATATGACTCCCCTACGGCAGCTGGCTTGCCAGGCTTTAGTAGTGGGACCACCTTTGCTTGTTTCCATCTTTCAGGAATAACAAAGGTGGAAAGGGAAAGGTTGAAAATTTGTGTAAGGTATCTTATACCTTCGTCGCCGAGGTGTTTCAGCATCAGCATGGAAATGCCATCGGGGGCGATATATTTGGTGTTCTTGGATCTCCGAATAGCCTCATGAACTTCTGTTGTGGAGATGGCAATGGGCGCATCGCTGTTTTTGTGTTTGTGCGCTTCCCTGGTGGCTCGGCGAATATCTTTGTTCAACGTAGGATGCATTACAAATTGTTGTGTTGCTTCGACTGAACCTTATCACCGAAGGCGATGGATATTTTGTCGTTAGGTTTAGTCGGGTTGGACAAAGATTTCACCGTCGACCATAATTTGCCAACTCCAGCCGAGAGGTTGCAAGACCTTAGGTGCTCTTCCCACTTAGCGCGTTTGTGTTGGTCTACTAAGCGTCTGATTTCCGCATTGAGATCCCTTATTTGAGGATCCGTAGGGCCAAGGCGTCTAATATGGTCACGTTCATTTGCCAGGGCCGCTGCCTCTGCGGGGAAGAATGGACGCACTTCCTTTATTCTACCTGACGGAATGTGTTGATGGGAGGCTGAAATTAGGGCCAAACGAAACGCCTTTTCCCCTTCTCGTACGTCAGACGGGGTAGGAAGAGCAGCGAAGGCGCTCTCTGTGGTGTTGAGAAAACCCTCCCAGTCGGCTTTATTGAAGTTAGTGTAAGTGCGTTTCTCAGCGGTGACAAAGTCGGTGGGGCGATCGATAGAGAGCACTATAGGTAGGTGGTCTGAAGCAAGCGTCAGCATCGGTCGCCAATCAACGCAGTTTATTAGGCCAGCGCTGACTATGGTGATGTCTGGCGAGCTAGAGCAGTTTACCGCCACTCTAGTGGGGGCATCCCCATTTACCGTGCAGAACGTCGAATCATCTATTTGGTCAGCCAGCTCCTGTCCCCTACCATCGGCCTGCAGGCTGGAGTGCCACAGGTCGTGGTGTGCGTTGAAGTCACCAAGGATGACGCGGTTCTCGCCCCTGAGTAACGCACGAATGTCAGGGTGGTAATCCCTGGGACATCAGGTGACAGGAGGTACGTAAATGTTTATGATTTCAAGGTCGACATCGCCTGACCGGACAACCATACCTTGACGTTCTAAGGTGGTGTCCCTCGGGTCGATGTCAGGCTCAAATAGACGATACTGCACAGATTGATGCGTGATGAATGCCAGACCACCCCCAAGCCCTCTCGCACGGTCACAACGGTGTACATTGTACCCGTTGCAGGTCAAAAGAGACGACCTTCCACCTAACTTTGTCTCCTGAATCGCCGCGATCTTGATGTTCAGTCGCTTCATTAAATTTGTCACTTCAACAATTTTGCCGGTTAGGCCGTTGCAATTAAATTGCAGGATACCGAAATGTGTAGGGGGAGCAGAGTTGATGCTGGTGGTCAAGGACTGGTGCGTATGCCTAGGTGGTAATAGGCTGGGTCGCGCACTACGGCGCAATCTTGAAGCGTTACCATAAGGTAGAGGCGAGTCGGACGACGTTGAAGGTTGCGTAGCTCGACAGCATGGCGCAACGTACGTATCAGCCAATAGGTTCCTGTTCGCGAGTCCATAGCATATGAGCAGGTGACACAGGCCAAGGCAGTTATTGCACTTGACTGATGCCAACGGCGTATATAATCTTAACCGACAAACAGTGCACGTAGTATAAGGAACCAGGAGCTGATGGTTGTGGCTTATACTCGTGCTAATGCTGGAAGAAGAGGGGCTGACCGAGGGGGTGGGAGAGAGCGGACGCTCAGCATTGCTCAAATCCACTTGGGAAGTGCTACGTAGGGAGTAGCTGTGAGCTGCTGTGTGAGATGTTGACGCCTGTGGGCGTGAGCGGCCGCTCGGGAGGTTTACTTGCTGATGTGCATTGTTAGTGCTGGTCGTGGAGACTGATGTGACAGAGTCAGACATATGTGGCGGAGCGATACTTGATCGACGACGGCCACTGGACGTTATAGGACGTGAACAGCAAGGGGCCACAAAAGTTTTATAAAAACTAGCGGGTCTATGAGTAGAGGGATTTAGTCCGGAGCAACTAGTTAGATGCAACCATCTGCTACAATTAGAGCATTGTACAGAATGTGAACGTTTCACATAAATTTTCTTCCAGCATACACAGCAGATCCATTCTCTAGGTCCGGGGTTGGATTCAATACCAGCCCGGAGCAGGAGAGTCTTGAGCAGTCCCGCTGCAAGGAGCTGCTCGGATGATGACATTATTGGGGGGAGGATAACTGACGGTTTAGGCAGGGGGGTAGTGAAATAACAGCCCTTGGTCGGGGAAACCCCGAGTCATTCCGGTACGTAGAACCGGCTGTCGTGGGAATGAAATTGTCATCCTCGGAGCAATCCCTTGCAGCAGGGTTTCTCCAATGTCTCTTGCTACGGGCTGGTATCGAATCCAACCCCGGACCAAGAGACTGGATCTGCTGCGTCTGCTGGAAGAAAATATATGTAAAACGTTCACATTAGGCATGGGACTATTCGAATAAAAATTATTCCAATAAACAAAACTTTTATTCGGCGGGTACAAAAAATTCGAATAGTATTTATTCGAATTTTTTATTCGTTTATTCGAATATTATTATTCGTTTATTCGAATATTATTATTCGTTATAGTACTATTCGAATATTTTTGTTAATAGATTTTTAAAACGATATTCGCTGTTTTCTTTGCTTGTACCTAAGGGCGTGCATTTATGTTTTGTATGTTTTGCATGTATGTGTGTATGTTTGCGTGTACAAATGTGTGCCCAAGCAGTAACAATATTTCCTTCATTATTCGAATAGTGGTAACGAATAGTTGTATTTATTCGGTTAATGGTGGTTGAATAGTTTTTGGCTTGTTATCTTAATAACTAAATAGCTATTTGTACAGTGTTGTGTGAATAATAAAACACAATTACATATTTGTAATAATTGAAGCTGTAAATAGACATTTACTATAAAGTTACTATAAATAAATATGTATTTGTACATTTATATGTTTATGCAGTTACATTTGCTTGGTAGGTATTGTGCTAGGGCTTCAAGCAAGAGATGCCAGGGCCAAAATTCATTATGTATACTGTTTATTATGGTAAGAAAAGGACGGGTTTGTGCTGATTTTTCATGTTCACATGTGTAAATAGTTTAATTTGCGTAAAGCAACATACAGAAAATAATACTACCTGCTTCCTATTTTTTGTTAAATACTCATATAAATGTACTTACATACAAAATCTCAAAAAAAAGGACCAAATATATTTTTTCTTATTAATACAAACTATGTAATTTTTAAAAAATGATGCATATAACAATAACAAAAAAGAAGTGCTTTAATTCACATTGCACGTTAAACAAATTTGAAATACATTTCATCACATGTATGTAGGTGAATTTTTCAGTCTTATACACATATTTATGCATATTAAAAACAATTATTTTGGTAGGTATCTGCCACAATACTTCGATGTGGTATGGGTAAAAAAATAGAAGTTACAAAAAAGTTGCCTTTTATATACATATATTTGAATAATTTTATGACAAAAACATACAGAACAAGTAAGGAAGTCTAAGTTCGGGTGAACCGAACATTAAATACCCAGCGTTAGTTTCCAGAAAAAGGGGGCGTGGTTTTCTTGCGATTTCGCCCATTTTAAAAACCAGTCTATTCCCAGCCTAAATAATAGCGAATTTGGTGGGCGCGGCCACGCCCCTTGATTATAAAGCATTAACAGCTTACATGAGCCAAAAGTACTCAATCGATCTTTTCAAGGGTTATACCATGTCCTATATATAACTTTAGAAAAGAAGGCGTGCCATGCCCATAACTTTTAACGTATTTTGTGAATTTTTCTATGTACGGATATATGTGTCCATTAATCAATATTTACATTATTTTAAAAAAGTGGGTGGTGGCACGCCCACGGATTTTATTATGTTGTTTGTCCCTATTTTTTTTTTTTTTTTTTTTTTTTTCATTGCAGATCTTTATGATACTTTCACAGTGGCTTGTTGATAGTGAAATGTTGATATTTTGTTTATTCACTTGTGGGCCCACGCCCATTTTCCAAAATATTGCCAAAAAACCTTTAAACATCACTAATAACATCATCAGGTGAATGAGTGTACTAAATTTTAGCATTATATCTTTATCAGTTAAACAGATATTGCATATTCCGGTTTCCTAACTCTCGTTTAGAGAACTTTAGACCAAAAGTGGGCGTGGTTGTTCACCGATTTTTCTTATTCTCTGTGGTAGTACTGTACATAAACATAACATGCCTGGTACCTAGTTTCGTAAATCTATCTCACACCGTTCTGAAGTTATTAGCAGTCGAATTTGAAAATTGCGTGACTCATAAGTGGGCGGTGCCATGCCCACTTTCAAAAATTTTGCAAAAATAATATAAAGAATATGAAAATTGTTGTATGTACCAAATTATATTATTATAGCGGTATGAGTTAATTAGATATGGACTTTTCAATATTTCCACCTCCTTTCAATATAACTTTTATGAAAAAGTAGGCGTGGTCGCGAAGCGATTTCGTTTATTTTCTATAGCTGAATTTAACACAACAATAGTATGCCCTCTACAAAATTTCGTTATACTAACAGAAACTGTTCTGAAGTTATTGAGAGTCAAAATTTGAAAATTTCTTCAAATATATGTGGGCGGTGCCACGCCCCTTTTCAAAAAATTTTACAAAATCGGCCTTAGAACATCGAAATCAATACATATTGCAAATTTTATCATTGTATCGGCTTCTAATATTGAATTAACCTGTTTTATACGTTTTTCGAAATTTTCGATATCGAAAAGGGGCGTGGTTATGGTCCGATTTTAACCATTTTCAATACCAATCTATTCTGAACCCAAATAAGTACGCATGCCGAATTTGGTGAAGATATCTCATTATTTGCTCAAGTAATGGTGTTAACGGACAGACGGACGGACGGACATGGCTCAATCAAATTTTTTTTCGATCCTGATCATATTGATATATGGAAGTCTATATCTATCTCGATTCCTTTATACCTGTACAACCAACCGTTATCCCAACAAAGTTATAGTACTAGTACTAGTACGCTGGGTATAAAAATAATAAATTGCATAAAGCTCTTCAATTTCTAGTGCCCGCCTATATCTTTGACAGAGCAAACATTGTGAGGGCCTGGGTTTTGAGAGAAAAGTTCTTTGGCCAGCATAATATTACACTAGTTTACAAATAATTAATTTGAAAAAATACCAAGATATTCATGTATATGGCTGCATTGGCATTGGTATGTCGAGCACAAAACATATTTTGAAAAATTTTTGTATGGTTAGGTTTTCGAGATATCGGCAATTTTGTGTTTTTTCAGGTATCACTTCTTTCAAAAATTCTTTTCATCGATGTTAGAAAAGCGATGGACGCAAGCAGTACCTCGTTTGAAAGGAAATTGAAATACGCTTCCAACGATGTATAATATGTAGGGGTGGACCAAACCATTGCTGAGCAATAGGTGGTCAAAGTCAACATTTTGTCGAATTTTTACGACTTTTGAAAAAATTTTGATTTTGAAAATGTTTTTTTATGCGGAGTTGTAAAAATCAGGAACTTTTTATTTTTTCTAAAATTAGTGTGTATAATTACAAACATTTTAAGCATAATATTACCAAGTTCTAGGAAAAACTGTATTTTTGGCGATTTTTTTTGTAAATTTCAACATTTATTAAAATTTTAGCAGCGAGGTCTGAATATTGCAGATATTAAAAAAAATTTCATAGTGTCAATCCGTATTAAGCTAATAGCGTGCAATTCAAACTTTTTTTTAAACTTTTGTCTGTCTGTCTTTCTGTTAGTCTTTCTGTCTGTATGTTTGTGGTCGCATCACTCGAAAACTTCTAAATAGAATGAAATGAGGCTTTCACCATGGTATTATTACACGTTAAACTTGAAATTCAAGACACGTCTTATTTCGAAAACTCGACCGGTTAAAGAGTTATCGACCAATATGTTGACCATGGGTAACCAAAAAAGTATTCATACAATATAGGTACCAACGAAAGATGCCAACGAGTGCTACCATGTGCTAAATTTATATATCTCTTTAAGTGTAAGACGGGAAAACATACTTCATCAATGAATTAAATGCTACATAAATGTTTTGTTTCTGTTATATATTCCTTGTTTGTTTAAATTCATTTTTTAATGTTTTAACATACATTTTTAACGTTTAAGTTTTTGATTGTTACCAAATAATGTATTAATATTAAAAGTTTATAATTGTAGGGTTAAAGGTATGGGTACATTTATGTAACTATAGATTTAAAATGACATCGACTTTTTACTCTGGCGTTTTTTTTCTGACAAGTCTTCCCTCACAAGGAACCAGCAATAATCTCCTAGCATGTTTTCATCCCAGTAACCTTGGTAGCGTATTTCTATTTTTTCTATTTCTTGATGGAACCTTTCTCCCTGCTCGTCACTTTCTGCGCCAAGGTTTTCCGGGAAAAATTCCAAATGACTGAATAAAAAATGCAACTTAATTGTCATATTGCAGCCTGAGAATAAATAAATTCGTATAAAAATTGGTTGAATTAAATAGTTAATATAATTCTTACCAATTCGGTTATATTTTTCTAGTAAATTGCTTATCTTTCTATCGAAATCCGAACTTTTGTGGTTTCCTAGGAAGTTGTGCACGACGTCTTCAAATGCCTTCCATGCTTCTAAAAAGTTTTTGCTCAAGCATTTCTTAAATGAACTATCGCCATACAGCGCTCTTATTTGGGGTCCATCAAACACCCCTGCTTCAATTTTACTCGCTGACAACCTTGGATATTTATCTTTTAAATACTTTATTTCGGGGCCATCTTTCGGCAGTTTTTTCACGAATATTGAAAATAATCCAAGCTTAATATGTAGGGGAGGAAGTATTATTTTTTCACCAGGGATTAGGGGATCGTTTTTCATGTTGTAGTCTCCAGTTGTATGTTGTTGTCGACTTGGCCAAACTCTTCTGGTAAAGTGATTGGCACGGTCACGCCTGTCCCACAAACAAAGAAAGCAGGGAAATTTTGTATTCCCTCCTTGAAGTCCTGATAATATGGCAACGACCTTTAAGTCTGCACAAACTTTCCACCTGTGTTGATCATACTGAATGTAGCTCAAAATTTGTTTCATGGATTCATAGTTTTCTTTGACGTATTTTCCATATGCAATAGGAATTGATGGTTTTGAATTTCCCTTAAAAAGCAAAACAGCTTTCAAACTGTCATTGCCTCCATCAATAAAAAGTCGCCAATCACAAGCATTATAATCCTGTTGTAGCGCAGAAAATAGACCAGTGACATCGTTACAAAAGTAAATATCTTCCACTTTAGAAAAAAACTTCGCGAAATCGTTACTTCGTTGACGATAATAGGACACACCAGTATCGGGTTTTAAATATTCCCTTTGTTGCATTCGCGATGCAAGATTTCGTTAAATACAGATCTCTGCACAAATCATTTAGTTCAGCCTGATTAGCAACTTTTTAGCACTTGACTCCATTTCTGGGTCACTCCAATCAATAGACGGTTTTCTTTTATATTCTGGTTGTTGCTTTTCAGAAGAGTTTTCGCAACATACTTGATTGAAAACAAAAAGTACTGCGATATAGAAGTGCAATGCATCGCACAAAAATTTTGAAAATATTAAAATTTTACAAAAAAAATCGCCAAAAATACAGTTTTTCCTAGAACTAGGTAATATTATGCTTAAAGTGTTTGTAATTATACACACTAATTTTAGAAAAAATAAAAAGTTCCTGATTTTTACAACTTCGCAAAAAAAAAATATTTTCAAAATCAAAATTTTTTCAAAAATTGTGCTTTTGCTATTGCTCAGCAATGGTTTGGTCAACCCCTACATTTTATACGTCGTTGGAAGCGTATTTTAATTTGCTTTAAAACGAGGTACTGCTTGCATCTATCGCTTTTCTAACATCGGCGAAAAAAGTTTTTGAATGAAGTGATAACTGAAAAAACACAAAATTGCCGTTATCTCGAACCATACAAAAATTTTTAAAAATATGTTCACAACTCGGGATGTCAGTGCCAATACACCCATATGCATGAATTGGTTGGTATTTTTTGGCTGTAAACTAGTGTTATTAATTGAAGCAAATTCCAATTTGTTTCGAAGCTTTGTTTTAATTAGAGAAAGTTCGAAAAATTGTGCCGAAATATGTGGCAGACTCATTAAGTCGTATACGAAATTGATTAAGTCCGCAAAACTTTTTCATTCATACCATTCCTATGTAAGCCAACTTTCTCCCAAAAAGCGGAAACATCCATATCTGACCTAAGATTAAGATTCTGAAGCCTCAAAAGTTTCCATTGTGTAACAATTTTAACATATTATTTTTCCACTTACCGACCAAATTTTGGGAGCAGTGTTATGTAATTTTAGCCAAGTGGAGAAGAAAAAGTACCAAAATCGTGACCACTTGCCAAAAATGGACCAAACCTGAAAAAAATGGACCAATGGACCAAATGGATTTTTATGGTCCAATTGGTCCAATTGGCAACCGTGGTTGGCATAGCCTCCAAGTATTAAAGTATCAGTTTGTGGATTCGCTGTGCTCACGAACTTCTTGAAATTAACAGGTGGTCACAGCTATCCTCAATCAAAAAGAAGTTGCTTGAAAATGTCGAATGAAACGGTTCACAGCATCTTCTTTCAGCTATTTTATAGTTTCAAAATCCGTTTCACTGTAATGGCAGCACTGTCAACATGGCATCACCTGTCATGTTGACAGCGGTGCCATTCACAGAAACGAAACGGTTGAAACCGATGACGTGGCGAAGGCTGGCGTCACCGGCTTTTTCCAGCTCGTTGATCATTCGTATCTGAGCCGCCATCAAAGTTGCTAGTTTGAGCACATAACAATATATTCTATATATATACGTGCCGGTCGAACCGAAATATAAAATAAAAGTTTCACTTGTTAAATTTCTACGAGTAGTGTGTTTTATTCAACAACGGAGAACGTGAAGTATACAAATATTGTATGCAAAGTTATACACGAGGGACGATTCCCCATATCGGTGCAACTATGGACTCCACACACAACATGGCGACCGTGCCAAAAGTTATACACGAGTATAAAAATTATACAAGAGTGGAACTGGCCGATGCCAGGCAGCGTATGCTGGAGAAGGGCCAGCTCTCAACGCCCGAGAAAAAGGAGAGGGCAAGGCCATCCTTTCGCCCGGAATTAAAACAGCACTAAATATGGTGTAATACAATTTTTTTTTTCAGTGCAGGAAGCACATTTTTTTTTCGTTTTCATTTAAAGTCATACCCCATAATGTGGAAGCATCACGCTACAAAATATATATATATAAATCATATATATTAAAATCAAAAATACAAAAAAAATACAAAACATTAAAATCAAAAATACAAAAAAAATACAAAATTAATGAAAAATGCAAAAAAAAAAAAACCAAACTTTTGAAAAACACAAACTACAAATTATTGAAAATATAATAAAGTGAAAAAATACAAAAAGTTAAATACGAAAACTGTTGCGGAACAAAACTTTTAAGTTGAACAATATAATGTAATATAAAAACTAAAGAAATAAAATATACATTCTCGTGAAATTATAATACAAAAACTAAAAACTAAAGAAATAAAACATACATTTTGCCAAAAACTAAACAATTACGGAAATAATAACTACAGAAATAATAATCAATGTACGAAAATGAAGCCAAGTTTGCAGCTTTGTCACGCCATGCCGGCGGCAGCGTTGAACCGAAGACAACAGGGAGCGGCAACAACAACAGGTGGCAACAGCAGCAGCAGCAGGTTCCAGTGGTATTATATTCATATTTGGTAAGAAAAAAAAAAACCGATGTAAAACTACAAATTGAAACCTAAAATATGTATATATACAAAATTAATTTGTAAACCAAAAGTAATGAATTTAATTTAAAAAAAAAAAAAAAAAAAAAAAAAAAAATATGAATTTGTTAAAATACCAAGTTTTTATACAAAAATACAATTTAAAATTTTCTTTTGCTAAACATGAGATTTTTTGAGTGTACAGTGCGGCTGGCACATTAAAACATATTTGAGATTTTTTGAGTGTACAGTGCGGCTGGCACATTAAAACATATTTGAGATTTTTTTGAGTGTACAGTGCGGCTGGCACATTAAAACATATTTGAGATTTTTTTGAGTGTACAGTGCGGCTGGCACATTAAAACATATTTGAGATTTTTTGCGTGTACAGTGCGGCTGGCACATTAAAATATATTCAGATTTTTTGCAGTTATATATATACCACATATAAATATTTCACCTATATACTTACCTACTACAGTTATCAATTTGCCTATTTTTCGAAAGTACAGTTGCCATATACCTAATTACAATAATTTCATAAAGTCTGTCCATTTTGCTAAAGTACAGTTTGTCTATATTATTTGCCCATATTTAACATACCACAATCGAGTAAAATACAGTTGCCTACTTTCGTATACAGTTGCCTATTTTTCATATATTGGTTCCATATATATAAATACAGTTTTTTATACATACGTCTATTTCCATATACGCTTTCGATTTTATATATACATAAATACGGTTTTTTTTCTCTACATACATACGTAAATACAGCTTCTTTAACTTTTGCTTTTGTTATTCAAGTACAGTCAAATACAGTTGCTACATATAAACAACTTTTCGACATACGATAGTACAGTAAATTATAGTACAGTACAACGCTTTGAATTTTAAAATTTTTTTTGCTTTTGCTGTTATACAAAATTTAAACTATTTTCAACTAGCTTTATGAAATTAAATAATATGGATTTAAATCAACTAAGCATAATTCAATAAAATTATTTGAAGTAAATTCAAATAAAACACTTACAAATTTTTTTCACAAATACAAGCAGTAAACTGTACTTGAATCGACATTAGCCCATACAATTTTTTTCTTTTTGCAATAAACTTTTCAAATTAATTCAATAACTTTAATGTCAGATGCCGAACATACTCCGACAAACGATAGATGTACAAATAGAGATTCTTTAGGAGCAGACTTTTTAGGTTTCGGTAATTCACCACCACCAGGATGGGTCCGCGTGTAGAAGTCCACGTAAGTGGGGAAAGTTTCTGATCGCCATTCACTTGGGAATGGCCAGAGCGATTCTTTTGCATGCGGTCCAAGCAGCTCACTACTTCCGGGCGCTTGCGTCCAAGTATCCTCTGGGTAGCCACCGAACACCCGTTTGGTGGTGAGCTAAACGTGAGAAGGCGACAACCTGGCAAGGCCACTCCGACATAATCGGTTTAAGGGCTTATCAGGGGTTTACAAGCAGCGTCTGATCACCTAGTGGTGCGGCTGTAAGCGGGCGTCTGTCTTGGATCAAGCGGCTCGCTATATAAACGTGCACTTAAATTACAACCTCCCGTGGAACGGGTTGTGCGTTGGGTTTGGGACCCACCACATAAAACAACGTACCAATGAAATTCAAAAAAGCCTCGGATATGAGAACCCCCTTTTTAGATGACGACACACGCAAACGAAACAAGGACTACGATTTAAGGGCATGCACCTGGAATGTCCGGTCCCTCAATGGGGAAGGTGCCGCTGCCCGGTTGGTTGAGGCCCTGAGGAAGGCTAAAGCTGACATCACCGCCATACAGGAGATGCGATGGACGGGGCAAGGTAATATGAACAAACCACCTTGCAACATTTACTGGAGTGGGCATGTCGACAAGCGCAGATTTGGCGTGGGATTTGTGGTGGGAGAGAGACTCCGTAATCGAGTACTGTCGTTCACACCCGTGAATGAGCGTCTCGCTACAATCCGCGTAAAAGTACGATTCTTTAACATCTCGTTTATCTGCGCCCACGCTCCGACGGAAGAGAAAGACGACGTGGAAAAGGATGCATTCTACGAGCGCCTGGAGGAAACTTACGAGCGCTGCCCCCGTCATGACATCAAAGTCGTGCTTGGTGACTTTAACGCCAGGGTGGGCAAAGAGGGTGTATTTGGACCCACAGTCGGGAAGTTCAGCCTGCACGACCAGACTTCGCCAAATGGATACAGGCTGATCGACTTCGCCGGTGCCCGAAACATGGTCATTGCCAGCACCAGGTTTATGCACAAGAAGATCCATCAGGCTACATGGCTGTCTCCCGATCGAAGAACGCGAAACCAGATCGACCACATTGTGATAGACGGACGGCATGCTTCTAGCGTTTTAGATGTTCGCACAATAAGAGGTCCAAACATCGACTCCGATCACTACCTAGTAGCAGCTAAGATTCGTACCCGCCTCTGTACGACAAAACAGGTGCAACAGAAAACGCAAGGAAAGCTGGACGTCGAAAAGCTGCAATCGCAACAGACCGCCAATGATTTTGCAGACCGACTCTCACACCTGCTCTCTGAGAGCACAATTCAACCCAGTGGAATGCATGAGCAGTGGGAGCACATCACAGGAGCACTCCGTACCGCAGCCGAAGAAGTAATTGGATTCCAGCGAACGAGAAGAAACAACTGGTACGATGATGAAGAGTGCCGAGCTGCAACGAAAAGAAAGAACGAAGCCTACAAGGCAACGCTAAGATCGAGTGCAACAAGGAGTGTGTGTGAACACTACCGCGAGTTGAAAAGGGAAGCGAGGCGACTTTTCCGGGCAAAAAAAAGAGAGGCAGAAAAGCGTGAAATCAATGAGCTTGAGATGCTAGCCAATGGGAATAATGCCCGAAAATTCTATCAAAAAATTCGACGAATGACGGAAGGTTTCAAGCCCGGGGCAAATTCCTGTAAGAACGAGAACGGCGACCTGGTGACTGATGTTCAGAGAATACTAGAGATATGGAGGGATCACTTCTCTGCCCTTTTAAATGGAGAAATTGAGCAAGAAACCAGAGAAGAGCTCGAACCCGAACCCACAATCGAAGACGACGAAATTGACGTCCCAGAACCCGACTATAATGAGGTGCGAATAGCAATATCCCGGTTAAAAAACAATAAAGCAGCTGGCGCTGATGGTTTGCCTGCTGAGCTATTCAAGCATGGCGGCGAGGAGCTGGTAAGGCGTATGCACCAGCTTCTGTGCAGAATATGGTCGGATGAATGCATGCCCGAAGATTGGAATCTAAGTGTTCTTTGCCCAATCCACAAAAAAGGTGATCCTGCAAACTGCACCAACTACCGCGGAATCAGCCTTTTGAATATCGCATATAAGGTCTTGTCAAGCGTATTGTGCGAACGATTGAAGCCTGACGTGAACAGACTGATTGGACCTTATCAGTGTGGCTTCAGACCCGGAAAATCTACCATCGACCAGATTTTTACAATACGTCAAATCCTGGAGAAAACCCGTGAGAAAAGAATCGACACACACCACCTCTTTGTTGATTTTAAAGCCGCTTTCGATAGCACGAAAAGGAGCTGCCTATATGCCGCTATGTCTGAATTTGGTTTCCCCGCAAAACTTATACGGCTTTGCAAAATGACATTGAGCAACACCACCAGCTCAGTCAGAATTGGGAAGGACCTCTCCGAGCCGTTTGAAACTAAACGAGGTTTCAGACAAGGTGACCCCCTATCGTGCGATTTCTTTAATTTGATGTTGGAGAAAATAATACAATCTGCAGAACTCAACCGCGCTGGAACAATATTCTATAAAAGCGTGCAACTGTTAGCATATGCTGACGACATTGACATTATCGGCCTTAACAACCGTGCCGTAACCTCTGCGTACTCCAAACTAGAAAAAGAAGCGGAAAAAATGGGTTTGGTGGTGAACGAAGGCAAAACGAAGTACATGCTGTCATCAAGCAAAGAGTCAGCGCATTCGCGCCTTGGCACCCACGCCACTGCTGGCACCAAAAAGTTCGAAATAGTGAAGGACTTCGTTTACCTTGGATCCAGCATAAACTCCAACAATAATGCCAGCCTAGAAATCCAACGAAGAATTGCTCTTGCAAATAAATGCTACTTTGGACTGAGTAGGCAATTGAAAAGTAAAGTCCTCTCTCGACGCACGAAAATCACACTCTACAAGTCACTCATCGCTCCCGTCCTGCTATATGGTGCAGAGGCGTGGACACTAACAACATCTGACGAGGCTGCATTGGGAGTATTCGAGAGAAAAGTTCTGCGAAAGATTTATGGGCCTCTACGCGTTGGCGACGGCGAGTACCGAAGAAGATTTAATGATGAGTTGTATGAGCTTTACGCAGACGTCGACATAGTACAGCGCATTAAAACACAGCGGCTTCGCTGGCTAGGCCACGTCGTGCGAATGAACGAAGACGCTCCAGCCCAGAAGGTATACTTATCGGCACCCGCCGGTGGAAGCAGAGGAAGAGGAAGACCACCACTCCGATGGAAGGACCAAGTGGAGACCGACCTGCGATCTCGTGGGGTCTCCAATTGGCGCCAGTTGGCGCAAAGAAGAAATGACTGGCGAGCTATGTTGGACGGTCAAAATCGCTCAGGCGGTTAGATGGCCATTTAAAGAAGAAGAATTCACCACCACAGATAGCTGAATCACAACTTACTCTAAATTTGATCAATAATTCAACAACAACAATGGCTACAATAGAAGAAAAAAAGTCATTTATAGGTCTTTGTGCTTCAACGTTTAGAGAAAACTACAGTGGAGACCCGTTAGCCTTAGCATCGTTTATAGACAAAATCGATTTAATAGAAAGTTTAACTTCACCCAACCTTATTAGTACATTAGTAGCATTTATAAAATCAAAATTAGAAGGCAAAGCCCGCGAAGCCATTCCAACTAACGTAAATACAATAGATGATATCAAAATTGCACTAAGAAATCGCATTAAACCAGATAATTCAAAAGTAGTAGCAGGCAAAATTGCAGCGTTGCAAATAAATAATAACAATTACACAGATTTTTCAAAACGCATAGAAGAGCTAGCAGATTCTTTAGAACGCTCGTTAATAATAGAAGGAATTTCCCAGCCGAAAGCACACGAAATGGCGGTAGAGCAAACAATTAATGTTTGTCGACTTAATGCGAAATCCAGCCTAGTAAAATCTATTTTAGCTTCAACAACATTTAGCGACCCAAACGACGTAGTTGCAAAATTAATAGTAGAGCAAAACAATGAAGTAAAAGAGCGGCAGGTTCTAGCATTCCGAGCGCGCGGCTACAATAATAACAATTTTAGATATCAACGCGGCAATTATCGACCAAATTATCAAAACAACAACAATTATAGAGGCAACAGACATTTTTCAAGTTATAACAACAATAACAACTATAGGCAAGGCAACAGGCACAGTAACAACTATAATCAAAATAACAATAGCAGTAGTAGTCGTCCAAATGCTAGCAACAATAGCAACAATAACAACAGAAATAGCAATAACAGACCGGCTAATAACAGAAACACAAACAGAAATGTCCGCGCTTTAAACGCCAGTTCCCCTCAGGAGCGAACACTGAGGGAGGACGAGTTAAGCAATTAAACGAAAAAACAGAAACTAAAGGCATTTACTGCTTAAATTTAAATTATTCGGACTTTATAGAGTTAAAATTTCAAGAATCGAACAAATTTTGCACATTTTTGGTAGACACCCAGGCAGACATTTCCTTAGTAAAGCTTTCTTGCATCGATAGTAATTTTTCAATAGACAAAAGCGATATAATTAACATAACCGGTGTAACATCTAATACAGTTTCAACTTTAGGTAAAATCGACGTAAATCTTAACTTTTCAAATTTTCTTATAAAACAAACTTTACATATAGTGGACGACGACTTTAACATACCATCGGACGGAATTTTAGGCAAAGACTTCTTAAAACTTAACAAATGCATCATTAATTACGAAGATAACAATATTTTATTTTGGATCAACAATACAAAGATTTCAGTACAAATCCTACACGGAACAGAAGACGATACAATTTTAATACCACCGAGATGTGACATTTTCAGACTTTTTAAATTAAACAATGCACCTGAGCCACTGTTCGTGGACTCTCAAGAAATTGAAAAGGGTGTATTCACAGCAAGATGCATAGTCGACTCAAAAAATCCAATAATTAAAGTAATAAATACAACAGACGAAATAAAATACGTTAAAAGAAATATCATCCAAACTGAAAAACTCGCTAACTATAATGTTTATACAATAAATAAGGTACAATCCGAAGACGAACGAACAGTAAAACTAACAAAAATTCTAAGAAAACAAATCCCGAGTCACGCTCATAGTAAATTATTAGACCTTTGCATAAAATATGCCGACATTTTCGCTATAGACACTGACAAAATGACATTGAACAATTTTTACGAACAGAAACTTAGGGTAAACGACGATAATCCGGTATACATAAAAAATTACAGACTTCCATATTCGCAACGTGAAGAGATAAATCGCCAAGTAAACAAATTGCTAGATAATGACCTAATAGAACCGAGTTATTCAAATTATAATAGTCCATTGATAGTAGTACCGAAGAAAAGCAGTAATGGTCAAAAAGCGTATAGGATGTGTGTAGATTTTCGCGCAGTAAACAAAAAACTAATTGCTGATAAATTCCCGCTAGCTAGAGTAGACGACATCTTGGACAACCTTGGAAGAGCAAAATATTTTTCAACTTTAGACCTTTTCTCAGGATTTCACCAAATTCCGCTACACCCAGATTCTCGTGACATAACTTCGTTTAGTACAGATAAAGGCGCATTCAGATGGAAAGTTCTTCCGTTCGGATTGAATGTAGCACCAAATTCATTTTCAAGAATGATGACAATAGCTTTTTCAGGAATTCCACCAAATGTAGCATTTTTGTATGTTGACGATATTATCGTAATAGGTTGTAGCGAATCGCATCATATAAAAAATCTAACACAAATATTCAATACATGCAGATCTTTCAATTTGAAGTTAAATCCCGAAAAATGCAACTTTCTAAGACCCGAGGTCACATTTTTAGGTCATAAATGCTCTGATAAAGGTTTATTGCCTGATGATACAAAAATAAAAGCGATAAAAAAATATACAAAGCCATTAGACAAAGATGCAGTACGGCGATTCGTGGCATTCGCAAATTATTACAGGAGATTTATTCCGAATTTCGCTTCTTTAGCAGCACCTTTAAACAAATTAAGTAGAAAAAGAGTAGAATTTATATGGGATGAAGATTGCGAAAAATCTTTTCAGTCGTTAAAAACAGCTTTATTGTCACCAAAACTATTGCAATACCCAGATTTCAAAAAGGAATTTATAATAACAGTGGACGCTTCAATAACAGGTTGTGGAGCAATTTTGAGTCAGGAAGGTGAGGACGGTGACTTGCCAATATGTTTTGCATCAAAGTCATTTAACAAGGCAGAACAGAAAAAACCAATTATCGAATTGGAACTTCTAGCAATATATTTCGCAATAAAACAGTTTAGACCGTACGTATATGGTACACATTTTACAGTAAAATCAGATCACAGACCTTTAGTTTATCTTTTTAACATGAAGGATCCCGCCTCAAAACTCGCAAGAATCAGATTAGAACTAGCAGAATACAAATTTACTATTGTTTATATTAAAGGAAAGTCAAATGTAGGTGCAGATGCGCTCTCGCGTATCACGATAGATGAGATTAAGGAATCAAACCAAATTTTAGCAATGCAAACTAGATCAATGTCCAAACAAACAAATAATAAATATAATGAAGATGAAAATTTAGAACAGGAAAATAGTGAAAAACATAAATTAAACGTATACGATAAATTCGCCTACAATTATTCAAGAAAAATACCGCGTATAAAAACTGAATTAACGATCGATAAACAAAACATTCAATATATAGATATTTGTGCACACATAAAACATAAAAGAATACAACTTTTTAATTTCAAATTTGCTAACGAAATAATGAATTTAGACGATTTACTTTCGAGGCTTGACGGCGAAGCCAGCAAACGCAGAATTAAACAAGTAGAATGGCCAAAACATGATAAAATATTTCAATACTATACAATTACAAATTTTAAAGATCGCGGAAATAAATTATTACAAAACTTAGAAATATTACTTACAGATCCCGTAGAGACTGTTATAGATGAGGACAAAAAACTAAAATTAATGACTATTTTTCACGATGACCCGATTTCAGGAGGTCATTGCGGCATGAAAAAACTCTATTCCAAAATTAGAACGAAATATTATTGGAAGAATATGACCAAAGACATAGCTAAATATGTGAAAAATTGCAAAAAATGTCTTCTAAATAAACCAAAACCAAAAGTTAAAGAAGAGTTGGTAATAACACCAACGCCATGTAAACCATTCGAAATCGTTGTAATAGACACAGTAGGACCCCTACCTGATTCAAATCTTGGTAATAGGTTCGCAGTTACCATTATTTGTGATTTAACGAAATACCTTGTCACAATAGCAATACCCGATAAGAGCGCTAGAACAGTTGCTACGGCAATTTTCGAAAGTTTTATTTTAATATATGGCAGAATGAAGTCCATTAAGTCAGATTTAGGTACGGAATATAAAAATGAATTATTTAAAGAACTAACAACACTTTTAAGAATAGAACATAACTTTTCAACGGCATACCACCATGAAACGCTAGGTACTGTCGAACGTAATCATAGGGTCTTTAATGAATATTTACGCGCTTATTTAAACGAAAATTTATCCGAATGGGATATATATCTTAAGTACTTTACCTTTTTACATAATTCTACATCAAATACTGTTTTTGATAATAAATTTTCCCCGTTTGAATTAGTATTCGGGAAAAGACCAATATTACCTAATGAATTTTGTAAAAATAAAATAGATCCTATTTATAACGTAGAGAACTATGCCAAAGA
Organism: Sphenella marginata; assembly: GCA_951509765.1. Lineage (NCBI taxonomy): Eukaryota > Metazoa > Arthropoda > Insecta > Diptera > Tephritidae > Sphenella > Sphenella marginata. The sequence goes on along the minus strand of OX608083.1, from coordinate 32,057,715 downwards.
AGTAAAGTACAGAATGGAAAAAACTCACGTTATAGCAAAGGAATTATTAGCTAAACACAAAATAAGCAGCAAAGAATATTATGATAGAACTGCTAAACAATGTATAATTAATGTTAATGATAAAATACTTATTGAAAAAGAACCAAAAAACAAACATAATAATTTGTACGAAGGACCCTACAGAGTAAAAAAAGTAGACGGGCCTAATGTAACAGTTTGTATAGACAAAAACAAAGAAAAAATTGTACATAAGAATAGAATACATAAAATCATTTAAATAAGAAAATTAGACTAAACACATATGAAAATTACAATAAACAATAGACTATTAAAACTTAAGACTAGAATAAGCAGTAGAATAAAATAGTATTAATAAATAATATTGTAATAATAATTAGCTCGCCCTAATGATTGTTTTCTCCTGCAGGCCTGATCAACCTGCAGAAGAAACCTTTTTATAGGGGGATGGTGTAATGGCAGCACTGTCAACATGGCATCACCTGTCATGTTGACAGCGGTGCCATTCACAGAAACGAAACGGTTGAAACCGATGACGTGGCGAAGGCTGGCGTCACCGGCTTTTTCCAGCTCGTTGATCATTCGTATCTGAGCCGCCATCAAAGTTGCTAGTTTGAGCACATAACAATATATTCTATATATATACGTGCCGGTCGAACCGAAATATAAAATAAAAGTTTCACTTGTTAAATTTCTACGAGTAGTGTGTTTTATTCAACAACGGAGAACGTGAAGTATACAAATATTGTATGCAAAGTTATACACGAGGGACGATTCCCCATATCGGTGCAACTATGGACTCCACACACAACATCACACGAAATTCTAGCTGATGGTTTTCCGGTTTTGTTCAACGATTACTTTTTTTTAATTTTTATATACTTTCACTTATTTTGACATGTTCCAGCAAATACACGACCTCAGAATCAATTTTGTTTCTTTTATATCGATGTTATCCCACCATTTGCACGTACGCAACCCGTCCCGCACGGCGGTCATATATATGTGTGGCAATAATGTATTGCCAGAGCGAAACAATGGTGGTACACTTTGGAATAGGAGAAATACTTGTTTGAGATAAAAACGCAGTAGTAAATGAAATCTCAAATAAAAATAGAAAAGGTGAATAGGAACCTTTGAAATAAAAAATGTGTTGGAAGGACAGTTTTTAATTAAACAGTGCGTAGAGAAGACATACGCCAGACTTTGTGTGTATACATAAATTTTAATAATAAAATAACGTAAAAAATTAATTCGAAAAGTAAACACGAAGAAAATCGTTCGAAAGTTTGTGCCTCTTGTAGAAAAAAGATTGTTTTTAACAATCATGAAAGTAATTATACCATCACCGAAAAATATAAGAATCTTATAAAACAGCACGTCAAAAAAAAACTACAAGGATATGTTAACCATTTGTTCTGGAACGGAATAGTGCCGCTGCTTACAGAAGAAAAAGCATTACTGTGGCCAAAGAAGTTGAAAGTCATTTCCAAGAATTATCATGGCAAGATTTTTGAATTAAATGCTTGTAGACAACTTTTACAAGAGTCAGATGCACTTGATGATCCAGAAATTTATTCGAATGTAGGCAAATCTGCAGTTGCACCTTTCATTGCTTCTTTCAAAGTTATGAATAAAATTGTGAAATGTTGTTTTTCTACATCGACACCCGACCAAGATTTAGATAAACTCATTAAAGAATTGAAGAAAGCTTATGCTAGTACAAAAGTTTCTGTGACATTAAAAGTTCACGTCATTTTCGAACATCTTGAGCATGCTCTGCATTTCCGGGATGGCGAAGGATTTGGACTTTGGTCAGAGCAGCCAGGTGAATCAGTGCACAGAGAGTTTTTAAATGTTTGGAACCGCCACAAAATCAACGTGATAGATGATCCATCTTATCCAGCAAGATTGAAAAAAGCGGTCGAAGAATACTCCTCATTACATATTTAAATTTGGCATTACAAAAATTTAGTTTAGTACATATTATTATTTGGTTGAAACCGTGTCGTTCTTTTCATTATTTTTATAGGTTTTAGTAATCAACAGCTATTTTTCAAATAGCATACATTCTTATCATTCCAAAATAATTGAATTCATTTCTAAATTACAAAACAAAAAAAAAAACAAAAGACAAAAAAAAAAATTACGAAACAAAAAAAAGGATGGAACCGTCGTACCATCACGTCCACGTCGTGGTTTTGGGTTAGGCTGACAGTGGTACAAGAGTAGAAATAACATTTAAAAATCACTGACTTTCATAATCCGCTAAAACGTGTAGTAAAAAATAAGTGAAAGTATATAAAAATTTAAAAAAAAGGAATTGTTGAATAAAACCGGAAAACGATCAGCTAGAATTTCGTTTAAAACGGATTTTGAAACTATAAAATAGCATTTTTATGAAACTTCTTTTTGATTGAGGATAGATGTGTGGTAGTGAGCCTTGGTGATCATGTGCTAAGTAGAAGCAGGCGAACATGAGTCTCCTTTCCCATCACTTCGACGCTAACCGCTGTCAGATCCCCATCGCTAAAATTGGGTAGAATACATTTAGAGTAGGCTTAGCTAGTATACAAGTGCGAGGCTTACCCTTATCTCTAGCGCTGTAGAGCTTGAACGCTGGCGTCCGCAAACCACAGATCCTATTGCCAGTGATCCATGGCTCCTGGACTAAAACGATGTCTACCGCACCTGAGGACAGGTGCAGTAGAAGTGCAGCTGACGCTGCTTTGCAGTGATGCAGGTTAATTTGGAGGACCCGCATCAAACTCGCGCTTTCCTCCGTGAGCGTCGCTTCCTCACCCGCGTCCACCTCCATATCATCTTCACTGGGGGGTTCGACCGCCTCCGTTTGAGATTCGAGGCTAACGAGGGCTTCGACGTCGGCCTTGTAGACCTTTAGATTCACATTCTTGAAGCCGTAGCTCACTCGGAAGTCCTGCTTTGCAATCAGCAGGACCACTTGCATGGTGGCCCGGTCGGATTTCTCGACATTGACCACCTTCCAATTTGTCCAGCTCCAGGATGTCAGCTGGATCCGATGGCGTCACTGGCATCCAGACTCTAGCCCTTGGTCGTGAGGGGATATCACGCGCCTCCACTACCTTAAAGCTCGCGCCCGGGTATACCTCACCTAGCCTCATAACGGCGGCTTTATATGGCTCTACCGACCTGGAGTGATCACAGGCGACGAGCTTAACGTTACCATGGAACCACCCTGCATCTGTGTCCGATGGGCGGTGGACCAGGGTTATCTTTTAGGACCTTAACGGCCACAGTATCGAGCGCAGCTTCAATCCACTTCCACTGTTGCTTTGGGATCCTGCCATCGTCGTTACTCTCGATCCGGATTGCCCAACGCCTTTCTTGATGGTTGGGCTGCTTTTTGTGTCCCCCAGCCCTAGAAGCAGTAACCCCCGCTTCCCTGGAACCCCCCAGCAGCCGAACCACCAGACGCTTGTCGCTGAGTGGCAGACCTGCTAGTGGAGGCTATGGGATGAGCGGAAACAGTACCGGCCTTCGGACTGGCAGGGCCGGATTTACTCTCAGCCCTGCCTTGATTTGCCGGATCCTTGGCCCCATAGTTGACCCCCCACATCCCTGTGACCTCCAGCAGCCGCGTCACCAGTCGCTGGGTGGCAGATCCACTGGTGGTGGCCAAGGGAAGGGCGGCGGTTGCACAGGAGGCCTTCTGGTCAGCACCCCCTCCATGAGAGGTACCGGCCCTTGGGCCACTCGAGCTGTATAAATTCTCAGCCCTTACCTGCCTAGCTGCCGCTGCGGCATCTAATCCCCGAGGAGTTCTCTCGCTTAATTTAAGAACCGGCTGAGCCGTGGCTTTTGCGGAGCAAGCTCCTGACGGCTTCTTAAGAGGAGAGCCGCACTCCCTGTTTATTTTTGTCTTATTATTTTTATTTTCTTCCATTGTTCAAACCTACGAGTACCGGAGAGAGGGGAAGGTCCACCCGAGCAGAGATCGCCGCTCGAATTTGCCGCCGTAGCGTTACCAGGTGCCACCACGAGGAGGCTCCACCCCTACATGAGGGAAGGAGTTTGCAAACAAAGCCTACAAGTCGACGATTGTGGGTGACGCCGGTGAGTGCAAAGCGTGACACCCCCATCAAAGGCACCTTGGAGCCTTGCTATTAATTAATTTTTCGTGCCACTTGTCTTCAGGTTGAGGATCTGTAGCGCTTCTTTAATTGCTGAACAGTATACTGATAAACGAAAAGAGATGAAAATAAACTTCAATATATATATGTAAAATGAATACATTAATGAATAGAGTAAATACACTCTAAACTTTTTTGTTGAATTTTACAGCGATAATGGTAGGCAACACTTTACCGACTGTTTATGTCTAAATTCACGCATGTTAATATACGCATTTTTTTGTTGATTGATTAAAGCGAAAAATGTGTAATTCCATACACACAACGCTGCTTAAATTTGCAGCGCTTTCTACGCGCTCTCTCTCACTTATTTTTATGTTTAAAGCCAAAAATGTTTAATTTGAAAATATACAGTAGCTCACAGTCAAAATGGGCCACCATTAAAATTGCAAATTCCAGCAAGCATAACTTCTTTTACTTATATGTACACATACTTCAAAAAAAATAGCGAAATTTGTGAAAAGAATTAAATTATTGCTGGAATTTGAAGGTTATAAAGAATGAAAATTATTTTATTTTTTTTATTAAAACAACAGAAAATATAGTAAATTAACAAAAGTATTTAATTTCATGTTAACAATAAGAAAATACATGTATTCATACATTAAAATGAAGGACTATATATAGATATATATATGTATATATAAAAAGGATGAAAACTATTTTATTTTTTTTATTAAAACAACAGAAAATATAGTAAATTAACAAAAGTATTTAATTTCATGTTAACAATAAGAAAATACATGTATTCATACATTAAAATGAAGGACTATATATATATATATTTTTTTTTTCTTATCACTAACAATATTTTATTTATAATTATTTATTTTACTATATTTATTTATTATAATACTTTCTTTCGTTTGCGCCACACTACCGCAACACTTTCAACTGAAATTCTTATTTCAACTGAAATGAGAAAAGAGAGCGCTAATCAACAAGCGCTTGCTGAGAGGAATTACGCATATTTGACTGTGCGCTTCAGCTTCACGCAACAAAGGGTTTGTTTATTTCGTATTTTTTGTGCGCAAAAAAAAGTTTGCGCAATTTTATGTTCATTTTCAGCTGTGAAATGAAAGTTTGCTGTAATTTGTGTTTAAATTTATTCCTTTTGCGACTTAAAGCAGAAAATAAACAGAAATTATTGCAATTTCAAGCAACAGTGAGAGAGTCAACAAAAATTTACTGATATCATCGCTGTAAAATTCAACAAAAAAGTTTAGAGTGTAGATAAATAGATGAGATTCCAGATGATAGAAATGTGATGTGACAAATGTATGTACAAAGCAAGAATTAAAACTCCAGTCCAGGAGACCAAAATTTACATATCGACAAAAGAGCTTCCAATGTACTTTAAGGCAATTGCTTATTTCAAAAACTGCTAAAAAAAAGTTCAATAAATATTTGTTTAAGCGACTTAAGCAATTTCTTTCGCACCCTTTTATAATTCTCAACCAGCTTGTGGAGTATTCTGAAGATATTGTTTATGACTGCATAACCAAAATGGGGGTTTTTCCAAGCGAAAATGACGAGGCCATCCAACGCTTTTACCTTATAGCCCCTAGTGCTCACCCCAATAAATACCTACAAGGTTTAACAGGTGCCCTGCACCCTCCCAGTTCTATATAGTAATGAAATGTGCTCCGCACACCCCCGATCTACTCCTAAGAAATAAAAACAATAAAAATCTCAAATTAAAATTTAAAAAAACTGATCGCCCCCTCAAAGCTTAGACAATATTTATATAAGCACAAGATACCAATGTACCAAATTTCAGAGAAGTCGCACGGTCCTTGGTCTGCTTTTCGCAAAATCTCATATCTGGTCTCTTCACACCCAAAGCTACCTCTTACGTAGCACTTCTACTTTGGATGAGACAATGCCGATCGTCAGCCCACCCCCATCTCAATAACTAATCCCCTTTCTTCCAGTACCTGTATGAGTGTAAGCCAACCCGCGCCTGGTCCCTTACACTGGTTAGTTAAAATTATATACACCTGCGGAATCAGTTAAGTTTCCTTCTTGACTTGCCTTATATCGCCTGTTTATATGCTCCGGAATCTTTGGACAGATGCGTACGTTGTGCCGTGCTGTCAAGCTCTGCAGCCTACATCGTCGTTGGCTTCACCCTCACTTTCGGATCGTCTGTTCCTGCAACCTTCACGCGGCGACGCAGTGCGCGGCCCAGCCTCCACCTAGGCATACGCACCCGTTCTTAACCCCAACAAAACAACAACGCCCCCTTCGCACTTTCATATCTGGACTTGGAGACAGGAATACTGTCGCACATCCCAAAATCTTAGGGATCACGTTTGATAACACTGTCTTACAAAATTTTAAAAATTATTTGCACCAAAGCGGAGATATTTTTCTTCCTCCTCAAAGCATCGAAAAACATAGAAAAATGTGAAAAAAGTGGGGGGTAAACCGGAAAAATTCTGAGTTATTTCAATTTGACTGTTTTTTGAAAAATTTGCAAAATTTATCCCTGTTTTCTCACATTCAAACCTAATTATCTTCTTTGGTACATCTGCTATATCAACAATCTTGACTTTTCTTCAAAAGGGAAGATTTTGCGCAAATTTTATGCTATCGCTCACTTTTTTTGACTTCCCCATTTAAAAGATATCGTCGAAAATGTCAACAATCAAATTTAACGAAAACCTCATTTTCGTTATATATACCGAACTTTGACGTCAGAAATCTATAGAACCGTTTGAGACACGACCAATTTTTTCCCTCCTATCTTGTAGGAAATTTTATAGCAAAAATTTCGGTATATATAGATCTTGAAAAATATGCAAACTAATTGGCAATTTCGGCCTTTACAAAAAAGGGCAAGTTCAGAAAAAATGAGAATTTTTTCTAAAATACAGTTTTATTGTCTTTTCCCGTAGTATAACTTCGTATTCTTTTTATCACCAGTTATTTGATCAAATCATACATGCTTTATATTACTCCGACATTTCTTGAAAGTGTATCTTAGATTTCGATTTGTGCTTTTCCTCCTTGTCATTTTCTGACAGTGCCAAGAACCAGACATACTCCCCCATCATACGACTCGTGCATTTCCTTTTGTGTCTGGTTTCGATCACTTTGATCACCAAGGTTTTTTGGAAAAAAATTAAGATGGGAGTTGAGAAAATATAGTTTCAATAGTTAAGTTCGAAAGCATATTGAGTTCCGTACCATGAAACCATTGAAATTGAGTGGAGTTGCTAATTGTACTACGTTGCAGTGCAATGAACACAGCCAATTCGTCTGTCACAATCAGGTGTTTTATGTCATTTTGACAACAAATATTAATTAAAAAAATCAACAAATTTATATCAGAAATAGAAAAAAATTCAAAAAAGTACGTTGGAAGCGACATAATTAAAAAAATAATTGCAGTGTGGGCTCAATATAGCCATGAGCTGCAGGAGCACATAAAAATAGCCATATATATGCAAAGATGTGCACGCAGCTGGCAAAGGAGCACGCAGCTTCGAGTTTTCATTGAGTTCATTTTTCTTTTATTTTATTTTTAACTTTGTTTTTTTATTTTGTTTAATCAGCTGGTAAGTGCCAACGTTATAGAAAACCAAATGTGTGTCACTATGCTATTACATGGTTTCCTGAGCTTTCATTGTAGTACACATTGTGATACAGACACCATATGTCTGTCTTAGGTATTACACTTAATTTTTATTATACCTTTCATGAACATGAAATGGTATTATAACTTTGGTCCGATGTTTGTAAGTATGAGAAGAAGAAGAGATAGACCCACTATTAAGTATACCGAAATGATCAGGGCGATAAGGCGAGTTGATTAGCCATGTCCCTCAGTTTTAGAGATATCTCGATGAAATTTTGCAAGCAGTCGCCATTTTGCTTAGGATTAATCATTTGTCGGAACCAGCAAGATCGGGCCGATACAAGGCATAGCTCCCATACAATCGATTGTTCCGATAAACGGGTTTTGGCCTATAACTCTTGCAATTAAAAAGCTATTAGAGCGAAATTTAGCAGGTTTAGTACATATTATATGCGTAATGTGTGTAGTGAAAATCACCTAGATCGGATCAACATAACATATAGCTCCCATATAATCGATAGTTTCGATAAATGGATTTCGGGCTATAAATGTTGCAAATAGAAAGCTAGAAACGTAAAATTTTGCAGGTTTGGTACTTATTATATATGTGATGTGTGTAGTGAAAATCATACAGATCGGACTTACATAACATATAGCTCCCATATTACCGATTGCTCCGATAAATGTGGTTTGGCTATTTTTTTTTTTTTTTTTCTTTATTGACATCCAAAAAATTTATTTAATACAGGTTTCCTCAAAAAAACAATGTTTTTGTACGAGAATATAGCTTATTTCTATCTAATCCTTTATGCCGTCAATTATAAGAGGTTACAAAAGATAAGAGAAACAATAAAAAAAATGAAAGAATTATAATTACTTAGTACATAAATATAATATAAAATGTATGAGATATGTTTACATTATGCCATTAATTTGGGAATCATTTAAAATATTTTAATGAAATTTGACAGTAATAAAAGTAAATGGTATTTGTTGCATTTTTACACCTAAACGTTAAAGTTATAATTTGCAAGAAGTAGCTGCTTGACTTCAATTTTAAAGCGTTGCAAGTTTCTTGCATGTTTAACTTCATCTGGAAGTTTATTGAATAATTTTACACCGTAGTGTCTTAAAGACTTTGCGCATCTTTCCGTTCTAAATATACGTGGCTTAATATTTGTTCGAGCTCTGAGTGCGTATGTCGGGGTTGGCTCTTCTGGTAAGGTTAGATTATGTTTAATTAAGTTATTTTTAATCTTATAAAATGTTAGTAACGTTTGTAATATGGAATATTTGCGGATATCCAACCTATCTTGATATAATAGCACGCTGGATGTCATTCTAGGTAAATTTAAAATATTTTTAACTATTTTATTTTGTATTCTTTGTATCTCGTTTTTTTGTTGTTCCGTGCAAATATTCCATATTGGATTCAAATAGTTAATATATGACATGAAAAGAGAGTTGTATAGAAGCCACAGTTGTTTTTTTGGAACCAGTCTCCGATTTCGGTAAATTTAATGGTATCAGTTTCATTTTTAGTTTATTTATATGCTCTCGCCAATTTAAATTGGCGTCGAACCAAATGCCGAGATATTTTAAACTTTCGACTCTCGAAATAAAACTACCATCTATGTGAATGCCATTCAAATCATCCATTGCTGGAATGCTTCTATAGTTGTTAAATAGAATAAAATTAGTTTTCGAAAGATTAATTTTTAGTAAATTTCTTTTAAACCACCCTGAAATTGTCTTTATATCCTCTTTTATATTGGATAAAAGCTCTTCCAGAGTGTTAGTCGCATACAAGAAGGTGCCATCATCAGCATAAAATTGTGGTGTTCCTTTCAACTCTAGTTTAAATATGTTGTTGATATATATTAAAAATAATGTGGCTGCTAATTTAGATCCTTGTGGAACACCAGTTTTAATGCCTTTAATTGAGCTTTTAAAATTTTTTATTTGTACAAATTGCTTCCGATTGGTTAAAAGCTTTCAAAAAGTTCTATGGCAGTGCCATTTACTCCCAACTCCCTAAGCTTTAGTATCATAATGGGTATATTTACTGAGTCAAACGCTTTACTAAGGTCTATTGCCAGCATGGCAACATATTTCTTTTTATCTAAGTTTTCGTATAAATATTCTGTGCAATTGATACATGCAGATAAAGTGCTGGAGTTTTCAGTAAACCCGAACTGGTTATCGCTTATTATATCATTAATTTTAATAAATTTTCTGAGTCGGTTTAAAAGGATGCTTTCAAATACTTTATCAAACGTACTCAATTTCGTTATCGGTCTATAATTTGAGCAAACCTCTTTGCTTCCGCTTTTGTGAATTGGAACGACTGAACCAATTTTTAACTCCTCTGGATATTGTCCACTACTAAAGCACTCATTAATAAAGTAAGACAAAGGACCAGATAATTTCTCTTTATATTTTTGCACAAATTTTGCAGAGATGCCATCCGGCCCATTTGCCGACTTTGGGTTGAGACAACTTATAGCATGGCTTACTTCCTCAGCGTCGCACTGGTCTAAGACAAAGGGGTGCATGATTCCAATTACAGGCTCAAGGGAGTAGTCAATACTTTGTGGCGTATCTATAATATTTATAAAATAATCATTCAAAACATTGGCTATGTCTCCAGGATTTGTGACAACGTTGTCGTTATATTCTATTTTATTTATATTTGAATACGAGATATTATTTTGACCATATACAAGCATATTTAAAACTTTCCACGTTTTACTACTGGATGCAATGTTTTCCTCGATCTGGCTTCTATAAAACTCCTTTCGCGCATTGTTTATTTTATTTCGCGTTTTAATTTTAAAATGTCTAAACTGGTTTTCGAAATACAAGTTATTGATATACTTTTTCTTCAATTTATAAAATTTGTTTTTTTGTTCGATTAAAAATAAAATTTCCTCATTCATCCACGGCTTTTTACAGTTTTTATTTGATTTTTGAATACGTTTGGTGCAAAATTCAATACTGGAACAGAGCTGTGTATGAAATTAAGAAAAGTTCGACACGTTTAATAAATTGTTTATGTAATTATTTTCTTCAAAAGAAGAGTAATCAAAAATTTGTATTTCGATGTTCTGATGCTCAGTATTATGTATATTGTTATTTATAGTTAGAGCTAAAAGTCTATGATCCGATATTTCATTGTCATCTAACGATAAAGTATATGAGTATTCAACTAAATCGGTTAGAGCATGATCAATGATGGTTTTATGGTCATTACCTCTTCTCGTGTAGAAGACTTCTTTGTTTAAATTATTTAAAAATAGAAAGCCTTTATTGGATACCGAGCTCACGTAATTTATTATTTCGGTATTTGAAGTTAATAAGTTCAAGTTAAAATCTCCAACTACGATTGACCTCTTGTATTTTAAAATTTCATTTTCTAGCTTATCAATAAATGACCCAACATCGGACGCACAGAATCTATAAATACACGAAATGCAAATATTTGCTTTAATTAACTTTACGGTCAAAAAGCTACTTCCTTCATGTTCTATTGCCGTTACTAGAGAAGATGGTATCATTTTGTGTACGAAAATCGCACAACCACCTGCCCTATTTGAAGAACGGTTTGCAAAATAGGCATCATAGTCTTTTAGATTGAAATATCTATTTTCATTCTCATAAATCCAAATTTCGCTAACTGCTATTACATGAATAAGTTTACCCTCGATCGCATTCTGATGTATTAGCATATCTAGCTCATGTAACTTATTTCTAATGCTCTGTATATTTAAGTACAAAATATTAATATATTTACTATTATTATTGAAAATTAATTTGTTAACATCGTGCTTAACATCAACTTTAAATGCCGGATTGTTTAATAAATCATATAAATCCATGGATTTCTAAAATATATAGACTTAAATACTTTTAAAAGGCAAAGATTAATTATGTTAATTTTTTTAGGTCTTCTAAATCCTTTATTTGTATCAACGCAGTATCGCTATCTTTTCTAACAAATACTTTCGCACCCTTCACCCATACGTATTTGTAGTCTTTTTTATTAGCTTCATTTTTGGCCCGTTTCATTAATTCGCTGAGCTCTTTCTCCATTAGCTGATGAAAATTGACATTTTTTCCTTTCATATCCATGTTTGGAAGTATTTTTTCAACGTCTATCTTACCACCCTTCTTCCTAAATTCAAAACATTTTGTTTTCAGTTCACTGCTGTTCATTTTCACAATTATTGGGTACGTTTTAAATTTTTTGTTTTCATTTTGATAGACATCTTCTATGCTATCATTATTAATGTTTGCCTGAACTTGAGCAGCAATTTCCATCACAACAGTTTTTAAATTTACGTCTTTTATTTGTGGTAGATTGGTTATTATTATATTGTTTTTATTTTTTTCTTGTTTTATTTCCATAACATTCTGTTCTAATGTTTTCATTTTAGTGTTTACATTTTCACCGCTTGCTTTCAGCTCTTTTAATTCTTTTTTTATTTGTTTGTTTTCCTCTGTTAGCCGGTCGATCTCTTTTTTCAGTTCATCAAAGCTATCGCTAATGTGCTCTTGCGACTCTCTTATTTTTTTCATTGCTCGTTCTTGCACTTTAAACTCTCTGTTCAATTTGTCAATAATCGACGTTAAGTTAACGGAGGCGGTTTCATCTTCACTTGTGTCACTTGATGTTAAGAGTTTTTCTTTGTTAGATATTGTGCTTTTTATTTGTTCTGGTTTTTGGCACCATTTTTGTGTTTCCTTTTCTATCTTTCGCAGTTTTAGTTGATAGAGAAAAATTATTTGTTTATTTTATGCGTTTGGATCAACAAAATCAAAAGCACAAATTTACTTTTTCAAAAAAGTCACTATTTATTTATGTTCTATACAGTTTTAAATAGTTTAGCAGGCTCAATTCACTCGATATTCAATTTGTTTTACTGAGCTCGAATTTTTGCATCCTCTCACTTTGACGATTTCTGTCCATATTTTTAAATTAACAGTTTTGGAGAGTTTGTAAGTAAGGATCGGACACTTAGAAAAGTTGTGCGTATTCATGAAAGGTATAAAGCCTTCGGCACAGCCCTTTCCTTACTTGTTTTTATTTAACTTTGTATTTAACTTTCTTGGGTTTCGCCAATACTCGATTTTGGGACCTCAGAAATGAGAGATGTTAATAGGCATATACAGCTGATTTTAGTAAACAAATAAATGGTTGTGTCCAGTCCTAGACTTACATTGCAAAATTCATTCAGTGAGTGGGGGTTTTTGATTAAAATATGAAAATATTATGAATTTTGAAAGAAACGAAGTTATACAACGTGAAAAGACAATAAAACTGTATTTTAGAAAAAACTCTCATTTTTTCTGAACTTGCCCTTTTTTGTAAAGGCCGAAATTGACAATTAGTTTGCATATTTTTCAAGATCTATATATACCGAAATTTTTGCTATAAAATTTCCTACAAGATAGGAGGGAAAAAATTGGTCGTGTCTTAAGCGGTTCTATAGATTTCTGACGTCAAAGTTCGGTATATATAACGAAAATGAGGTTTTCGTTAAATTTGATTGTCGACATTTTCGACGATATCTTTTAAATGGGAAAGTCAAAAAAAGTGAGCGATAGCATAAATTTGCGCAAATTCTTCCCTTTTGAAGAAAAGTAAAGATTGTTGATATAGCAGATGTACCAAAGAAGATAATTAGGTTTGAATGTGAGAAAACAGGTATAAATTTTGCAAATTTTTCAAAAAACAGTCAAATTGAAATAACTCAGAATTTGTCCGGTTTACCCCCCCTCTTTTTCACATTTTTCTATGTTTTTCGATGCTTTGAGCACGAAAAAAAATATATCAGCTTTGGTGCAAAATCATTGTAAGACAGTGTAACATGCTCAAATATAGTACCCACGCATACTCAATTGCCAATAAGGTACATAGCCGCAAGAAAATCCTCAAGAGCGCATAACGAACGTTAGGTCCTGGCATAATATTTATAATACAACTTGGTTTTACTATTTAATTTCAGAGCCTGATGTAATAACGAAAAAACTAGAATGCTGCGCTTGCAATAGTAAAATGAATTTGTGCGAATGCCAATCTTTAGATAATAAAATAAACAGAACCAACAAAGCATTAGAAGAAATGGCCCTTTTGGACTGTATAGCGGGTCAAAGCTTGACTTCGCTGGTTCAAAAATGTATACAAGAGCATATAAAAGAGACGTGTCATGGAATATTTGATAGAAGCTTTCTGAGACAACTTGAAACTGTAAGTAAATAATACAATTAAGAAATATGCAGAGTACGACCGATTAATGGGCACCGGGATCGGCTTTTCTTTGGCGAATCCCGTAAAATTTTCTGATCATACGTGCTTTATACATTTACATGATTTTAATTAAGCTTTGGTTTCCTCCAAAGCGGTACCAAGTATAGCCGCCGTTACATAGCGGTAGAGTACGTTCTCAAATACAATGTAATGTAAAACTAATTAGTAAACCAAGTATACGGTGTAGTTTATCGTAACGTAATATTAGTCCAGGCGAGGAAGACAGAAAATCCACTACTAGTAGGCATGAAAGGGCAAACAAATAATCCAAAACTATACAAAGCGTACTTTTCTACAGCCAAGTAAAGTACATTTTTTTCCTTTTTTAAATTATTTTGGTAATGTCAAAAACTTGTCTTCCACAATTCGTTGCCGAGGCGATTCTCCATCAAAAGTGTTTTAATAGTTTATAATCACTTTTTCCCACTGAAAATTATTATTATTCTTTTTATTTCGGCTAACGAATCCAATTTAATTTCACTACTATTATATTGAACACAACTGTATGTATATATGTTTCTAACTTTACAGAATTGTACATTGCAGATATATAAAAAAAAATGTATGACAGGGATCATTATTGAGCCAGTAGAAGCCATGACAATCTTTTTTAGAATTTTTGTCTGTCCGTCTGTATGTTTGAGCACCGTCAATGACATTAATTCGCTTGTGTAAAGAGAACTAATATCTGAAGTATCATAAATGCTTTACTAATTTCTATAATAATAAATAGCTTTTATTTCAATTGCAGTAAAGTACATATGGGTCAATTTCAAAAAAAACGTACACAACGAGTTTTTTTTTGCTTATTTTTTAAGTTTTTCCAATTCGCCTGTAAGAGTGGCCAATTTATGTAAAAATTTATGAAGAATCCGGTGGTACCTTTAGGCCCTCAAAAAAATCAATATTTTTGGTTTTTTTTTTAGGTTTTCTATGATTTCTATCTTGAGCGTCACACACCAAATATGTATTAAAAATCGCTAAAAATGCAAAAATATTTGAAATTCAAGTTTACTATGATGATCTTCTGTTTTTCCAGATTTACTTTTGCGAAAATCACCTTTTCGATTATAAACACAAAATCACGATTCACCTTGATTAATTTTTTTTTTAAAGTGACTAGTTATTTACAAATTTTAAGATGAAAATATGTAAATTTAAATTTATAAAAAGACTTGAACTAAGGGGTTACTTGCAAAGTAATAGGCTTGTAACAATGTATTTAAAAAAAGCTGCAATTATAAGCGTTTTAAGGAAAAAAACTAAGTGTGCTCAAGATATTTTGTGACGATCAAGATGAAAATATGTAAATTTTTGTTAAAAAAAGACTTGAACTAAGGGGTTACTTGCAAAGTAATAGTCTTGTAACAATGTATTGAAAAAAAAAACTCCAAATATAAGCGTTTTAAGGAAAAAAACTAAGTGTGACGCTCAAGATATTTTGTGACGATCAAGAGATTTTGTTGCACCTAAACAAGAAATAATGTCAAATTTAAAGTGTAACGAAAAAAAGTTTATTTTTTACAAAAAGTGAATGAAAGAAAACAAAAATTCTCCAAAACACAACAATTTTCATACAAAACTAAACATGTACATATTCTTTGATGTCTTTAACAAAAATGGAAAAAAGGAAGTAATTCTTGAAGAAACTTATACACATACGCGCTTTATCGAGCTTTATTTTCTCTCGATATTTCCGTGCTCTTTCAGCCGCCGTTAATTTTGTTGTTTTACTCTTGAAAATTAAAAAATAAAATCAAAATTAAGCATTTTAAGCTATGAAGCAATATGTATAAAAAGTGATGCTCATGAAATGTTTGCCTATTTTGGTTTTTTTCCGTAGGCAATTTATATCTCAAACTCACAGATTATAAAAAAATGAGTTGAAACCATGTAAACAATGATTGTCAACTTAAATTTTTTACATTAAATATGTTCCCTTGTAAAAAAATTAGCGTGACGCTCATGAAATTTTATCGCGCCCTTACCATGGTGTTCACAAAAACTACGCAAATGCACAATTTTTTTAATAGATTTTTTTTCGCGTTTCACTTTTGTAGTAATGTTTGTACTTTCCTTACGTTATTTACTTTATTTAAATGCAAATTGAAAACTGGTGATATTACTTGATTTATAAAAAAGTGACGCTCAATGCAAATTGTGGGGACAACCTTTCTTTGCAACGCCAAATTCGCACTAATTAATTTTTGACAACTATAACAAATCAAAACAAAAGAAAGAAACCCAATAATTCGAAAACTGTTATTAAATGTTGCATATTTACTTTTTTCTTGATTTTATTTTATTTTGTTTACTAAAAATTCTAACGTGGGAGACATGCTTTTGTATGAAAGAAGTCAGAGGGAGAACCAAACACCATTCTGAATAAACAAAAAAACAAACATACAAAATTGAGAATTACGTTTTTTTGTTACAAAGTCCTCGGTCCACTCTCCCATTTTTGTTTTTTTTTTGATAATTTTTTTTTACCTAAAATAGTAGTGTAAAGTGCAGGGACACAAAAATTGCGTTTTTTTTTTAAATTGACCCATATGTATATGGGGTATTCCATCCCATTTTGAACAATTTTGAACCTGACCCCTTTAGAATTGGCTGAAAGTTTTTCTTCTTTTTCTACCTTGCGAAAGACGTTTTTAAAATTTTTTCATCCAACTCCAAAAAAGTTATGAATTTAAAAAAAAAAAACACCATTTTTGTTTTCAAAATGCTATAACTTTTTCAAGAATTTACCGTTTGCGATCTTTTTTTTTTTTATAAAAAAATTGTTTTTAAATGTACTTTTCGGAAAAAATACAAAAAAATTGTTTTTTTGTTGTTTTGAATTCATATCGTTTGGTAATGCCACCAATACCATCACACGGACGTTTGCCAGGAGCGGTCGCAAAAAGTGCCATTCGGCAGGAAAAACTTTTCAAATTCAAAAGAACAAAGAATTTGAAAATATTTAAACGCCAGAAATGAATTCATAATTTGTTACATTATTTTTAGAAAACTTAAATGTTTGGGAAATTCCACCGTCACTTATGTACGTTACATCGCAAGTAAAATTGTATGATTCCAACTCAAATTCCATTTGCACGTTTTAGTACACGAACAATTGTTTATTACTTGGAGTTTAACTACTCAAAGCTGTTATGCCTAAACTTTTTATTTAAATTCTAAAAACATACTAAATACGGACTAAAATTCAGTCGTCACTGACGTTACAATTTTAGGACTAGGGGTTTTGGGCACCGGTGATTTATTCAAATTTCTGCAAAACCCCTTGACAGAATTAAATTCCAATGTTTGGGAGATTATTAGAAATAGAATACAGTCTTTATAAAAATCTTTGTTATTAGGACTTTTATAGAGATGTAAAATGCATAGTTAATTATGTACCGTAAAATTCGTCACTGACGTTACCTCCGAAGTAACAGAAAAAAGCCGACTAGTTTTTTTTATGGACGTGATAATAGACAGGACAGGTCTATTGCAGAAAATCGTGAAACGGTTTATCTTCAGGTGTCCTTTGCTCAGTTTAGACTTTTTTTAGCTGGTTTTGCTCATACGTCAAGTACTAATTGTATTACAAGAAACGTGTTGCATTCACCACCAAATACTGTTAGAGTCTATTGTGTGGAATATTTATACATAGACATTCGATATATACGGAGGATCTCTCCGTTTTAATAGAAATATTTCCACCAAATTGTTATTTAATAAGTAAAAGCTTTCTTATGGAAACTCGGAGCACGTTAAAGCTTTTTTATTTAATTCAATTTTAGAAGATAACATTTTGAATATAATAGATAATTGGAAAATAATTTTAAAGATAGTGTTTCACTATTAAACAAACATCTGCTCATAAATAATATTAACAGCCTCATTCTCTTTGACGATAACGTGCCCAAAACGATCGTCGTTTGTGTGTTGGTAGCATGAATAGCAATACGATAGCCAAAACGATAGTCAACACGATAACAGCTGACTCTTACGTAACGAAAGTGCTTAATCGGTAATCTGTTTGACGATTATCGTCTGACAATACGAAAACAAAGTGTCAAAATCAAACAAGAAGGAAATTGCTATCGTTGTTGAACAAATGGAAGCCGCAAACAAAAGAAGTAAGTATTATTATTCAATGTTCCACTATTGTTGTTAATTATTGTTATTTATTTATTTCAAAAGATTCAAAAAATAATTCCAGCACCCAGTTTCGAGTGCTTGTGAACGAGCTGGAGGCAAATGTTGAACTGACGAGAGGAGCACCAGTGTTTCAAGCCAGTAAGGTTGCCTTCGAGAAGGAATAGAGGAAGATTGCATCAAAGAAGGGACGTGTTTAGCAGTTGCTTCCTAAAGGAAGTATTACCGCACTTCAAAACTATGAAATAACTATTCACAGAAATAAATAGTTAAAAATTATCTTATGAACTATTGATACCGATGGATTTTGATATCCCTTCCAATATGATTGGAATAATTTAAGCAGGTGTTTCCTAAAAGAAACAATTATCCAAATGTTTTTTTTACATACTTTGCGTCTGGTAGATCCATCACATTAGTCCAGTGGTGGCCAAACGACCCCATGCGCAATTATGCTTGTATGTTTGCCAGAGAGAGCTCAGCGCTTTGCTTACTTGATAAAAGTAAGCAAGATTGATCGGCCACTCTCCCGAACTTCGCCACACGACTTCATTGATACTATGTGTGTGATGGCATAACGTCGGCAGCAAAAGGTAGCCTATGCACGCGTGCATTGATATTTTAATTCTGGCCACCACTAATGATTAGTCACATCACGCTATCTCTGCCCGGTTACCGTTGAGTAACCGAAATATATCGGAGAAAAAACTTAAAGTGGTGTTTTTCACTCATTTTAACGGCCATAAGCCGGCAAATCTAAACTATTGTTAAAATACAACAGTAGCGCGATTCACTAACTTTTAACAATCCCGCAATAGAGATATTTAACATTAACGTATACTGTTTAATTTAACAATTGTGCGATTCACTAACTCGGATTTAACAACACTTGTTATCTATGGTTTAAATTTGAGAAAATGGGGCATCACTGGTACTGAAATGTCAAAATTTACGAAAAGTTCAAAGAGGAATAGAAGAAAAACAATTGTTCGCGCAATTTGTTAGCAGATATTTCAGCAAAGGGAAGTATTTTTGATATATTTTATATTTTTATTCACTTACTGCCCTTTATTTTTCTTTGTTTTTTCAGAATGGCGTCAACAAGTGCTGCAGCAACCAAAAGAAGTCGGGCAACAGCAGAACAAATAAGGGGAATGGTGGATCTGCTGGGAGAAACTCCTGGTTTGGCGTCAGGCAGATTCCAGCGGATGCACGGCAAGCTTGAAAACCAGAAGAAGTGGAAGGAGATGGCGGAGAAGCTGAACGCCATTGGAGGAGCTGTTAAAAGTGTGGAGCAATGGGTTACGGTAAGTACAAAAGTGAACAAAATGTTGCTAACCAATTCGGTAATTGTTTCCTTGGTAATTGTTTACGACCGTACGTAGCTGCTAATACACCTCCAAAAATATCGAGGGAGGTATCAAAAGACGCGTTTTGACCTCTGTAACAAGAATCCGAATCCGGAAAAGAAATATTTTAGTTCAGTGAAAAGTTATTAACAAAAAACCGTTTCCTTTAGGAGACAACTGCTTACACATTGTTTGAAACCTTTTAGCAGTCGTCTCCTAAACGAAACAATTACCACCAATTCTATGGAATGGTGCATCGTGTGTAACTTTGTTGTTAATTTTTCTTTTTTTTGCAGGTCTGGCGAGATTTAAAAAGCCGCACAAGTAACCGTGTGCGTGACCGCAATAACCAGCAGTCTCAGACGGGGAATAGGAGCATCTCTGTAGCACCTCTTACAGAGACAGAGATGCGCATTGTGGAGCTGATAGGAGACAGCTATATTGAAGGCGCACCAGACTGCTTGGATAGCTTGGTGTTGGAAGAGGTGAGTTTGTAGTTTTGCACCTATGTATATTGATTATTGTTTTTACTCATCCTTTCGTTCTCTTATAAACTTATAGCACCTGAATTTGATCGTGGAAGAGGAGTACCTGGAAGATGGTGCCAGTATCGAGCTGCAAGCAATCTCCGAGGTTCGAGACCCACCAGCTACACCATCTGCTGTCGATAGGCGAAGATACGAGTCAGTCACTCCTGCAACCACACCTCGAACTCCTGCAGCAACACCTCGCAGGGGCTCGAAAAGGAAGAATGCCGATGTGGCAGAGAGCGAAGCTGAGAAGCGATTTTTGGCGATCGCTGAAAAGCAGGCCGATACTATGAGGGTAAGAAATAATACAAAGTTCAAATGATTTTCAAGATTTTCTAAGAAAAAAATTGCCACACACCTTATTAAACTATATTCTTACTATACTAAAATTGACAAAAATATATAAAATTGATTATAATTATAAAATTTCACTTTTCTTATTTATTTCTTATCCTGTAGATGATGGCAGAAACGCAGAGAAAGCTTGCCGAAAACGATGAGAGGAGGATTGAGGCGACCTTTGCGATGGCCGAGGCAATCAACAACATTGCCCGGTCAAACGAAAATATTGCAAGGTCGACCGAAAGTCAATCAAAAGCCACCACGTTTTTTGGGGAAGCGGTGAGAATCTGCAGTGAGATTTTCAGCCGGCTGTCAGGTGCAATTTTAGAAAATAATTAATTTAAGTACTAATAGCTTTAATTTATCTTAGAATTGTTACTTTTTGGTTTATATATGCATCGTTAACATCAACTATAAAGCCATCATAGATTGTTTGTTTTGCTTTGTATTGGATTGTTTATTTTTGCTTTGTATTAAGTTTAAGTAAGTAAGTAAGAGTTTCTGGAAGATGGCTTTATATGTGATGATAGCGATATTTTTAAAAATGAATTTAGTCTTTTGAACTATTTGAAATGAACTGAATTGTTAATTTTGTACCTGTTTTAAATGTTAGTTTAAGTTTTCTAGTATATATATATATTTTTCCTTATAAAATGTTGAATTGTTTGAAGTTTTGATTTCCATGTTATCGTTTTGATAGTTTTTAAGATTTTTTAAGTTTCTACACCTTTTCAAGCTAATAATAATAAGAGAACGAAAGCTTTTAATTTTAATATGTATACATGAAGTTGTAATGTTTTCTTTTTTGTAATTAGTATAAGTAAAGTGGTGATGTAATGTTTTCTCTTATCATTATTAGGTTGAAGAGGTGTATTTTTTTATGATTTCTCTTTTACTTGTAGTTTTTAATAAAAATGTTTTAATGGTTTGAATATGTGCCTTATTATCTTTAAACCAAATTCCACATTAAAATAAAAAAATAGAAGTTTTCAATCAATAAAAGTAGTACGTTTTATTTTGTTTGGTAATCGTAGGACAACAAACTGGCTTAACTTAATTGCTTAATTGTCCACGATGCCTGTAGGCTAAATATATAGCTATTGCGCTGCTTTCAAACAACGATACTATATTTTTACTTTTCATTAATTTTTGACAATTTTACAAGCTATCTTAACACAAATCAAACCGTCCAAAATCATTTAATACATATACATATAAAAAAACATTCCAAAATGACGTGAATCTCAATATTGAGTTCATCTTCTAATATTAAAAGGTATAGGCAATGAGCCTTTAGCTTGGAATGCTTATGAAAACAATACAAAAGCTATTATTTTTGGTTGTATTCACTTTCGCCAAATCCTCAACCAACGTGTCGAGTAGAGATCTAAGCTCTGGCTGTGCGATAAAGCAATTTTTATAATTAAACATGGATTCAGCACTGGACAAACGAGTAATACCACCCGCTTTAAAGTCTCGCCACTCTTTTTCCAAATGATCCATACGATCTTCGTAGTATTTGCGCTGAGTATCCAATTGTGATGTGAGTAAATATGTAAATTCTAGCTGCATTGAATCGGTCTTTTCTTCACCCTCATCATTGGCAGTGGCTACTAATTTGCCATCAGTCTTATTTTGAAATAGCCGATGTACGAAATTATCACCTGCATAATCCCAAACGCTTGAAGTACCCAATTGCATTGCAAAAGTATGATTAGTTGCACGATAACGACCACAGCCAACATGTCCACAAATCAAGCAAATCCATAGTGAATCTGTGCCTTCACATTCCATACAAACAGAGTTCTCGAGTAATTCTGGCGTTTGGACATGACGACAAACGGGACAGGTGGAGTCGACCCATTTTATCAGGCAGTTGGCGTGAAAGGCATGATTACAGAGTATGGTTAGTACGCCATCGACGCTTTCGTCCATACGCTCCAAACAAACTGGTGGGGAAAAATAAGAGTTATATAGTTAAATTATTTCTGGAAGTAAACATAGTCAAGCTTCGATGCGTTAAAATAGAACAGAGTGCGACAAATAACACCACCATCCTTATGCCGACGAAATAAGCTTAGCTATATGTTTGGGAATGGCAAGGCGAAATCAAGGATGGTAACCTCCACCTAGCCATTATGTTTCGAAGGATTGAATGAAATATTGTTAGGTTGTGCAATCATACTAAAACATACCTGGACAATTAGGTAGTTCAGAATGACCAGCTGGCGGAACACCATCTCCTCCACGTTCTATTTCCGATACCCAAACCGCATGACATAGTGAGTCGGGCTCAAGTAAATTATAGGATGCACCGTTATACGACTGATAGAATTGCAAAGCGGCGGCTTTTGAACGGAATCTGTAAGTATTAATATTGAGTAAGAAAGTTGATCTTCATTGAATAGCTCTTGTACTCACTCCAGTATGACCATAAACTGATTAGGACTGCCATCGCGCACAATGCGTATATGACGGATTTCCGATTGACACGGTGCCACAAATCCCATCAAGTCATGACAACTTACGCTTGCAGACACAGCTAAGAGACAAAGTATATCGGATGGCCCCTCCTTTAGCTCCTTGCGTTCGCTACGTGTGATAATTGATATGAAAATGCAATGAATAGCAGGCAATAATTCAGGATTTACTTACTTTTTCTTGTACAAATGCACAATACCATTGGTAACCTCTGGATTACCAGAGTAGAAGCCAATCTCACGCGGAAATTCCGGTGCACATTGTCCATCCTCCAGTGGCGTAGCCTCACGCGATCCACTAGCTGTAGCACGGAATTCTCTTCTACGTTCACCGCTCATTTCCAGGTTAACAAACTCTTCCCCAACAGCTGTTGTTTGCGCTTCTTCCTCGCTAGCCCACAAGCTGTTTGTATAGGTTTCAATTACAATTTTACTAGATTGCCTTAGTCCACGGTCGCGTTCGCGTTCCTTTAGTACTCGCGGATTGGTGGGATGTTCAGCCGCTGTAGCACCAGCCTCTACATATAAATAAGCGTAAACATAAATTAAATGCGATTTTGATGGATAATTTATGGCACTGCACCCTTTACACACCAAAATCCTCACTCAGTTGTGGTTCGACTTCGATTTTGATGACGCACAATGATACCTGATTAGGCATTTGTTGTTATTGTACACTTAGGCTTCACTATTTTGTTGCAAGTCCTTAATCCTCGCAAACGATTTTTGCACAAAGCAGCCGAAGCGATCTTCGGAACGAATGCCCTTCCAATTCAAGTTCCTTTGTCTGAAACGCAGATTTTTCTTTGCTGTGTTTTCTTCTCTTTGTTTTGCTTCATCCAAATGTTTAACTATTAAATCAGTTCCATTATCTGACTTTATCCAAGGGCATTCACTACCCTCAACATCTTCTTGTAGCGAATTCCGCAGTTGTAGTTCCAAATGTGTTACAATGCTCTCTTTGAAATGCTCATAATGCATTACTGACGATATTTTTATGTGTTGTAAAATTGTAGCACTATAATCATTCGATCCTCGTCCTTTAAATATATATGGCGATACAGCGTAGAGATGTGTTCATCTAAAGTAAATAATGCATATTAGTAGATATTTGTTTCAACAATACATGTGTCCTTACTTTGCACTTCGTGATCCAAATTTTTGCGAGTGGTTGGCACGATGATTGTATTTTGTGGCCCGAAACCCAGTTTAAACTCAAAATCCATATTTTTCACTTCAATATATGTAAATATAACACAAATTGTCCAAACAAAACAAACATAAACAAAACTTTAACAGCGCAAAAAGAATCTCTGATAAAATGTCAATTTTCAGATTGACAACGATAAGTTATCGAATTTAGAGTTGACAAAAAGTTAGTGAATAGCATAGATTGTTAAAATTATTGTTACGTTAATTTATCTATGACAAATTGTGTTAAAACAGTTAGTGAATCGCAAAATTGTTAAAATTATTGTTAAGTTAATTTATCGTTGACAAATTACGTTAAAAAAGTTAGTGAATCGCGCTACAGGTCGCCAAAAAAAAAAAAAACAACATTATTATTCCCGATTTATTAATAACAAAAAAATTATAAACTTTTTCACAAAGTTAAAACACAGGTGCACAGAGTTGCAAAATTGACATTTGATTTCGTTTAGTTGGCGATAGACGTAAACCTACACGATAATCGTCAACCTAACATTCATGCTACCAAAAGCACACGGCACACGATATCGTCAGCGCGGGTATCGTTCGTTAAGCGTATCGTTCGTCAAAGAGAATGAGGCTGTAAGTTAAATTGCATAAATTTCTGGCAAACTCCTTTATTTTGACTTTGTAGTCCTCATACCTTCCTTCCGTTTTGAGCTTTTCCCTCACTTTTATACCCACCGTACTAGTTCTAGTACAAGGATATTATAATTTTGTCCACATAACGGTACTACGTAACGGCGCAAAATAATCGAGTTAGATATAGGGTTCCAGGTATGAAAGTTCTTAGGTTGAAAAGAGGAAGTGATTAAGGCATGACCGGCCGTCTGTCCGACTGTGTACACGATAACTTGAGTAAAAATTCAGATATTTGCATGCAATTTTGCATACAGGTTACTTTCTGGCCAAGGTAGGTTTCTAATGAAAATGGGAGAAATCGGATGGTAACCACGCCCCCTTTTTCGATATCGAAAATCACATAAATTGACATAACTTGAGTAAAAATGTAGATCTTTGTATGAAATTTGTTATACAGGTTACTTTTTGGCGAAGGTAGGTTGCTATTGAAAATGGATGAAATCGGATGATAACCACGCCCCCTTTTTGATATCGAAAATTTCGAAAATCACATAAATTAACATAACGCTGGATATTTAATGTTCGGTTCATCCGAACTTAGGCTTCCTTACTTGTTTTATAAATAGAATTGAAAATTTCTCCAGTTAATTGTTTCCATACATTCTAGGGCCTATATCATTGCCAAGTCATGGTATTTGTATCTCGTTCTGAAAACTAACGCTGGGTATTTAATGTTCGGTTCACCCGAACTTGGACTTCCTTACTTGTTTTCATTCTATCAGGTCCCTACTGAGGCATCTCAAATAGTTCTAAAAAATAACAAAATATCCGTAAAAATAAAAAGTTTGTTTGAAAAGGTGGGTGAGAACGTAAGCGTTCGTCACTGACGTTACAAAAGCGCAACGGTTTTTTTTCTATTGTATACTATTTTAAAAACCAATTTACTTTACATAGTTTATGTAGTTCCCTTGTAGATGGAGAATCGAAGATTTTAACTTGATTGGCAGAAAACTTTATATTTTATGCAATAAAATGCTTATTTTCTTTACTTACATTACATAAAAAAGGCGCACAACAACCTTTTTTTTTACATCAAACATTTCAAAATAAAAGTAACATGTAATGCCTGCTGACTAAGATTCACACAGCATAACAAATACAAAGTAGTTTCTCAACAAGGTATTTAAAAACAAAAAAAAATTTTTTTGGTTGTCCTAAATTCTTTAAGAATATTTAAGTAAGGCTTATGCGAATGGCATTCTGGCATTTATTCATCATGATTTAATATATTTACAACAACTTAGACATATTACCAACTTAAAAATAAAATGTTGGTTTTTTTCACTTTCATCAATCTCTGCCATGGAAATTCCCGTTTACTGTGTCAGTCATTAATCCTGGTTATTTAAATGGTAGATTAACATAATAAATAAAGAAAAGAATACTTAAAAATCATTTGTTTACATAATTTGGTTATATAAATAAAAATAATAAAGAAAATTTATTAGTTTTGAATTTGTTTTTTTTTTTTCAATAAAATAAAAAAAATAGAAAAAAAATCGGCCCACTCCGGGATTAGTGGGGATGATTGCAGAATTGATTGAAGTTTTTATGAGAAAAAAAAAAATAAAAAAAAAACGGCGAAATTCGAAAAACTGAAAAATTTTATATACGATGTACTTTAAATTTCTTTTGGTATTTTTTTCGGAAAGGACATTTAAAAACAATATTTAAAAAAAAAAAAAAAATCTAAAAAGTGTTTGCACAACATGGTACCAAATGAAAGGTGTTGTTGAGGGTTTTAATAGGAAGTGGTTCAAAGATCAATATGGGACCCCGTTTCCTAGATATTGACCAAGATGTGGACCAGGTGTGACCCTAAAAAGTCTTTACACAATATGGGTACCAAATTAATGCTGTTGATGACAGTTTAAAAAGGAAGTAGTTCAAAGTCCCATATGGGACCCCATTTCCGAGATATTCACCAAAATGTGGATAGGTGTGACTCTAAAAAGTGTTGCACAATATGGTACCAAATGAAAGGTGTTGATGAGGGTTTTAATACGAAGTGGTTCAAAGTCCAATATGGGACCCCGTTTCCTAGATATCGACCAAAATGTGTGACCCTAGAAAGGGTTTGGACAATATGGATACCAAAAGAAAGGTGTTGACTAAGGTTTCAACAGGGAGTGGTTTGGTACGCTGACGGATGTCGTAGCGTATAAAAGTATAATATATCCTTTTGATAATATATCATTTTGACAAGAAAATTAAAAACTTTTTATTTATTGTAGTTTTGGATCATATTACCGCGAGGTAAGAAAGCTTTCACTACCCCTCTTCCTCTCAATCAAAATATTTTAACATTTGACAAATTTTTATTTCAAATTTGATTGGGGAAAAAACAATTAAATCAAATGAGCATATTTTCGCTTTTGAATAATTTTTAATTTAAAAAAAAGTTTATATGCTGGTGTTATATTACCACATTGGCTATTGAAAAATTTGTTATAGAAAAAAATTGTTTATGTGCTGTGTATGTATTATTGGCTAATTAAATCATTTTATATAACCGTTATTTTTTAAAGAAATACAATGAATTGAGAAAATTAGTGGTGTTTATTTTCATAGTTTTCTTTTTAACAGAGGCTCACAATGATCTCAGGTTCACAATGATCCTAGGTATACAATAACAAAAAAACAAAGGAAAAACAACGTTTGCCGGGCTAAGTTAGTATATATACAGGTACAACAAAGTCCAAGCTCAAAACGAGAATTTCTCAACGTAAATCAGATTTTAAATTCCGCCATCAAGTGAATAACCAAAAAACAGCACTCATGGCCTACTGTGCCAACAGCGGCCACACGCCAAACTTTGATGAGACTAAAATACTGCAACAAGAACAACACTGTAACAAACGACTCACACTGGAAATGTTACATATCATTAACACACGACTTAACTACAAGAGCGACGTTGACAATTCAGCACATATCTATAAACACCTTCTCACTAAAAAACAGTACCATACTCCACGTTAAACAAGGCAGACGTGTTAATAAAGTATGTATGTATTTATGTTATATGTAAAATGCCAAAAATTGTTTACATATTTGTAAGTTTTTGCAAGCTCGAGACCAAATAAACAATAATTCGTAATGAATTTAATTGTCAGTTTTTTGGGAAAAATTGATAATTGGAGAAAAATTACAAAGGAAAAATCAACAGCGATGGATAGGATTACATGTTTCAGAGTTTCCAAGCTCATCATCAGATCCCTTTTCGGACACTGGGATGCGAACCCGTGTCTGCACCAAAGCCGCTGTTAGAAAACTCTAACACTAAGCTATGATGCCCTGTGACGTCACAGTGTATTCGTCTCCACTTCAATTAATTCCCTTTTGTTTTGTTTGTTCTTGCCAACTGTATACACAAAATTTCTTAAGACATGCAGCCTATATGTTATGATGTGTGTTGGTCTTGTTGTTTGTACATATATACATATGTACGTAAACCCGTGCTTTGGTTTTAATGTATTTTGTTGTTGGATTTTTGCGGTCTATTTTGTTTACATATTTGTAAGTTTTTGCAAGCTCGAGACCAAATAAACAATAATTCGTAATGAATTTAATTGTCAGTTTTTTGGGAAAAATTGATAATTGGAGAAAAATTACAAAGGAAAAATCAACAGCGATGGATAGGATTACATGTTTCAGAGTTTCCAAGCTCATCATCAGATCCCTTTTCGGACACTGGGATGCGAACCCGTGTCTGCACCAAAGCCGCTGTTAGAAAACTCTAACACTAAGCTATGATGCCCTGTGACGTCACAGTGTATTCGTCTCCACTTCAATTAATTCCCTTTTGTTTTGTTTGTTCTTGCCAACTGTATACACAAAATTTCTTAAGACATGCAGCCTATATGTTATGATGTGTGTTGGTCTTGTTGTTTGTACATATATACATATGTACGTAAACCCGTGCTTTGGTTTTAATGTATTTTGTTGTTGGATTTTTGCGGTCTATTTTGTTTACATATTTGTAAGTTTTTGCAAGCTCGAGACCAAATAAACAATAATTCGTAATGAATTTAATTGTCAGTTTTTTGGGAAAAATTGATAATTGGAGAAAAATTACAAAGGAAAAATCAACAGCGATGGATAGGATTACATGTTTCAGAGTTTCCAAGCTCATCATCAGATCCCTTTTCGGACACTGGGATGCGAACCCGTGTCTGCACCAAAGCCGCTGTTAGAAAACTCTAACACTAAGCTATGATGCCCTGTGACGTCACATTGTTTATTGTTAATACTTGTATTTTTGTTAGTTGCTAAAATCCTGAAGATGATTGCCATTGAGCAATCGAAATATATCGATTTTGAAGAAAGATCAAATGTGTTTTTATTTTTACAATAATAACACTGGATCACAAATTCCAACTTTTTTTCTGCACCAGAGACGCCATAGTGAAATTCCTATGTAAAATCACCTCCTAATTCCGAAAATCAAGGTTATTTTTACTTGAATGGTACCGTTTTTGAGATATTTACGATTTACCGTTATTTCAAAAAACAAAAAAGATGGCTCCACTTAATCGTGTATATCTCAAGAACAAACTGAGCTCTTCCAAAACGGTTTGAAAAATTTGAAAGCTAATAAAGTTTACTATAATCAGTACATACAACACTTTTTGCTAGGTCCTGTAGATTCAAACATATTGAACAATCATAACGGATTTTTTAAATTTTTTTTGTAAAAATATAAAAAAATGTGTACTTTGCGACGAAGCATCTCGAAAACTTTTTGTTTTTTTTGCAGATATTTTTTCCCCCCTCTAAGCTCTGTTTTATTACAAAAAAAACAAGCTATCAGTGAACAAAATCGATGAACTAATACAAGTTATAAGCAGTCAAGTAAATATATCCATTTAATACTTAAGTACCCTACAAATAATAACATATGTACATATGGTTCTGTCTTAACTCTATGATCTTATTTTATAATTGAAAAAGTTATGTGTCTTGTTTTGACGCTTATTTAACAGTAAATAGTCGCCCATCATAGCGACATCCCAGAATCCTTGATACCGACTTTCAATCACTTTCATTTGCTGGTGAAACCTTTCGCCATGCTCGTCACTTTCGTCGCCAAGATTTTGCGGGAAAAAATTTAAGTGGGAGTGTAAGAAATGAATTTTTAAAGACATATTTACTCCTGAAAGAAAATAAAAAAGTAAATTAGATAAATACATAAGTGACACATTAGTATATAATTTTCTTAGGCTGGATTTATCTTTCAATTCAGAACAAATTTTTTGTTTATATTTTTCCCGTTCTTGTTTGTTCGGAACTTTACGATGAATTCAGATTTATGGCTATATATTCTCATGTAAATTTATGTAATATATAATTTATTATAATATGTTTTTTACCCATTTCCGCATAGTTTTTGATTAAGTCGTTCACTATCATCTCGTAGTTAGGACTTTTGTGTTTGCCTAAAAAAGAAGTAACGACCTTTTCAAAAGAATCCCACGCTGCTGCCTCCACTGGTGACACTAGTTCTTTGAAATGGTTATTGGTCATCATTTTCCTTATTTGCGGTCCTACAAAAATCCCTTCCTTTATTTTTGCTTCTGAAATCTCTGGGAAGATTGTCTTCAAATGATGAAAAGCTTCGCCTTCTTTGTCCAAAGCCTTCACAAAGTTTTTGATAAGGCCGAGCTTGATGTGGAGCGGAGGTAGAATTATTTTTTCCTTCTTTATAAGTGGAGAGTATTTTATGTTATCTACCCCAACTTGAAACTCGATTCGTTCTGGCCAATCCTTTATGATGTAGTGGTCTTGACGAGCTCGGCTATCCCATTTGCATAGAAAGCAACAGTATTTTGTGCATCCACTTTGTAGACCACATAGCATTCCAACGACTTTAAGATCGGCACATATTTTCCAATCATGTTCTTCGTATTTGATTAACTTGAGCAATTTTTGCATTATCTCATATGTTTCCTTCGTATTTACTGCATGCGCGATCGGGATAGATGGCTTTTGGTTGCCAATATGCAATAATACGGCCTTTAAACTTAATTTATTGCCGTCTATGAACAATCGCCACTCTTTTGAATCATATGGTTCACCAAATTGTTTGAATAGACCAGCAATGTCTTTGCAGTAACAAACACTGTCCTCCTTCGTATAGTACTTGGAAAATTCTTCGTGACGAGTTCTATAATATGTTACCTTAACATCGGATGAAACAAATTTAAATTGTTGCATTCGAGAGGCGTGTAGTTCGGCCTTTTCCTTTGACAATTCCAAATCCCTTATCCAATCATTGAGTTGTGCTTGTGTCAAAGAATTTCTTTCGTTTTCCGTTTGAAATTCAGTACAACATGATGCCGCGTAATCAGATACTACTGTTGACAATGAAACTGGATCCGGAACTAAAGTTAAATTTGATTCTGGCAATGTCGCTTCTGTTGAAATTAGTTCTGGTAATGACACTGTAGATACGCTCGCATAGGTTACTTTTCTGGACTTTCCAACCCCAAGTACTTTTGTAGTACAAATATAGCAGTCCGTTGAATGGCAAGTTGGTTCCCTCCACTTCATTGGTGTAATAAATTTCACACGTCGCCTAAATAGATAGTTTCAGAAATTAGTCAGCTATGCATTAAAAGGGAACAAATTCCTAATTTTTACAACGTACCTTTTTGTTCCGGTTTCCGAAGAAATCAATTCGACTCAGCATGTGGTGCACACAGTGTTCGGTGTCCATGGTTTTTAGGCTCAATTCCAAAACACTTATAGTATGTAACTTTCAAAGGATTTGAAAACACACGTCTCATACTTTTAACAATAAATTGACCGCAGATGAAACAGAACATATCTGGATCATTTGTACACTCAAACTCTCGCGCCCTTTTATTCATTTTTTATTTTTAAGTAAATGACGTGTTATAAACTGCAATTATAAACTGAACAGTATCCGGCGAGCCTTGCAGATATTATGAAGGAACAAGGCGCATGTACTCTTATTTATACTTAGATCCAGTAAAAATTCAATCCTACCTAAACAAAAAGGTTCCCTAGTTCTACAAAGAAAACACTACCTGCCTCAAAAATATGCTCTTGTTTAAAATGTACCTAGGTTTGAGAAAACGACACTAACAGCTTTTTGTGTCTAATAACTTTTCGAAAATCTACCTGCTAACTAACTGATATACGAATACTAACCATATGTACCAGTAGGGTACTTAAGCATTAAATGGATATATTTACTTGAATGCTTATAACTTTTGTATTAGTTCATCGATTTTGCTCACTGATAGCTTGTTTTTTTGTAATAAAACAGAGCTTAGAGGGGGGAAAAAATATCTGCAAAAAAACAAAAAGTTTTCGAGATGCTTCCTCGCAAAGTACAAATTTTTGAATATTTTTACAAAAAAAATTTAAAAAATCCGTAATGATTGTTCAATATGTTTGAATCTGCAGGACCTAGCAAAAAGTGTTGTATGTACTGATTATAGTAAATTTTATTAGCTTTCAAATTTTTAAACCGTTTTGGAAGAGCTCAGTTTGTTCTTGAGATAAACACGATTAAGTGGAGCCATCTTTTTTGTTTTTTGAAATAACGGTAAATCGTAAATATCTCAAAAACGGTACCATTCAAGTAAAAATAGCCTTGATTTTCGGAATTAGGAGGTGATTTTACATAGGAATTTCACTATGGCGTCTCTGGTGCATTTTGGCTGTAAACCAGTGTAATTAAACACGGATCTCAAGCCAGCCAACAATAATGGAGTTTATGAATCGAAATCGACCAATAGGGGAAGGTCAAATAATTCTATACAGATCAAGAAACCTATAGACATTTGAGGAGTGAATAAACAAAAGGTCGTATTTCCATATTCAGGCTATATTCAAAAATCGCAAAAATCTGAGAAAAAGTCAAAGAAGCAAAATTATAAGTTTGTAAATGGTTTAATTAACACAAGATAGCTACTCTAATCTGACACCATCGTTATTTTAACTTTTTCTTGCCTCTAATACATCTTTTTTTAAACTTTTTAATTTGGAAATATGCCCTTTTGCGAGAATTTTTGGAAATATGCCCTTTTGCTTGACATACTTTTGGAAATAAGCCTTCTTGAATAATTCATCTTCGAAAGAAAATCATCAGTATCGTGGTTTTTTCCTCTTGTTATTTCGATAACGACCAGCCCTGCCATTCACAGAAGTCATTTTATCCTTCAGTCCTATTAAGAGGCATTATACACGATATGTATATGTCAGTTTTTTGTATGGATACAGAAACACCGAGTGAACACAAAAGAAAACTAGAAGTCTAAGCTCGGGTGAACCGAACATTAAATACCCAGCGTCAGTTTTCAGAACGAGATACAAATACCATGACTTGGCAATGATATAGGCCCTAGAATCTTATTTGAAATTTTCGATATCGAAAAAGGGGGCGTGGTTATCATCCTATTTCGCCTATTTTCAATAGCAACCTACCTTGGCCAGAAAGTAACATGTATGCCAAATTTCATGCAAATATCTCAATTTTTACTCAAGTTATCGTGTACACGGACGAACAGACGGACGGACGTACATGCCTTAATAAATTCCTCTTTTCAACCTAAGAACTTTCATATATGGAACTCTATATCTAACTCGATTATTTTGCGCCGTTACATAGTACCGTTATGTGGACAAAATTAATATACCCTTGTACTAGTACGCTGGGTATACAAAAAAAGTAGGGTGTTAACTACATACTTGTCCGTATATTTTGCGTGTTTGCTTTCCGATTTGCGTAATTTTTGGCAGGAGTATACTACATGCTATTGGGAAGCACCTCACTAACTTTCATGAAAATACCTTTTTGAAATTTCAAGCAATCGCTTTTGAAAATAGCTGACCTTTTTTGCTGAAAAGTGGGCGGCGCCACGCCTACTTCACCAAAATCCACAACATTTTTTTACAGTTAAGTTTTGCTTTAAAAGCTTATTATGTGTGTAAAATCTTATTTATACAATTATGGAAAAATCGCGATTTTAATTTTACAAAGAAATTTTTCAGTACTGTGTTTTTAAAAAAGTGGGCGTGTCCGTTAACCTATTTTGTTAATTTTCACAGCAAAGAGTAAGCTTTATATGTTGAACAATTTCACCAAATATCGTTTCAATAAATTAATTTTTACAGGTGTTATGGCATGGAAAGTTTTGTGGAATTATCCACCATAGAGGGGTGGGGCCACGCCCATTTTCCAAAAAGTTTGTGCATTCGACTTTCTTTGCCCACGAACACTTTAGAGGTAAAATAGAAATGATATACAGCTAGTTTAAGAAAAGTTATTGCATATTCAATATATCTATGATCCTTTTCAAAATATTTCGAATAAAATTGGGGGTGGACCTTACCCGATTTCGCCAATTTTTTTTCGGAATATTGCCGTTATTAATATAAATAAGTGTGCCTTAACGCTAAAGTACACACCAAATTTTATCCTTATAGGTGTATTATGTACTGAATAATCACTCTTTTTGTATTTTCGGAAATATTATATATATAGAAAGTGGGCGTGGCTTTTAACCGATTTTGCCTAATAATAGCGCTCCGAGATAAGTAAAAAGGAACCTGCATACCAAATTTTATTGAGATATCTCAAGATTTACTCAAGTTATCGTGTTCACAGACGGACGGACGGACGGACGGACGCACATGGCTCAATCAATTTCTTTTTTCCTCCTGAACATTTTGATGTATATAAGTCAATATCTATCTCGATTTGTTTATGCCGTTACATACTACCGTTACATACCTTGTGTGCGAAGCACTAGTTACTAGGTATGAAAATATGAGTACATATGGATTGAAAACTTGACAGGCAGATATGACAATACATATCGCGTATAACAACCATAATCAGAGTTAAAATACATAATAATGATAAGAACACAATTTTATTCACAAGAGCATATATAACAAAAACAACGTGTAGCACAAAGTATTATAATAATATTTTTAATTATAACGATTTATATTTTTATACGTGTATAAATAACTCCGATTTCTCCAAATAGTCTTCATTTTTAAAAAGGCGCATCTAAATTTAGTGTTTTTACTTTTATGAAGGCATGGTTTTATGACGTTAATCCCTAATGGATCCTTGTCTACATATCTGTAAAGAAAGCGAAATCAAAATTATTAACTTAAACGAAAATATGGAAATTACAGGTCTTTAAATCAACCAAAAACTTTACTTACTCTTTTTTCTTTCGCACTTTTAAATTGTGCTTTTGTTTTCTTCCTCCGGTATTTAACATAGCCACAAGGGTTTCTTCCATTTTAAAATAAAATGTCAAGGACTTCCCACAATATTAATTCAGAGATACTTTGAAATTATTTTATGAAAGCACAATCTGTTCACACCTTAATTTTTCATTAAAAGAAACATAAAAATGACAGTTATACCATAGGCAATTTTTTATTGACAATTAAAGAAACTGTTGCTATATCGATTTTATAAAAGTGGAACATATTTCAGTGGTTAAGTCGTTTATTTTAAAAACGCTATTTTATATGCAAATAAAAAATGCCCTTTTGTCTGATTGTTTACGACAAGGTAGCAAAACATAATGGGAAATAAGACGTTTTGATTGAAACAATGCAAACATTTTAAACCACAAATAAATGAAATGGAAATATGTCCCTTTTGGTTGAAACTTATTTTTTGACAGATCTTTTTATATGGTAAAAACATATTTTAGTGGTTTCCATTGAAGACGACATGTGTAATTATGCCCAAACAAGCCGATTTCATCAAAATCTCCAATAGAGTGACGAATGGAAATAAGCCCTTTTGTTTATTCACTCCTCACTTGGAGAATCATGCCTCAAACCTACTGCGTAATGAAGGACTGGAAGCAATGGAATAGAGCTCTTGCATGATTCCTCATATATCAATGGAAAATAATAGTTATTTGCATTGAAATCCAGTTATTCTTGTTCAATTCTATTTCGTTACATTTATTGTTTTAAATATGTTTGACATGTTTTAAGCTCAAATATCTAAT
Source organism: Sphenella marginata (assembly GCA_951509765.1). Classification (NCBI taxonomy): domain Eukaryota; kingdom Metazoa; phylum Arthropoda; class Insecta; order Diptera; family Tephritidae; genus Sphenella; species Sphenella marginata. The sequence continues at coordinate 32,021,913 of OX608083.1, read as the reverse complement.
GTAAATAAAATTCAAAGTTTTTATACCTTTGTTTATAAATACAAATACAAATCTCCCCAAAAATAAACTAATTTTTTGTTAAATTTTTTTTAACAATATCCTAACACTTTGTCTATTATATAATTACAGTGGCTTAACGAGACTGTGATTAATTGGCTAAGGAAGATATTTAGTGAAGCTTCCACCACCGGTGTCCAAAATTCGCTCAACATCATAAACGGTTTCAAAGTTAAACTAACATATTTTCTATATGAAAATTTAGCGCTCAGTATTATTGAACAGTTTTTTAGTATAATAATCGGTAAGTTGGTCAAATTCTATTATATATTATTATCAAATAAAATTGTTTTATACATATAAGTACCTCTCTGAACTTGGCAAGACAACTTTTACGTAGCAATAAACAAACTATTGGGTAATTTGCCGTAAATTATCCGTGAAACAAAAAAATTTGCCGGGGGCCTATTTTAGAAAATATCGTTTGCCCCGCTAGGTTTATGTGAAGTTAGCGGGGCAAACTCCAAAAAACTAGTAAAGAGAACAGGTAGATAAATAATTTTTGCACTGGAATTTGCCGTAAATTATCCGTAATTGAGTGGCATATTTCAAAATTAAAAACACATGGACTTATAAACAAACTATTGGGTAATTTGCCGTAAATTATCCGTGAAACAAAAAAATTTGCCGCGGGCTTATTTTAGAAAATATCGTTTGCCCCGCTAAGTTCATGTGAACTTAGCGGGGCAAACTCCAAAAAAACTAGTAAAGAGAACAGTTAGATACATAATTCTTGCACTGGAATTTGCCGTAAATTATCCGTAACTGATTGGCATATTTCAAAAAAAAAAAAAAAAAAAAAATTTAATTTTGTGAAATATGAGTGGCATACGTCAAAAACAAAGAAAAAACTGAATAGAAGTAGTCCGTTATTTGTACCGCATTTTATTTTATTTTCACTTAAAATATCAACTTGGGTTTAATAATTACACTTTGCTTTAATCTTTTTTCATTTTCTAACAGGTCATCGTACAAAATATAATTTCCTCCCGTAAGGCATATTGCTCTATAATGTCCCATGTCATTAAATGTTTTATGTTACTACGCCCGTCAAATAAAATAAACTGCCATCGTCGCTGGTGAGTCTTCGAGGAATTTTACTTAGCTGCGTGTAAAGCCCGGTTTCCGTTAACGAATATATTTCGAGGCAAAGTAGATCTCCTGCAAGGAATTTTATTTACTTAGACAAATGAGGTGACAAATAATATTCAATATAATAGTAGTGAAATTTAATTGCATATCGTTCGCCGGAATAAAAAAAGCTGTATTTTTAATTATTTTCATTTAAAATACATCAAGTTCTATAACAGAAATCATATACCAACAAATTATAAAATTTTCACAAAGTTCAGGAAAGTTAATTAAACTTTTAAAAGTTAACAGAAAAATACCAATATTTTTGGGCGTAATTTTTATGTTAATGTGCAAGTTAAAAGTACCTCAAAATAACCCCTGAATTTTCAGTTTTTTTGTAAAGGATGGCGTAATATTTTTCCATACAAAATTAATTTTGCTTCATGCGATGTATGGAAGAAACCCCACAACACCCTTCACGAAAAAAATTCTGAAAATTCAGGGAAATTTTTGAGCGATTTGCGAACTTGCACAATGTATACTAAAATTGAGTAGTCTACAAAACTGCACATTTTTGAAATTCGGCCAAAAAATTTGAAGGTTTTGATGAACTATTTTTAAGTTTGATTAACTTTCCTGAACTTTGTGTAAACTTTGATATTTCTTTTAATGTGGTTTCTGTTACGGAATTTTCTATATTTTAACAGAAAATTATGAAATACAGAGCTTTTCATTATTCCGCCGAACGATATAAAATATAATTCAAGTTTTTAAATTATTTGTATATATTGTCGCCCTCTCACTGGATTAACCAATCAACTAATTTAAAATCTAATAAAGAAATATCTTTCTATTTTTCCAAACCATTGAACTTTCAAAAATATGTATAATGTTTAGAAATTAAGGTTTCTGGTAGGTAGTGAAAAGTTGCCACTCATATTTCACATGAAGTTAGCGGGGCAAACAGAAAAAAAAATACAATTTTTTTTTTTTTTTAATTTTGAAATATGCCAATCAGTTACGGATAATTTACGGCAAATTCCAGTGCAAAAATTATTTATATACCTGTTCTCTTTACTAGTTTTTTGGAATTTGCCCCGGTAACTTCACATGAACTTAGCGGGGCAAACCATATTTTCTAAAATAGGGCCTCGGCAAATTTTTTTGTTTCACGGATAATTTACGCAAATTACCCAATAGTTTGTTTATTGCTACGTAAAGTTGTCTTGCCAAGTTCAGAGATGTCATATAAGTATGTCCAAAGCTCCACATCAAAGAATCCACTTTATTAAAAGAATTTACCCTGAAGACGGTTAATGAACCATTCCCACAACAGTTGGTTCTATCGTACCGGAATTTATTACCCGGCCAAGGGTGAAGGTCCCATGCAGAGATATCTCATGTTTTCTATGTTGAATTAATTTATGGCTACTTATAAGCTGACGGACGTTATCAAGCCAGAAATATCGAAGGGTGAGTGCGAACTTTTTCTGAAAATCAGTAGCGCATATTTTGTCTTTCAGTGGCTATAACTTGGGAACTTAAAGAGTTTTTCTCTGTTTTTTTGGTTTAATCTTAAGCGAACAATAGTAAAATCATCTTTCCAGCTTTATCGAAGGGGTTTATAGCAACGCTTTTTGTGTTTATCAGGCATTTTTACATTGAAAACAACTTCCCGAAACCTGGAATACAGTTAGTATGCATTAGACACTACTATGCAAAAAGAAAATATTACCTACATATGACACATGTATAAAACTAGCAGGCCCTACAGACCCTGCCTAAAATTTGACTTGCCTACAAATTGTACTCTTTTCTCTACCTCATTTTGTTCCTTTATCTTAGGTTTTCTTGCTGCTTTTGCTATAATATAAAGAACTAGAAGGACCCGGCAGACGTTGTTCTGCCCAAATTTAGGGAAAAAATCGCACGATAAATAAAAAAGTTTGGAATATTTCGGTCCCTGGTCCACTTCCCGGAAAAAAGTTAACCTCAAATTTTAACAAAGGTAAAAGTCTACCTTTGTACCAAATTTGAAGAAAATCGCACCATAAATAAAAAAGTTTGGAATATTTCGGTCCCTGGTCCACTTCCTCGAAAAAAGTTAACCTCAAATTTTAGCAAAGGTAAAAGTCTACCTTTGTACCAAATTTGAAGAAAATCGCACCATAAATAAAAAAGTTTGGAATATTTCGGTCCCTGGTCCACTTCCCGGAATAAAACTTTACATAAACACTCTCCGGACTCCTACTGAGCTATCCTGTAAATATGAATAAAATCGGCGCTGTAGTTCCGGAGTCTATAACATACATACATACATACATACATACGTACATACATCCTATTTTATATATATAGATTACGCTACATACAGCCTATGTCGTGGCCAGCAATCTCCTGAACCTATCGTGAAAGTCATGAAGAATAAACGAAACACAAAATATGCAGGTGCGGCATCGCCCACTTTTCCATAATTAACAGCGTTGAGAACATATTTAATAAATGTTATATTTATTTATAAGAATATCCTTTCATAAGAAACGTTGAGTACTTTGGACCCCTTAAACCGACACCCAGTACACAGAAAAAAAATCATTTTGATTTATAAGTTTTGTTTCGGTTTTTATCAAAACAATTCACAAAATATATTTGAATATTTCAAAATAATATTGGTGGGGAAATAATATTAAGGGGAAATCAGTGCTTTAATTTTGTAATTGCAAAAGACCACTTAGGAAGAAAAAAAAGCCATTTGTTGCTAAAGCACGAAAACCAATTTCTTGCGCTCTCAGAACAGAATCCACCAGAAGACGTGGTTGAAAAAAAAATTAAATTTAAAACATGACTTTTCGATCGAGCCGAATGTAGGTACATTGGAACTTAGTAACTATGTTTTTTGTTGTGTTCCTTGATTTATTAATTTTTGTACTTGACAAATAAATTCAAATAACGTGGATTTCCGACCCTGCCTAAAATGTTTTTTGGTTATTTTTTGATTTGATATTCAACGAAATTTTTTTTTTTTGATAATTATTAAAACCCAATATATTTTTGATACTTTTTTTTTGATAATTAACATCCCTGATTTTAAGAATAGTTACAAAATATACAAAATGTATCGGAGAACTAAGAAAAACCGACCCTGGGGTCCCTCATGTTCATGTTGCAACTGAAGAGATAGCGCCATCTAACGATTCAAAATATCTTTTTAAATAATTTTGCAGTAACACAATAAAAGAGATAACTACATAGCATTTGACCTGTATCTCGAGAAGTGTTTAAGCTATTGAAATAACTGCAAACGTCAAGTTGTGTTCTTATTTGCTCTGTGTTTTTTTAGCAATTGATTAATTTCTTGATATTGTGAATATTTAAAAGTTAAAAGAGTTAAATACTTAGGACCATTTTCACAGTGGCGAGTTAACTTACGTTCCACAGTTAACGCTAGCTTTTTAACCTTCAAGTTGAGTTAAGTAGAGTTTAACCGGTCAACATTGGTAAGTTAAGGGTTAGAGTTCATAAGGTATATTGATGAAGAGATATTTGTCAAAATAGCTTAAATAGAATTGTGAATCGATTGTTAACTGTGGAATGTAAGTTAACTCGGCACTGTGAAAATGCCCCTTAATGTGCTTCACTACTTGGTGTGAAAAATTACTTAAAGCTTGGAATAGTGAATAATATTCTAAATTCATTCTACTGAATTTGCGTGTGCCGAGTTTTTTGCATATTTTATTTGTTGCATTTGAAAGGCTCGTACTTTACATTGCAATTGTTGTTGTGCGCTGATTGCATTTTGATTTCGCTTTTGTTACAGCTGCTTGCGTGGTTTGTTAAACGTCAAATACAGTGTGTTTGAAACTGCTCGCTATAATTATTATAATTGCTCCTATAATTACGTCTTTGAAAATGTCGTGTATGTTTGAAAACTGCCAGATAAAAAGCGGGTCCGAACGCTTCGTAGCATGCTGGTTGTACGATGGATTTGTCGGCAAAGTCCAAAAACGCCCCCCCCCCCAAAGTCAACAAATCAAAAACTCTGGAACCTCCAACTATTGCGATGGAGTCCGAACCAATTGCTAGGAAGCAGGTTATGGTCCCTAAAAAAAGATTTGTGTGTCTCGGTTCCATCCAGACACTACTGAAGATGATTTGAGGTACCATATTTCTCTTAAGGTTAAAGATCAAGCCTTAACTGTTAGAAAATTTAAGTTCGCTTACCAGAGAAATATGTCTTTGTTTAAAAATGATGTATCCGGAAAAGATTTTGACTCTTTTGTACAGTTCTTTTTGGCATCCCGGGGCTCTTGCTCGGGAGTTTGAGTATACACAGAATAGAAACAGGGACCGTAACTGTTATAAGTTGAATTATATGTAGAACTCGGCATTTGATCATTATTTTCTGATTTTTTTCAATAAAAATCAACAATAATCGTTACGCTTAAGTTTTATTTTTTTGATTAAGCGTAATGATCACTTTTTGAGTTTTATTTTTTTGAGAGGAAATAAAACTTACCCTTGAGTTTTATATTTTTGCTCGACAGTAAGCGTTATTCTTTGAGTGATATTTTATCGTTCAAGGATAAAAATTAAGATCCGAGTTTTAAGTTTTTTGGTAGATCAAATAGATTTATGACCAACAACTTTCCTTAAAGGCGCAGCGACCATTTGAGTTTTTTGATCCGCGAAAAAAACGTAAAACTCGGAACTTAAATTTTATCCTTGAACGATAAAATATCACTTAAAGAATAACGCTTACTGTCGAGCAAAGATATAAAACTCAAGGGTAAGTTTTATTTCATCTCAAAATAATAAAACTCAGGGAATAAGTTTTATGTTTGACTAAAAAAATTAAACTCAAAAGTAATGATTAAGTTGTAATTTATATAGGATTTACTCAAACTTTTTTCAATCATTGTAGATTTCGGTTGAGCATGAAGAGACATGCTCATTCATGTACTTGAAACTGTTCAACGATAGAAGGAAGCCTTTGAGTTTTGACATTAAAAATACAAAATTAATCGTTATTGGGGGTCCCTGAATAGAAATGTTGAAAACGTAGCTAAAATCGCTCGTAATAATGTTGAGTCAAAAAAGTGAGTAGTACGCCAGTGAATATCTTTTACAAAATGGCATAGGTTTAAATACCAAATTAAATGATCTGTATTTGAAATCTTTCCACTGTACTTATAAGGTAATTGCTTTCACCGAAACTTGGCTAAAACCGCATGTTTTCAATTCCGAGTTTTATGTAACGAATATCAAGTTTATAGACATGATGGCTTGAACAGAGTCTTAGGTGGTGTTCTACTTGCCGTTCATTCCTCCATCCCTTCAGAGGGAGTTATTGTACCTAACACAGAATCCATTGAGTTTAAATGCATCCGCATTAGTATACGTTTGCTACATCCCTCCAGCATCAGATCTTTTAATCTACATGCAACATGTCTCTCTGCTCAAAACTGTTAACTTATTTACTAAAGCTTCTAACTCGATTGTTTTAGGTGATTTCAACCTACTGCATATATCGTAGAACATATCTGATGGGAATATTATTCCAAATCCATCTAAACTAGACTTCAATGACTTTTTTGATGGAATTTCCAATCTCTGCCTTAGTCAAATAAATGTTACCGCTGTCAAGCTTGGGAAAATCTTAGATTTAATTTATGTTGATAAAAACAAATTTTCTGAACATAAATCGTTCTGATCCTTTTTCTTTACCACCCTTCTATGGAAATATTCCATGAAACCATAAGTAATGGCCAATGTACACAATGCTGCTCACGTTGTAGCTTTGGTTTTAACTTCTCAAAAGCCAACTCCAACAAATAAAATAGAGAACTGTCTAAATTAACTTTGCCTGAGCTTTGTGGCGATATCGATTTAAACGTCTTACATTTTAATCAAACTATTTCATACCTATTTGAGAAGTTTGTTCCTAAACGTACATAAATTAACCTATTACCATCCAACGTAAGTTCGGTTTACTAAAGAGCTTATGATGCTGAAAAATAGAAAAACGCGTTCTTTCAAAATGTTTAAGAAATCGGGGTTAAACAAACATTACTTAATGTAATTAATAAAAAGTGCTATAAAGCCTATATCTCTAAAACAAAAAGAGACATTATTCTCAATCCGAAGTCATTTTTGATTTCGTAAATTCTGAACGAAAAGTAGTGGGATTTCCTCAGCCATGAAATAAAAAGACATTTTATCTAGCGATAATCAAGATATCGCAAATTTCATTGCGCAATTTTTCACTTCTAACTATTCTGCCGTCACCCATTCAGACTTTCAAAATTATCCTTATGAGATACACGGGAACAATTTAATTAATTGGATTCCTACATGTTTCTTGAAGATGTGCGCTAACAATATTTTCCAACCCCTTACCAATATGTTCAATCTATCACTAAAGCGTGGTATTTTTCCAACAGCATGTAAAGAGTCGTTTCTTCTACCGCTTAATAAAAGTGGAAGCAAGGCTTTTATAGAGAACTATCGTAGCATAGCAAAGCTTTCTGCCATCCCACAAGTGTTTGCGAATCTTACTTTCCTTGATTTAGGATTCTGTAAGGGACCAACGTTACGAATTTTCTTGAGCTTACAAAGATGCCTCAAATGGATTAGAAAAAATCTGCACACCGACGTTATTTATACTGATTTCAGCAAAGCTTTCGACAAAGTGTGCCACTCTTTACTTATTCATAAACTGGATCAGTTGGGGTTCCAGCCGGGTCTCAATCTTACCTTAGTGACAGAACACAAAACGTAGTGTTTAAAAATTGTGAATCGGATGTTATTTGTGTCTCCTGAGGAGTTCCGCAAGGAAGTCATCTGGGCCCGATTCTGTTTTTGTTGTTTATAAATAATATTTCTAAAGTAATAGAATTTTCGAAAATGTTAATGTATGCCGACCATGTAAAGCTTTTCTTGTCATTATCATCATTTGAATATAGAAATGAGCTTCAATCAGATCTAAATACACTAGTTACTTGGTGCGATTTAAATCATATGCCATTCATCTAAAGAAATGTATGTAAATACATGCGTTTTTCGAGAGGAATTTCTCAGCCAGCTTCCTATACAATTAACAATTATAGTCTCGAGCAATACTATGAATTACAAACTCAGCTTCAACGCAGCAGTCACATTAACGCAACAGTCAATAAAGCCAGAGGCGTTCTAGCATTCGTTAAACGATGGACTAAAGAGTTTAGCGACCCTTATGTAACTAAAGCTCTCTTTACTACATTAGTCAGGCCGATTCTTGAATACGGTTCTCTAATTTGGATCCCGCGTTACCAGGTCCATGTAGATCGCTTAGAATGAGTTCAAAAACAATTTTTACTATTTGCCTCGAGAGACCTTCATTGGGATCCCTTGTATAATTTGTCATCGTATACGACTCGCTTAAAACTAATTAATCTTCACACCCTTTCTAGTCCGAGGAAAATGCTTGAAATTGTTTTTATGATTAAATTACTAAATGGTTCAATCACAATCCCGTTTTTTTTTAGCGAAGTGAACTTCATTGTAACCTCTCGTCAATCAAAGCCTTTTCTGGTACGTTTGATATTTAGGACCTACTCTGCAGCATAAAAAGTCGATTCTTTCTATCCTAAGTACATAGCAACAAATTGCTTTTATATCCTTTGGTTCTTATCTTTATTATTAACAATAACTATCCGCTGTCAACTAATTATCTATTAATTGTGTAATCTATATTATTTCTTTTTTTATTTATTTTTATTTATTAGCAAAAGGGAATTAATTGAAGTGGAGATAAGTGCATTGTGACGTCACAGGGCATCATAGCTTAGTGTTAGAATTTTCTAACAGCGGCTTTGGTGCAGACACTGGTTCGCATCCCAGTGTCCTAAAAGGGATCTGATGATGAGCCTGGAAACTCTCAAACAGGTAATCCTATCCATCGCTGTTGATTTTTCTTTGTAATTTTTCTCCAATTATCAATTTTTCCCAAAAACTGACAATATTAATTCGCTTAGAATTATTGTTAACTGGTCTCGAGCTTGCTCATCACTTACAAATTTGTAAACAAAATAGACCGCAAATCCAACAACAAAATTTTTATTCATTTTAAGTCGGCGTTAAAAAAAGGGACCGACTATAGAAATAGCAACGTGGTTTACAAAACAATATTACAATAGTAAATACAAAAATATAAAATGTATAAAAGAGAAAAATGAATTAACAAAACTGAGGAAAGCAAGAATTTAAATTATTAGATCTTATTATTATTTTACGCGGCTAGCTGGATGGTTGAAGAGGCCGTGTCTCCAATCCACCCTCTCGTTCGAATGAATTATAAGTTTGAGGCTGAGTGGTTGAAGAGGCCTTATCTCCAATCCACCCTCTCAGTCAAACGATGTATCCATTAAAGTTGCACGAAAGGAGTCTGAAGAGACAAACTGGATGGTTGGAGAGGCTATGTCTCCAATCCACCCTCTCTTTCATCCACTACTTACGATTGTTTTAAATTACTTGGACGCTATGGTTATTAGTAAGCGGAGCAGGTGAATCCTTTATTGTTTATCGGCGGACGGTAAGGAAATCAAGTATTGCATTCGATAAATGGGCAAAAGAAGGTTCGAAGCTGATACAGCTATATAATTTGTTGTAGTGTAAGCACCAGACATTCAGAGGATTGTTTCTGGCAAAGTTTTGACGATAAATGGGTATTTGAAATGGTACAAAATGCCTCGACGCCCTAGCAGGAACGGCGAAATTCAGTCGACTAACAAGATCAGATGAGTAAATTTGGCCGATAATGAGCTTATTAACCCAAATAAAGTTCTACGATTTTCTAGGGAAGCTAGACTAATAAGGAGAAGCCTATTACTATATGGAGGCAGGTGTATGTCTGGGTTCCAGGGGACACAACGCATGGCAAATATCAAAAATTGATTTTGTACTGACTCAATCCGGGTTACCAGATTGACTGTACACCAGTTCCAGAACTCTTCCAAATCAGCTTGAAGGAGATCAACCTGAAATGGTTCGGTGGGGGGAAATGAGTAACACAGCTTTACATCATCCGCGTACATGAGAGTACGGGAAAAAGAGATAATTTGAGGTAGATCATTAATGAATAGGGTAAAAAGCAAGGGGCCTAAATGACTATCCTGAGGCACACCAGAGGTTACGTCGATCGACATAGTATTCTTGAACAAAACCTGTTGAGATGTGTTCATTAGATAATCTTCAAGCCATACTAATAAATGATTCGGAAAACCCAATAAATAAAGCTTATGAATTAGAAGCTCATGGTTGACAGAGTCGAATGCTTTACTGAAATCAGTGTATATTACATCATATTGCAAACAATTCACGAACCCATCCATCACAAAAGTGGCTAACCCAAGTAAGTTCGTAGTGGTTGATCTTCGGCGCACAAAACCATGTTGACACGGTGATAATAAAGAGCTACAAAGATGTCGCAGTTGGTGAGTGATTTTTTGTTCAAGGGCTTTATGAATAGCTGAAAGCTTGGCTATTCCCCTGTAGTTCTCAACATTTGACCTTTTTTGTGCAAGGGTATAATGAACTATTTCTTCCAAACAGCGGAGAATGACTCAGAATCAAGAGATAATTTTAATAATAATAATTTAAGGACCGGGTCAGATAAAACTACAGCACAGTACTTCAGCACACAACTAGGTACACCAACTGGCCCTGGAGAAAATGTAGGTTTCAATGCTAAAAGGCTTAGTAGAACGGTATTTACACCCATAACAGGATTGGGGATGCAGTTAGATTCTGCTAATTTGAAAGTATAGGGAAGTTGTTGGAACCTATTAGATGAATAAGCTGACTTAAAAAAATCAGGAAATAATTCCGCAATGTCCTGATCCGAACTGGCGTTCTTACTTCCAAAGGAGAGGCAAGATGGAAATCCGGAGGTCTTCCATTTTGAATAAACGAAATTGTAAAATCTTTTCGGGTTATTGAAAAATTGAGTTTTGCAACCTGTTAAGTAATCCTTATAGCACTGCTGATTGAGTAGCTGAAAATTGGAGCAAGCAACCAAATATTTCGAATAGGTGTCACTGAGTCTAGCAAGCTGTTTGGAGAATCAGGGTGGCTTATTCGTCCCAACACTAGTATAACGGAGCGGGACACAGTTGTCGAAAATTCCATTTAGAGAGTTATAGAATATTGAAATGGCTGTCTCGATATCGTTAGAGGCATAGAAATTCGACCAGTCATAATAATAATAATTCCCAACGGATAACCCACCATTCCCTCCCAACCGACACGAGGGGCGCATCCGCATAACGTATAAAAATAAATATTAACCATGTGTTTATTAAGTTATTATTGATTAAGTGAGGAAAGTATTGATATTTTAATGCTGAAAACGAGTCAGAAATATCAAATGTGCTGGAATGAGAGTTATAGTTATGACATAAACATCGGAAAGGCTAATTCAATTCAAAATTAGTTTTACATTGTCTTAGGAAAAGAGGTTTAAAATGTCTTGATGGCCGAAAGGGCACGTTAAAGTTCACTTCACTCAGCAGAAATGGACTAGAGACCAACCCGTTTAATAATTTAATGATAAAAATGATTCCCAGCATTTCCCTACGACTGGAGAGTGTCGGAAGGTTTATAAGTTTCAAGCGATCTGTATAGGGTGGGAGGTTGTATGAGGAATCCCATGGCAGATCTCTTAACGCAAAAAGTAAGAATTGTTTTTGAACCGATTCAATCCGATCGACGTGAACTTGGTACCGAGGGTTCCAAATAATTGAGCCATACTCTAATATCGGTCATACTAGTGTTGTATGTAACTAAGGGTCATTAAATTCTTTCGACCATCGCTTAACGAATGATAAAACGCCTCTAGATTTATTGACAGTTGCATCAATATGTAGATTGAAGCTAACTTTGCGATCCATCGTAATCCCCTCATCAACAAAAACGTATACTTGTTCAAGACTATGATTGTTAATTGTGTAGGAAGCTGGTTGTGTGTTTCTGTGCGAAAAACACATATATTTACATTTTTTAATATTGGGTGGCATAAAGTTTAAATCACACCAAGCACCCAGTCTATCAAGGTCAGATTGAAGTAATGATCTATTTTCGCTCAGAGTGTAGGACATAAAAATCTTGACATCATCAGCGTAAATCAAAATTTTGGAAAACTTAATAGTACTGGATATATCGTTAATGAACAGCAAAAACATAATCGGGCCAAGATGGCCACCTTGAGGAACTCCTGAAGAAACATCAATGACATTAGATAGCGCATTCTTAAAAATTACTCTTTGTGTCCCGTAAAGAAGATAAGAGGATGTCCAGGGTGAGACTGGGTTGAAAGCCGAATAGGACAAGTTTATGAATAAGTAGTGAGTGACTCACTTTGTGGAACTATTTACTGAAATCTGTATATATAACATCTGTGTGCATATTTTCTCTAAACCCGTTCGACACATGTGTTGTAAATTCTAGTAGGTTAGTATTTGTTGATTTTCATTTACAAAAGCCATGCTGACATCTGCAATCAATGTGGAGATAGAATCTGTAAGCTGGTTTGTAAAAATAGCTTCAAATAATTTTGGAATCGCGGAAAGCTTTGCTATGGGACGATAGTTGTCGACAGATGATCTACTCCCACTTTTATAAAGTGGTGTAAGGAAAGATTCTTTCCAAACTGATGGAAAAACGCCACTTTTCAGAGACAAATTAAAGAGACCAGTAAGAGGCTGGTAAATGAAGTTAGCACAGTTTTTAAGAAAACATGCCGGAATTATGTCAGAACCACATTTAAATGACACTTTTAAGGTTTTTAAATAGTATAAGACATTTTCAGGAGAAATTATTGGACTATTAATAGAGTTGTTTGTATCCAACAGGTATGGATACTCGATTAATTGAGAAAATGCTGTAGTAGAATAATTAGATTTAAAAAACTGAACAAATAAATTTGCAATATCTTGATTATCACTGGATATACAGTCTTGGTATTTCATAGCAGAAGGAAAACTTTTTACATTATGTTTTGAGTTTACGAAACCATAAAATGACTTTGGGTTGCAGATAATGTTGGTTTTTATTTTGCGAATATAAGCATTGTAACACTTTTTGTTCAACTCAAAGTATTTCTGACGTAAATTCGAGTACTTTAGGTAATCTTTGTTTAAACTGGATTTCTTGTAAAGCTTGAATGAACGGTTCTTTTTATTTTTTAAGGTTTTCAATTCTTTAGTAAACCATGCTTGCGTTGGTTCATCGTAGAAAGATTAACGTCTAGGTACATGTTTATCAAAGAGCCTATAAATAGTGTTATTAAAGTGTGAAAGATTAAGCTCGTTGAGTATCACTACCCTCTGCGTTAGTTCTGATTTCGTAAACGATCTCCAAAGAAGGATGGTAGACATCTTCCGGTAAAACCAGAGGATCACATCGACTTAAGCAGAACTTAGATAAATCATCGACATAAACTAAGTCCAGGATCTTTCCGAAATTGTTAGGTATGACATTTATTTGATTAAGACAGAGGTCCGACATTTCATCCAAGAAGTTGTTATACCCCGCTTTAGATGGAATTGGCACAATGCCTCCGTCAAAGATATTCCACGAAATATGGGGTAGGTTAAAATCGCCCAGTACGATCATTGAATCGGAAAGTTTAGTCATTAAATTTACAGTTTTGAACAGTGAGACATGTTGCATAGAACTTGATATATCTGATGACGGAGGAATATAACAAACCACTAAGTATATATAAGAATTCTCTTGAAGTATACGGACGCACTTGAATTCACTTGAATCCAATACAGGAACACTAATCTCCTCAGAGGGCACTAACGAATGAACAGCTATCAGAACGCCACCCCCGACTCTGTTAATGCGATCATTTCTGAATACCTGGAAATCATCAGATAACACTTCAGCGTTAAAAATATGTGGTTTTAGCCACGTTTCGGTAAAGCAAATAATATTATAATTACAGCAAAGAGATTTCAAATAAAGACTAGTTAGTTTTGTATTTAACCTTTTTACATTCTGATAGTAAACGTTTACAGTATTTAAATTTAGTTTTTTGACTCTGCACTATCACTAGGGACTCTTGCTAAAGTTTGTACGTTTTTCTTTGGTTTGTGATCAAATTCACGGACGAAAGCGCCAGACGGCCAAAACGAACTCTTCAAAATTGAGTCAAAATCATTTAAAGAAACATCAATTCTGAAGGAGGAGACGTTTCTCTCGTAATTAAATTTGAATTTTTTTATAGTTAGACTATCGGCTTTTAATTTAGAAAGAATGTACAACTTTATGTCTTCTTCCGTAGTATCCGCCTCAAAACGTGACACAAAACGGTTTTATTTTGCGGAACGACAACCAGATTCCTAGCGGTTGGTTCAGGTGCCAACCTAATAGGTTGTGGCTCAGTTTTTTTCTTTTTCGAGGAAACAGCTTTGGAAATTGATGGATTGGGAGAGGCTAAATCAATAAGTTCTATTGACAAAGGTGCAGGAACACTCGGAATTGTGTTAATAATTTCTACATCAGGCGAGATATCAACAACAATTTTGGGATTGCTTTCACCAGCAATGATGTTTAAATCGTGAGATTTTTCATCCAGACACTTAAAAGTCTTAAAAACTGTTTCATACTTATGAAACTTTTCAGTTAGCAAAGTGAGGTCTTTGCCGAGTTCAGAAAACCCATGGGTAGCTAACCCATCATTGGTAGCTAACATTTCGTTGAGTTTTATGAAGTTCGTTTCAGAGAAGCACCGCGATCGGGATCGCTGTTTTCCTATAATTGCGCCATAGCAGCCTTGGTTGCGCCATATCCAATGATATATCAAGCGTAGGATGAAATGAATCTTCAGGGACAGATAACGGTGGAACTCCTACATAATCATCGACAAATACCAGGTCAAGGATCTTGTTATTCCAGTTCGACTCATTGTTGATCTGCACAAGCGAAGTATCCAACATGGAATTAAGGAAATCATGTTGTGAGATAGGGGTTAGGAAGTTTAAATCGCTAGAGCTAACCCAGCCAACTGAAGGTAAGTTAAAATCTCCAAGAACAAGAAGACTATCGCTAGAACGCAACTGAGATTGCAAATTACTAATAGCAGAGAAATGGAGATTATAAACGTGCATGAGGCGGCATGTATGAGCAAGAGATAATTAGATTAAAATTATGCAGTGAAACCTTTAATTCAATATCAGACTTATTGTTTAAGACAAGCAACTCGGACGAAAGGCGGCATTCGACGGCTATAAGAACTCCCTAGATATACGATCACGCCTATGCACGATGTAATTACTGCAAAAAAGCTCAGAGTTAAAATTGTCAGGTTTTAACCAAGCCTCTGTAAATGCTCTTACATGTGCAACAAAATCGAAACTATTTAGGAAAAAGGAATTTAATTTGGAACATTTTGATAGTGAACAGTAATAGGTGGGTCGGGAATTAAGTTATTCAGTTTCTTGAATCGTTAATAGAGGCAGATGCAGGTCTCGATTTCTTCGTGAATAAGCACTCTATCAAAAAATTTATCAGGCACTGAGATTTTAAAAGACGAAATATCTCGTAGTTAAAATTAAATTTGTAGATGCTGATGTTGGTCGTGGGTGGAGCACCAAGCTTAGAACATATATAACTCAGTGGTCAGCGATACATGAAGCCGCGATCCAAAATAGCCCTACGCGGTGGGACGGTGGTCACCGGCCTTGGAGTATCGAGCTGAGCAGCCACGTTAGGTAGTCGCTCCACAGCAGATACCACGGTGGGAAGACGTTCCACTACAGAAACCGTAGTTTGTTGTTGTTGTTGTTGTAGCGCTACTTAGCCCTACCTAGGTAGTCATTATCTTACCCAGTATTGTCATCAAAGTCTTATAACGGAAGTCCTAGAAACCTAGCGGCTTCGACAGGGGTGGATCAGAGGGATATGGGTGTTAGAAGAGTAGGCTCGGTTGAGCAGACAAAAAGATGATTTGTATTATGGGGGGACAAGCCGCATGCCGGACAAACATTAGGCAAGTCGGGGTTCAGTCTGGATAGGTAAGAGTTTAACCTATTACAATATCCAGACCGGAGTTGAGCCAGCATCACCCAAATTCGTATGGATGAGGGTGAGGGCCTGCCGGTGCACCTTGGGATCAAACGGCGTGGAAATCATTTGCCGGATCTCATCGAAATGTTTGCGTAGATGGCTCCTTATGCTCTTGGGGGCGGATTCTCGTTGACCAGGCGTCTGTTCGGATTCTGCGGTTTTTCGCTTCATGGAGATGGTGCTCCGAAGACATCAGACGACACCCAGTGGCGGTTCGAAGGGTATTGTTCTCGCAGACGTGAAGCCTCGTCCAGTGTGTGTCAGATAGCCCCGGCGACCATATTGGCGTCGCGTAGCTCAGTACCGGTTGACCAATTGCTTTATATGTAGCTAGTAACGTTTCTTTGTCTTTACCCCAAGTGCTGCCAGCTAGCGACTTGAGGATTTTGTTACGGCTTTGGACGTCATTGGCAATTGCAGTTACATGAGCGCCGTATTTGAACATGTTATCAAACGTCACCCCTAAGATTTTGGGGTGTGAGACAGTTGGTAGCTTGACACTATCAATGTAGACGACTAATTCCATGTTCACTTGCGTTGTCCACGTCGTGAATAGGGTGGCCGGGGCCTTATTCGGTGACAATGCCAGGTTTCTCCCGGCGAAAAATTCGGATACGGCTGGGAGGTATGAGTTTATGCGAGAGCAGACTTCTTCAACGGAGGGGCCTGTTGCCAGAATGGAACAATCGTCGGCGTAAGAGACGATCGAGAAGTTTCGATATATACTAGTTAAACAGAAACGGGGATAGGACACCACCCTGTGGCACCCCTGTTTTTTGGACGCTTTTGGTTTGGTCCGTCCCCTATCTGAGTGGTGATGGCGTTCAGCGCGGTGGTGGTGCTGTGGTTTTTGCGAAATCCATGTTGATGTTCGGCGAGCCGCAGGTTTGCGGTGAAATACGGTAATAAGATAGATTCCAACACCTTCACTACTGGCGAGAGGAGTGATATCGGGCGATATGACTCCCCTACGGCAGCTGGCGTGCTAGGCTTTAGTAGTGGGACCACCTTTGCCTGTCTCCATCTTTCAGGAATGACAAAGGTGGACAGGGAAAGGTTGAAAATGTGTGTAAGGTTTCTTATGACTTCGTCGCCGAGGTGTTTCAGCATCAGCATGGAAATGCCATCGGGGCCAATATACTTGGTGTTTTTAGATCTCCCAATTGCCTCATGAACTTCTGTTGTGGAGATGGCAATGGGCGCATCGCTGTTTTTGTGTTTATGCGCTTCCCTGGTGGCTCGGCGAATCTCTTAGTTCAACGGAGGATGCATTACAAATTGTCGGCAGAAGGCGCTCGCGCATCTTTTAGGCTTCGACTGAACCTTATCGCCGGAGGCGATGGATATTTTGTCGTTAGGTTTAGTCGGGTTGGACAAAGATTTCACCGTCTACCATAATTTGCCAACTCCGAGAGGTTGCAAGACCTTAGGTGCTCTTCCCACTTAGCGCGTTTGTGTTTATCTACTACGCGTCTGATTTCCGCATTAAGATCCTTTATTTGGGGATCCGTAGGGTCCAGGCGTCTAATATGCTCACGTTCATTTGCCAGGGCCCCTGCTTCTGCGGGGAAGAATGGACGCACTTCCTTTATTCTACCTGACGGAATGTGTTGATGGGAGGCTGAAATTAGGGCCATGCGAAACGCCTTTTCCCCTTCTCGTACGTCAGACGGGGTGGGGAGAGCAGCGAAGGCGCTCTCTGGGGTGGTTAGAAAACCCTCCCAGTCGGCTTTATTGAAGTTGGTGTACGTGCGATTCTCAGCGGTGACAAAGTGAACGCAGTTTATAAGGCCTGCGCTGACTATGGTGATGTCTGGCGAGCTAGAGCAGTTTACCGCCACTCTAGTGGGGGCATTCCCATATATCGTGCAGAACGTCGAATCATCTATTTGGTCAGCCAGCTCCTGTCTCCTATCATCGGCCTGCAAGCTGGAGTGCCACAGGTCATGGTGTGGTCACCAAGGATGACGGGATTCTCTCCCCTGTGTAACGCGCGAGTGTCGGGGTGGTAATCCCTGGGACAGCAGGTGACAGGAGGTATGTATATGTCTATGATTTCAAGGTCGACGTTCTAAGGTGGTGTCCCTCGGGTCGATGTCAGGCTCAAATAGACGATACTGCACAGATTGATGCGTGATGAATGCCAGACCACCCCCAAGCCCTCTCGCACGGTCACAACGGTATACATTGTACCCGTTGCAGGTCTGAAGAGACCACCTTCCACCGAGCTTTGTCTCCTGAATCGCCGCGATCTTGATGTTATATCGCTTCATTAAGTTTATCACTTCAACAATTTTACCGGTCAGGCCGTTGCAATTAAATTGCAGGATACCGAAATGCGTATGGGGAGGAGAGTTGATGCGGGGGGTCAAGGACTGGTGCGTATGCGTAGGTGGTAATAGGCTGGGTCGCGCACTACGGCGCATTCTTGAAGTCGAAGGAATCGCGTTACCAGAAGGTAGAGGCGAGTCAGGCGACTTTGAAGGTTGCGTCCATAGGTTCCTGTTTAGCGAGTCCAGAGCATATAAGTAGGTGACATAGGCCAAGGCAATTATTGCACTTGACTGATGCCAAAGGCGTGTATAATCTGAACCGACAAACAGTGCACGTAGTATAAGGGACCAGGAGCTGATGGTTGTGACTTATACTCGTGCTGATGCTGGAAGAAGAGGGGCTGACCGAGGGGGTGGGAGAGAGCGGACGCTCAGCATTGCTCAAATCCACTTGTTAGATGCAACCATCTATTACAATTAGAGCATTGTACTGAATGTGAACGTTTCACATAAATTTTCTTCCAGCATACACAGCAGATCCATTCTCTTGGTCCCGGGTGGTATTCAATACCAGCCCGGAGCAAGAGAGTCTTGAGCAGTCCAGCTGCAAGGAGCTGCTCGGAGGATGACATTATTGGGGGGGGGGATAACTGACGGTTTAGGAAGGGGGGTAGCGAAATAACAGCCCTTGGTCGGGGAAACGAGTCTTTCCGGTACGTAGAACCGTCTGTCGTGGGAAGCAGTTTCGTTACCGACGCTGCCATCATCACCGTTAGAGTTTCTATTGCTCGTATCATTACTTGTAACAAGAGCGTTACTGTTACGATTAGCAGCAAAAGAAATGTACGAATCAGCTGCAACGTCAACGGCCTTGCGTGTGCAAGCCAGCGGTGTAAGAACAAGTGAGGGAATCGATTGGGTAGAAGTACTTGGTACTAAAGCAGTCGAACTATTGTAGAGAATTGAAATCTATTACCAGGCTAAATGAAAGAGCCGTTGTTTAGGGTATAGAATCAATTGAATTCGTTTATTGAAAATCACTTTCTTTTATACTAAATTCTTACACTAAATAATACTTACACTAATACTTACAAGTTATTTACGAACTAAAATATATTCGACCTATCCTAATAGAAAAGACGTATCTCAAAAAAAATTTTATAAAAGACGTACTTCGTTGATTTTTTTATAAAGGCCGTATTTCAAAATTTTTTTTATAAAGTACGTATCTCAGCGAAATTATTATGAAGGCCGTATCTCAGGATCTTGGTTAAAAGGGGAATAACTTGATTTTTTTTGCAAATTGAGCTTTTTAATCTATAAATTTTTTGTGATGCCAAAATTATGTTAAACCGTTTTTGCACTCAAAAAGTATAAGCGAAATTAAATATTCCCTTCTGCGAGTTATAAAAAATTTTCCATCGAAAAAAGTCGTATTTCAGCGATTTTATTGATAAAGTCGTTTCTCTGGAAGTTGATTAAAATGTTTTGGGAAAAGTAAGTTACTCTTCAATCTATGGCGAGAAATGTTGTTATTTTCATCCAATAAATTCTCTTCTGTCAATGAGAACTAGTCTCTCTAATAGTCTTGTCACGGTGTTATGTACTTATACAAGATCTCCGAAACGGTTCGGTCGATTTCCACGAAATTTTGAAAGAATAGTTGATGGGTATGAGAATAGATTTTGAACTATACTTCATATCCCCAGGTGGTTAAAGTCTTGAAACCCGATTTAAACTGGATGTGACCCCAGAAGGTGTTTGTATTATATGGATATCAAATGAAAAGTGTTGTTGAGGGCTTCAGGAAGGAGTGGTCTATAGTCCCTCCTTTATAGGACTATAGACCACTCCTTCTTAATGCCGTTTCCGAGATATGGAAATAAAGACCAAATGGGGCCGTAGATGTTGTTTGTATGACGATAAACGATAATTTTATAATTCGAACAGACTTTTAAAGAAGTGCACAACTGACTATCACCCCTCCCACTTTTCCTCTCCCGCTTCCTTTTCCTTCAAGTGAAGTCAGAAGTGAGCTTTTATTTGATACCCACATTGAAAAGCAACTTCTAGGTCACCTCTGGGCGACATCTTGGTCGATATCTTAGGATTCCGCAAAATTTTCCTAATTTTTTCTCTCATAAAAGCTATCAACTGACCATAAAAAACAGGGTAGGAAAAGGGTTAGTGAAATCGGCCAATCTGTTCACGCGTGATATCCGAACCAAGGGAAATAGGGTTAAATTTTTATATACAGATATAGACAAGCACCTCGAGTACTCAAATAAACCTGAAAACCGCTCCTTTTGGAAGCTCTCGTCAACACCTTTCACTTGATAGCCATATCCTATAGACATTCTGGGTCACCCTGATCCAAATTTTGATCAAAATCTCCAACCGTTCAGGCCACATCCGTTAAACAACGGTAATAGGCATTGATTAAAAACTTTATTTTTATATATGTAGAAGTAAAATTATTCTTTAGCACATTATTTTTATGAAAATTAATCAAGTTTTGAGATTCAAGTCCTTAACGAATTGTGGAAAGGGATTTAATGTTTAAATCGCTCCTGTAAAAATCTAATTTTTCTAGTTACAACCCTTTTAAGCGAGTTTCTGAGATACGACCTTATTAATAACATCGCCGAGATACGTCTTTTATAAAAAAAATTGTGAAATACGGCCTTTATAAAAAAATCGACGAAATACGTCTTTTATAAATTTTTTTTTTGAGATACGTCTTTTCTATTAGGATAGGTCGATATATACCTATGTATATATTACTAATACATACAAACTAAAATAAGTTCAATAAATTTTAACATATTTGTTATGTTTTTATAAGGTGGGGTGCAATAGCGCCTTGTGAAATAAGCCCTTTAAGGCCTTATTACACTATTGAAAGTGAAATAAGGCCTTTATTTCAAAAAAGGGTTTATTACACTTAGAAAGAGAAATAAAGTCTTAAGGGTTATTTTTTGAAGCGCGGCCGAAGGCCGCCTACGCGGAAAGGTGTTCTGCACTTAAAAATCGTGGATCGGGCCTCCGTAACTATAATCCGAAGGGGGAAAGGCAATATTTTGTTTCTGTGAAAAGTTATTAGTGAAAAACCGAAAATTGACCCGGGCCAGATCCCCAATTCGGGGCCTCATCCACGTTTTTTATGTGCAGGACACCTTTCCGCGTAGTCGGCCTTCGGCCGCGCTTTAAAAAATAACCCTGGGCTACGCCATTCCAACTCCGGGTGTGTGCCATAGCCGTGGCTACCGCCACGGTGATGTCCTTCCGCGTGCCACGTTTCCCACTCTTTTCTCACAGGGTAATTTGTGAAAAAAATGCTAATCAACAGTTCGTGTTGCTCGCGTAAAATCCTATGGGCGTTATTTCTCTTTTAAAAAGGAAATAAGAGCCATGGGCTTTATTTCTTTTTGCAGATGGGCGATATTTCCATTTAAAAAGGAAATAGGGCCCATGGGCGTTATTTCCTTTTTGAATGGGAAATAACGGCCATGGGCGTTATTTCACTGCACCTATTTAGTCTATTCTCTGAGTTGGTAGCAAAGTTAAATTCTTGCTGTAACTTTGCTAGTTCTACTCGTTTCTTTACCTTCTTTCCTGCCCTTTTTCTTTTTCTTACAATTGTTGGAGCAGGGATTTTTGGTATTTATTCCTTTTTATTTAAATTATTCTTTTTCCGATACTCTTCAATACATAGTAATCGGTTTAGGTGCTATTTTTTCTAACTTACGACTCTCGAGAATCTGATTTTTAGCTTGGATGAATGTGTCTATACACTTTTGGAAAAGTTCATCAATTTTTTCTTGAACTGTTTTATCAGACTCTTCTTGAGTCGCAATCTTTTGCATTATATTTTGCAATTTTAAACTTCTGTTGTCTTTCCCGTATAGAGAAAAAAATATTTTTTTTGTAATTTTTAATTTTTAAATTTTACCCCTAAGCAAATTACTGCTATTTGGATGGCGACCATAAGGCGTGCCAAAGTTTTCTAAAAAATTTTTTTTTTTTAAACTCTACCCTGCGCCTCCATTCTTGCCGCTAGCTTGTCTCCAAATTACCAATATTTGCCGCCAGTCATATCACGAAATTATCAATATTTGCTGCCAGTCATATTACCAACTTATCAATATTTGCTGCCAGTCATATTACCAAAATACAAGATGCTAATATTTGCTGCCTGTCATATTACCAAAATATTTGCTGCCAGTCACGAGATTATCAATATTCCACTTCTTTTTGCGCGCCGTCGATGTCTTCTATTTTTGGGGTTCAATCCTTGGGTTGATATCCTTAGTGTATTTCCATGTCCTTTTTCTTATCTGTTTTTGCCAGTCTTCACTTTTTAGGAGACGTAACTCATAAATTTAACCACCAGTATTTTCATAGGCTAACTTGTTTTGCCTTTGGATTTTATATTTTCGGCTTGCGGTACCGCTATGAGCCACATAAGTTATTTTATTTAACTATGGCTGGCGATATCGCTATGTAGAGCCGATTATTTTTATTAATTTAAAAGCCTGGCAGGATCGCCATGTAGAGAATTGAAACTTATTACCAGGAGCCGTTGTTTAGGGTATAGAATCAATTGAACTCGTTTATTGAAAATCACTTTCTTTTATACTAAATTCTTACACTAATACTTACAAGTTATTTACGAACTAAAATATATATACCTATGTATATAGTACTAATACATACAAACTAAAATGCATAATTCTAAAATATGCTAAGTCAACATATGGTTGCAATAAATATATAAATATGTCAGTCGCATTGACAAACTGACGCTGTGGTCAGTTGGTCATTGCGACTGTCTTTGGCGGTGTCTTTGACCGTCCGCACAAGTGTAACAAGATCCTCGTTATGTGCGGCGTGTGCAGTCTTTGTATAAACTCCCGCTGAGTTCAATGTAACTAATTTGGGTAGAATGTTGTTTGTATACATTCATATTTGTTTATACATTTTTTATGTGCACATGACAATTAAAGTAAAAGGGCCATGTGTTTATGTAATGCTACACTATTCCCAGAAGGGATAGTTAAAGATTGCCCCCCAACAGAAGAGGTAGAAAAAAGAGGAGCAGAGAAAGACGTCGAGACACAAGGCAGCGGTGAAAAGGTTACAAGATCCGTTTCGGAAAGGTTATTGTCTAAGGCACTAGAGCCACTTGTGATGTCTGTTTTAAGTGCACTTATTTCCGCAGCCAATGTATATGTTGTCCTTGTTATTGGCACTGTTTTTGGTATTTTTCAACGCCTTATTTTTACCATTCGCCTTGTTTTTGCTACCCGATTTCCGTTTCGATTCAGCTGATGCAGAACTGGCATTAATTGAGTTCTTTATATTCTCAATTTGCGCAGCCAGATCCTTGAACATGATATGGAAGGCGGTCATGATAGCTTCGAGGCCAATATTTTGCGAGGCATGGACGTTGCCAAGGGCCTTCGATATTCTATCCAGCGCTTTTACGCATCTCGGACAGAAGTACCGAATATGAATATTCCGTTTAAGCAACTTCACGCCATATGCACACAATTGGCCACGTATTTTATATTTCAAATAGTTAATCAAATGTAAATGATTATTTGAAATATAATCAACTATGTTAACGGTGTAATAAAACTATTTTTGATGGAAAAAGATGAAATAATTACAGAGCGATTTAAAAACACGTCCGAGAAAACTAGAGTTGCCGTTGCTGATGAGGTTTTCTCTGCAGCTGAGCAGTTTTAGATCTCGACGAAATTAACCTCTAGGATAATAAAAACAACTCTGCGATTCACCTCTACGGGACCCTCCAGAGATTGATCAAATCAAAATAACTAAATTTTTTTTTAAACTACAACATTAAAAAACGAAAATGATTAACAGGCGCCATAAGGTGCCTAGTGTCACAAATACTTTCGGCCGAAGTGCCATCAGTGATACAAAATTCCTTAAATCCTAGACAAGAAATAGCGACAGATCAGGCATGCGAATAACCTGACAGGACTCGATAGAGTACCTGATGTCGTAAGATGTCTACGGGACTTCTCAGGAGACCCAAGATAATTCTCCTAGTGGAAAAAGAGCGTCGAGAGAATTCTTAGGATTTACGAGCATGAAAAGGGCACCCCACGTTATTTCGGCATATTGAATGTTATACGGAACAAGATAACAGGGAACGCCGATGTAGCCTTGGAGTCTTACAATACTCCACTAAACTGGACCGCGATATCCAAGTGCCATTACCCATTACGCGGACAGAAGGGGCATTAGCACTCTGGAATACCAGATGACTACCCTCTTCCAAGGAAACAAATCCATAAACGAATTCTACCAAGATGTGTTCTCCAACCTATCCTTGATCTTAAATAAAATATACAGCCTTGAAATGAGCTCGGAATCGATGCACCTACTGACAAAAACGTATCGCGACAAAGCATTGGACACGTTCGTCAGAGGCTTAAACGGAGAGCTACCCAAGCTTCTGGGCATAAAAGAACCAACGGATCTCCCCCAAGCTCTGCAGCTATGCATGAAACTGCAAAACCAAAACTTTAGAACACAGCATGCATTCGGCATCCAACCCATTTCGCGAAAAAATAGCGCACCCCCACTTCCACTTAGGAAGCAACAACCCTTTTTCCCTAATCTCGCATTCATACCGCAGCCAATGCCTCACACAGGAAATATTGGCCTACCAGGAACTTATAGGAATGCTCAACCACAATACCAATAATTTCCTTAATACCAGCAACTCCCCAAATACCAACAATTTCCCCAATACCAACAAAATTCACAACAACACCAACAATACCCTAGGAATTTTAACTCCCAAAATCCCAATTATGCTTTGCAACAACCTAGACCCAACCAATTCCACAATCCTCCACCAAGACCCACCCCACCAAAATCTCCAGTGCCAATGGACATACATAGACGAATCACTCAGAACAAAGAAAGTGGACTACATGAATAGACCGACCGAAAAAAGGCCCGTACCTTCTTCTAATCAGGTACGGCAACCCTTCAAACAAAACAGAATAAACAACATAGAAACCACAGAAACAGACTCAAGACAACAACCTGACGAGCAGACGAACAGACATTCCAGGACTATTACAATCAATACACTGCATACGATAACGATACCTCCGAAAGCCTTCCTGAAGAAAACTCATACCAATTCTCCGACATTCATTTTTTAGGCTAACAAATTCCACCATACTTCCAATGCAAGGACAGTAGCGGGAAAGTTCAAAATTTTTTAATTGACACAGGTTCGAATAAAAATTACATTCAACCAAATCTCGCAAAAATACGTATCCCCAATAAAGAAATTTTTTACGCCACTTCACTTCACCATACCTATATCAACCTTTTCGGATTAAAAGACGAAAACCTTAAATTTTTTATATTACCTACACTTAAATCCTGCCTCGGTATTCTCGGTAACGACAGCCTAAAACAATTAGAAGCCGTAATCTTCACATCGAAAAATCACATGCTAATAAAAAATCGTTTGAAAATAGCCATTAAACAACACGAATCGAAATCGGTAAACAATATCGAGTTAGGAACAGACCATCTTACAGGTGAACAAACGGAAAAACTCCGGAATTTATGCTTTTCATACCCACAACTCTTTTCCGATTCTGACGAAAAGTTAACGTACACTACCGTTGTAAAAGCAGAAATAAGGACCACAAGTCAAGATCTAGTATATTCAAGATACTACCCATACCCAATGTCCCTCAAAGACGAAGCAGAAAAACAAATCTCAAAACTACTTGAGGATGGAATAATTAGACCTTCCCGATCCCCATACAATTCGCCTATCTGGATAGTGCCAAAGAAAGCTGATGCATCTGGCAGAATGGTAATAGACTACTGTAAATTAAATTCAATCACCATACCCGACCGCTACCCAATTCCAGATACCAATGAAGTACTCTCGCAACTCGGAAATAATAAATTCTTTACAGTTCTCGACTTGAAAAGTCGCTTTCATCAGATTCCTTTAATTGAATCCGATATCGCAAAGACAGCCTTTTCAGTCAACAACGGTAAATATGAATTTACCAGACTACCTTTCAGCCTAAAAAATGCGCCTTCCATATTCCAACGAGCATTAGATGATATTCTTAGAGACTACATCGGAAAAATTTGCTTTGTTTACATAGACGATATTATAATTTTCGGAAAAGACGAAAACTCTCACTTAAAAAATTCGGAAATAATTTTCAGGACTCTACAAGATGCTAATATGAAAATCCAACTTGATAAATGTGAATTTCTCAAAGAAGAAGTCGAGTTTTTGGGATTTGTTGTTTCCAAAAAAGGCATAAAAACAAATCCAGCGAAAGTGAAAGCAATTTTAGACTTTCCACCACCTCAGACTATAAAAGAACTTCGATCCTTTCTAGGACTTTCCGGTTACTACAGACGTTTCATTAAAGACTATGCAAAACTCGCCAAACCCCTAACAGTACTTTTGAGAGGCGAGGAGTAACGTATGTCCAAAAATCAATCGAGTGAAATAAAAATTTCTCTAGACAATAACGCAATGGAAGCCCTTAATAAATAAAAAAAATTCACTAGCATCCTCTGACGTCATGTTACAATACCCCGACTTGAAAAAGAATTCCTCTTGAAGAGCAAGGTGGTAAACCTATAACATTCATTTCCAGAACATTAACAATAGTAGAGGATCCGACCATAGAACGACCTTCACCCATCGCGTTACGGGTTGAAATAAATTTTAATATATAATTTGATATACAAAAAATTATATTCCGTAAAGGTTGCCTGCAAATTCAGGTGCAAAGTATAATTAATTAATAATTAAAATTTTTTTTTTTTTTAATTATTGCACTCATCCCGTTACGCATTAAATTGTATACCAGTCGTTAGTATGTAACTTGTGCAATATGCAAACACTAGGTTGCCTATTTTTTTCCGGTGCGATTTATAGGGTTGCCAGGTTTGAACAGGTAAAAAAAATAGTAAAATGTACCTATCGAGTAACGAGATGAGCCTTATATCAATGTAAAGATAATTTTATTACAAACACACTGATATAGGGTTGCCAAAAATTGGTGCTAAATACCGGTTGCCGAGCTTTAAAAAAATAAATATTCGCTATAAGATAGAATGAAAACAGAAAATAAATTCAAAGTTTTCCAATTAATATTAGTCCAGGCGACGGAGATTTAATACGGAAGCGACGCGGACCATAGGTTTTTTTGGTTTATCTAACTCTCCTACTAGTTTACATGAAAGGGTGAAAAAATAATCCCAAAATATGCAGAGCATACATTTCTGCATGCATTTAAAGTGCTATTTTTTTGTTATTTTTAATTATTTCGGTCATGGTAACATCTGTCAAAAAATTTTCTTTTACAGTTTTTTACCGAGATGATTCTCCATAAAAAGTTTCTTTACAGTTTTTTATACCTTTCATGAACATGAAATGGTATTATAACTTTGGTCCGATGTTTGTAAGTATGAGAAGAAGAAGAGATAGACCCACCATTAAGTATACCGAAATGATCAGGGCGATGAGCTGAGTTGATTTAGCCATGTCCATCTGTCTGTTTGAACGCAAACTAGTCCCTCAGTTTTAGAGATATCTCGATGAAATTTTGCAAGCAGGCGTCATTTTGCATAGGATAGGATAGGTCGGAGCCAGAAAGATCGGGCCGATACAAGGCATAGCTCCCATACAATCGATTGTTCCGATAAACGGGTTTTGGCCTATAAGTCTTATAATTAAAAGTGAAAATCACCCAGATCGGACCAACATAACATATAGCTCCCATACAATCGATTGTTCCGATAAATTTGGTTTGGGCTTTAAATTAACAGTTCTGAAGAGTTTGTACCAATTGCAAATAAGGATCGGACACTTAAAAATATTATGCGTCTTCATGAAAGGTATAAAGCCTTCGGCACAGCCGAAGACAGCCCTTTCCTTACTTGTTTCTAAATGCTATAGTTTTCAAGCTATAACCACTTTTTCCCAGTGCATTTTTACAAAAAACATGAAAACAAGTAGTTTTTTGTGTTGTAAGACATAAAAAACCCCTTAAGAAGTCTCTTGACTACATTCGGAATCCCCGAAAATGTCGTAATGGACAACGAAAAATCCTTGAATGCAGAATCTATAACCTTTATGCTAGAAAATCAATACGGTATTGAAATATTCAAAACTCCTCCCTACAAAAGTTCGATAAACGGACAAATAGAACGATTCCATTCCACACTTTCTGAAGTGCTGCGTTGCACCAAAGCGGAAAACACCCACACTGACTTCGAGGACCTCCTCAACAGAGCCATATTCAAGTATAACTATTCAATCCACTCCACTACCAAACTCAAAACCAGTAGAGGTATTTTTCGGAAGAACAACAGGACCCAATCCAATGACACTAGACAGGGAAGGAAATGTCCAAAATCTCAAAAATAAACAGGAAAAAGACTTACGAACTCATAACAAAAATAGGATTTCAAGACATACAACACTAACGACGTAATTTATGTAAAAATAAATAAACGACTAGGAAACAAACTAACACCCCGATATAAAAAGGAAATAGTAATAGAAGACAACGGCAACACCAACACCATTTTGACACAGTCCGGTCGCACCGTCCACAAAAGCCATATCAAAAAGTATATCACACTCCTCTCTTTCAGGATCCTATTTGCCTCCTGCAACGCGGAAACACAAATTTTGGATTATACGACCAGTCCCATAGTAACAATTGACGTAGGAACCGCGAAGGTTCAAACCGGAACATTTCGGCTAATACACACTATAGACCTCGATCAGTACGACTCCTTACTCGACAACATACACGCTACAATAGAACACCATATAACTAAGAAAAGCAGAATTTACCAATTCCTTTCCCAAGAAGATAAATTCATCCGATCCCTCCTTTACCACCTGAAACCCAGGAAACTCAAAAGAGCGATCGAATCACTCGGCACAGCCTGGAAATGGCTTGCTGGATCCCCTGACCATGAAGATTTTCAAATACTTAATGATAAAGTCAATAATATAGTAAATAATAATAACCATTTCGAAAGGATTAATAATCTAACTCATATTTCAAATGTAATTTTAAGCGAAATGAGATCGGGCGATGCTCTTAAATTATAAATTGAAACAAATGTAGAAAGAAAATTAAAATTCATTAAAGAAGAGTTAATAAATATTGATTATTCAATACAATGGGCAAAAGCCGGAATTATAAACTCTTTTATATTATCGAACGAAGAATTAATAGTATTTGAAGAAACGTTAGAAAAGCAAAATATGCCTTATTTAAATTTAATCGAAGCAATTGAATTTAGCGATGTTAAAATTGCATCAAATTTATCTTCCATTGTTTATATTGTAAAATTCCCTTTAACAAGCAAAGAAACGTGTAAATGAATAAAGGTCAAAGCTGTAAAACAAGGCCATAAAGCAATTAAACTCGAATATGAGAACTTAAAAATTTGTAACAACGAAATTTTTGGTATAGGAGATAGTTGTAGGAACATAAATAATTTAGTTTTA
Source organism: Sphenella marginata (assembly GCA_951509765.1). Taxonomy (NCBI): domain Eukaryota; kingdom Metazoa; phylum Arthropoda; class Insecta; order Diptera; family Tephritidae; genus Sphenella; species Sphenella marginata. The sequence goes on along the minus strand of OX608083.1, from coordinate 31,991,832 downwards.
TGTAAGCAAAATAGTATAACAGAAGTCACGTTTACAAGTTGCATACCAAACATTTTGAAAGGATATTCATCCAACTGCACTTTAATAAACAGCCACCATATGGCGACAATAGAGGAAATAGTACCCGGACTACTACTTATAAATGGTTACGATGGACCCATAAAAATAGAAAACAAAAAAATTAATTTGAATGGTACATTTTTGATCAGGTACGATGACTCAAGCATATCAATAAAAGATAAACATTTTGTTAGCAAAAATCAACTCTTTGCAAAGCCCTTACCAGCTAATGCTACAGCAAATCTCGAGGAAGTTCTTTCTTTACAATATCTGAAAGAGCTTATGTAGCAAACATCCAATGAATAGAGGATGTCAACATGAAATTTAAAATTAGTACTTTCACATGCTCTTTGATAATCATATTATCACTTATTTGCCTATTGGCCACCAAAATTGCTAAAAAATTAAAAACAAAAAGGAAAATGGAAAGAAGCATTAATGTCGATACTAAAAGCTCAAAGGAACCCCCCACTTCACCTACGAATCAAATTTCATCCAACGAGGACGCTACATATGTTAAAGGGGGAGGAGTTAACGCCATATACTCTGAAATTGGGCTCCAAAACTGCTCACACATAAATAACTAATTTTTTATATCAAACAAGCTGCGTAAGCATGCGACCTGCAATTATGTCGCTATTCCACGGGCATAAGACACCACACGCGCAACCACCCAATTGCTGATCGTGCATTATCATTCATGGGAATGGGCAGTGCAAATAATTTGGCAACAACAATTAGCAGCCAATCACCTGCGCTGTCAACGTGACTTCACAATATAAATAATTGTAAGAAATATATGTAAGGGTAGTAATTAAGTATCAGTTAAGGGGTTTTGATGTAAATTTGAAGAGATAAAATAAAGTTTATATTTTTTTTGGTTTAGTATCAAATAAACCAATAACTTATATATAGCCTATGTTGTCGTACCCACAAAACGTCAGAACCTCTCGTCTCTAAACTTTCTACATTTATAAAGCACAAACAAAACGCTAAAAAATGTGGGCGTGGCACCTCCCAGCTGATAATTTTTCTCTAATAACAATAAAAATAATAATAATTGAGCAAGAATTATTATAAACTGGGACGAGGAGGAGCCTGAAACGGTGAGCCACCTCCTTTGTGAATGCCCCGCTCTGTGGGGTAAGAGGTTGAAATATCTGGGGTCGGGTATTCTCCGGCATCTCGGCGAACTAGCCTATATTAAGCCAAAGGACATCCTGCGCTTCGCGGATTCCGTAAAGTGGTTCGAGTAGTGGGTCGCTTAAAGATCCATGTGGTATCACAACGGGACCTCCGGGGCCTATGTGTGTTAGCCCTCATGCTAGCAGCCACTGTAACCTACCTACCTACCTACCATTATAAACTGGTCTTGAGCTCACAAAATTTGCAAAAATATAAACAAAAAAAAAAAAATTTGCGTAGACCAAATACGTTCAGCGTTATCTTGAATTGAAATTTTATATTGCATGGGAGCGTATCCTATGCTTTAACCCGTGATCCCAAGAATATACCGTAAAAAATTCATGAAAATCGCCGGAGTACTTTGGACGCCTATAAAGGACACATACACGCTTTCATTTTTATTTATAAAATATGCGCCGCGATTTTAAATAACTCGATTAAAAAACAAGGCAGAGCAGGGAAGTGTGATGATACAGTTATCAAAAATGTAGTTAACTCATTTTCGACAAAATATGCACTTATCGTAAGTTCGAACACACCCATCGATATAAATGCTCGAATTTCCTATAATTAGTGGGTCTTTAAATATGACTTTTATTTTATTTATGTACATATTTATTTATTTATTTCAATCTTCGAAGAAAGACACAAGCGATGCTTCGCCCTGCCTAGTCTTCACATTCCTTACCAAGCATTGTCCTCAGGCTGTTCTAACGGAAGCCCAAGAAACCTTGCGCCTTTAAAGTGGGTGAACCAGAATAAATTGGTGTTTGTAAAGTCACAGCAAATAAGTGATTCGGCATTCTTTGAGGCCAACGCCTCCGCCTCCGCTAGAATTGTAGCATAAGCGCAGGGCTCATCAACAGCGTTAATTAACGATCTATATAGCACCTGACCATCAATCCTTCAATCTCAATCGAGCGACCGAATGACTTCATTACATCCAAACCGTATGTTTGCTAATTTTAACAAATTTTTACAGAGAGGGTGGACGAGAGTTTCGCAAGGACGCCATTAAGGCGCATTACATTGGGGACAGTTTATAATGCATCCACCTGCTGGCGGCCAAGAGACGAGCCCTAAAGTTAGATGCTATCTTGCTCCCATACTACTTATACCGCAAACAACAGCAAACCTGCAGCTGGTCAAACATCAACATGGCTTCCGGAAAAATCACAGCACAACATCGGTGTTAAATGCCAAACCACAGGACGGTTCTCGTGGCACTCGACCTGTCGAAAGCTTTCGACACTGTCAACCATGCCACACTCCTTAGAGACCTGGAGGAGATGTAGACCTAGAAGAATCAGACAAGGGGTTCAGCAGGGTGGTGTCCTTTCACCCCTCCTGTTTAACTTCTACATCTCGAGCCTCCCTCCCCCACCAGAGGAGGTCTCCAACGTTTCGTACGCTGACGACTGCACCGTGATGGCCACGGGCAAGGGCCCTTCCACGGACGAACTGTGCACGAGAGTGAACAGCTACTTACGGGATCTTTCCAGATTCTTCACCGAGCGGAACCTGTCGGCTAAATCGACAGCGACGCTTTCCACTACGTGGACTGCGCAATAGCCTCACCTTCGCTGGTCATGCCACCGCAATAGCTTCAAAGGTGCATAGCCGCAACAAGATCCTCAATTCACTGGCCGGCAGTACTTGGGGCAAAGACAAAGAAACGTTGCTTGTCACATACATATAAGGCTATTGGCCGACCGGTTATTGACTATGCTGCGCCCATACGGTCGCCAAACCTTCACGACACCAACTGGAGGAAATTTCAGGTCTGCCAAAACATCGCCATCAGAATTGCATTTGGCTGTTTGCTTATGTCGTCTGAGTCTCACCTCCACCAGTAGGCTAAAATGCTCAACGTTCGAGTCGGCAGCTCCTTCTGCACTGTCATAGACCTAGTCATCCAAACCGACAACTATTGGATGAATCTTCGCCCGCCAGAGATATAATGGAACATCTCAGAAAGCATTATGATGAGATCCGACATCACATCTCGTTGCCGTTTGATCTGCGAGACCACAGGCGGGCCCTAAAGGACCTCCACACCGAGTCGGTGGACAGATCCCTCATATCCCGGCCTGTGAACTCCGTTATTGACACCCAACCACCTGTTCTTGCTGAGGAAGAACGTGTCCTTCCGAGGGAAACTAGAGTCATGCTGGCACAACTCCGGTATGGATATTGCAATAGGCTGAACTCCTATTTATCTAGACTGAACCCCACCATACCCAACACATGCCCTGCATGCGGTATGGCCCCTCATGACACACAACATCTCTTCTCCTGTTCACTGAACACACTCTTCTAACACCATTATCACTCTGGTCCAACCCTGTTGAAACTGCGCGTTTCCTTGGACTCCCGTTAGAAGAGCTTGATGACAATTAAGAGTGAACTGGCCCTTTGGGCAGGGCTAAGCACTGCTAACAACAACAACAACGAGCCATAAACACAGCGTCTATTGCCATCAACGTCAATGATGCGAATATTCATTATAAAACTGAACCACGGTTCAAAATAGAATGCACTTACCGATAACGTACTTCATTAATATACTAAATACTAGCAGGGTACCCGGCGTTGCTCGGGATGTAAGTAGTTAGGGGGCCTTTCAAAATCAATAATATACTTTAAGATTTCATATTTGTATAAAATAGATTTTTTTATTAATTTCATTTCAAAAATTGTAATTACACCGGTATTTTTTTTAATAGAAAATTAACGATTTTTCACTTCATTGCGTATACAACTTGCAATATTAAGGGCACAGAACTAAAAGGATCTAAGTGTGAGTTATACCCACATTTGTTTAGTGAAATATGGTGTTTATTTGTTGGCAAAGAGATGCAAGTCATTTCAGACATTGTCATCTATTTCCCATACAATAAACGCCCGACCCAGGTTTTACATAGAATTTTCAAAAGGCAGTAAACTTTAAACTTGAATATCTCAAATCAATTTCGGTGTCACTTAGATCCATTTGGTTCTAAACGCTTTATATATAATTTTAGTATTCAAATTATGGCTGCACGATACACAAAATTCTTAATTTTCTGTCCCGGAGCGTAAATAAATAGCGAGGACGGTTTTCCTTCACGGAAACACGCCACATAGAGCTATTGATATCGTTAATCTCCTGATCAATTTTCATTAAGTTTGTATGGGAGGTGCCACGCCCACTGTGCCATTATGTTTTGGAGGTGGTAGGGATCGATTCCATATAACCCCTTACCAAGTTTCAATAGTCTAACAAAAACACTTCCAGAGATATCGACTATGAAGTATTTCACTCGTATGGGAATTGCCCCAGTTTTTTTGGAGGTGGTAGGGATCGATCTGATTCAATTTCACAATTTCTAGGTCCCTGCCTTAAATCCTTTTAGAGATATTCAGCTTGAAAAATTAAGTTTGTATGGGAGGTGCCACGCCCACTTTGTCATTATCCCCCGTTTTTCTGGAGGTGGTAGGGATCGATTCCATATAACCCCTTACCAAGTTTCATTAGTCTAACATATTTAAATACTTCCAGAGATATCGACTAAGAAGTATTGCATTCGTATGGGAGGTGCCACGCCCCCTATATATATCAAAATATTTTTTAGCCTGTGACCATCCCAGGAAGATATCCAGTGGGTGTGTAAAATTTGGTTACGATCGGCTTATTCGTTTAGGACGCAAGTCGATCTATACCTACATATTTACATAATTTGAATTTTATATATATATTTTTTTTTTGAATTTTTTATATATATAAGATAAGTGTTGGCATTTAGGAGCGAAATGTTAGATTGTGTGGCGTTCTAGGTGAAATTGCTAGAAAGTGGATAACCACTGGTGGTAGAGTTTGTATATTAATGTTTAGCAAGCAGACAATTTTTGGTTGACTTTTCATAATTTCCCAACCATTGCATTTATATTAAAAGCGATTTGTCATTCTTTTTAGATTTTCCCGAATCCATTCCCGCTATCGATGACTTGAAAATTTGTATGGAGAAAATAGACATGAGAAAACATTTCATTCAAACACTCACCAATACTCTAAAAGTTCGTGTACTACACCCTGGTGTGAATACAATGGATATTTTAACAGGATATATCGCTGCTATTAAAGCAATAAGATATCTTGATAACAGTGGAATTATATTAGAAACTGTGACAGCCCCAATACGTGAGTATCTTCGCAAACGCAGCGATACAGTGCGTCGAGTTGTGACTGGGCTTACAGAAGAAGGCCCTACTGACCTTACAGAAGAGCTTGCTAAAGGCGAAGCTTTAAAAGAAAATGAAAAACTTGATACTAATAAGGAGCTCAACAACTGGGAAAATTGGTTACCAGACTCTTATGGAATTGATCAGACTGCGCGTATTCAGCTTAATAGCGTTAATCGTTCTGCAGATATAATATCCATGGTGGTTGACATATATGGAAGCAAAGAATTATTCATGAATGAGTATCGTAATTTGATGGCAGATCGTTTACTTACGTATTTGGACTTTAATGCCGATAAGGAAATTCGCAACTTGGAATTGCTTAAACTCAGATTTGGGGACTCACTGCTGCATAGTTGCGAGGTTATGTTAAAAGATCTCACCGACTCTAAGCGTATCAATTCACACATTTCTGGGGACTCAAAATACAATGAAAGTAAGTATTTGTGATTGTGTTAACACCCAAGCCATTTTAGCGGACTCGAAATACTTCGTTAGTTATACCACAAAAGCTTTGTATGTACTAATACAATTCACGTTTTTTTTTTTGATACTTTGCTGATTTTCCGTGAACTTCAAATTAGTATTGATTTTATCATGTTTTTGAAAAGTTTGGCAATCCATTATACCATGAAGCCATGGCGTCATACCCACTATAAAAGTAGTTGCACAAAGTGCTCTTTAGGATCCATGTTTGTTGAGCAAGGCAAGGGAAATCATCGAATACTGAAAATAGGCTGGTTATGTCACATTATTGACAACAGGGCTGAACACTAACGTTAAATTGAAAAAAAATTATTTTCGTTTCGTTTATTAATAATAATCAAGCTAACTGGTCAAAAAAAGAAGATATACAGGTACAGTGGGAGTGCATAACAAATAACACGTATTTAAGTGTTGATATGCACAAAAACCCTGTTCTATGAACATGCCTAAGAATATTCCACATTTCTGGAGTTGGCATATCAAATATATGTACTAAAAGAATGTAATGGAATGAAATAGCAAATAGACAAAAAAGGCATCGTGACGGCACAGGGCATCATAGCTTTGGCACAGACTCTGGTTCATATCCTAGATTCCAAGGAGGGGTCTGATGAGAAGCTGAACACTTCGAAACATGTCATCCCATGCCATCGCTGTGATGTTATCGTTGTAATTTTTCCCGAGTTTTTCATTCGTATGGGAGGTGGCACGCCCTCTTTTTCGTTCTCATATAACCCCTTGCCAAATTTCAGTGGTATAACTCAAATACTTCTAGATATACATATGGACTATTGAAACTTCCCTTCGTATAGATGGTACCACGCCTCCTTTTTCGTTATTGCCTTTTTATAGACCGTACGCGGGGTTAATCGGTATGAAAAATGAAAAAATTATGTCGCATAACGCCTTACCGAATTTCAGTAGTCTAACTCAAATACTTCCAGATATATGGACTATTAAAAATTCCCTTCGTATAGGTGGTGCTACGCCTCCTTTTTCGTTATTCCCAGTTTTCATGCAGGTGTTTCATATAACCCCTAACCAAATGCCAGTGGTCTAACCTTCTTCCAGAGATATGGACTATGCTAAATTCCATTTGTAAGGGAAGTGCCAAGCCCCCTTTTGTGATATACCCTGTTTTTATGCAGATGTCAGGGACCACGCTCATATAACCCTTACTAAATTTCAGTGGTCTAACCTAAACACCTCCAGAGATATTGACTATGAAAAATTAAATTCTATTTGTAAGGAGGCTTATTCGTTTAGGTGCCAAGTCTATCTATACCTACATAATTTGGATTTTATACACAGATATGTATATATAGGAATGAACTATAAAGATTGACAAAGTTACAGATAAATTCAACTGACATATATGGGCAAAAACGCGGAAAAGGGCATATACGTGCCCACATCCAATATTTGGATTAATATTGCAAATTAAGACAAAATAAATGCGACAGTCGTTGAATATGTGTGCAATGAACCCTTTGCCACATCGAAAATGGTAGTCCCAGCAACCCGGAGACAACTGAAAACTACCTCAAATGTCCCCTCCGTGGCATGTTCCAAACACGAAATTCGAAATTCATGAACCGGAAATTTGAGAACGATTCCACCTATGCATCTGTGAACTATCAGGAACCTTTTACGGGGATTCAAACTACAATTCCTACAACATTAAACATTAGATAATGTTATAATACGCGAGTTCCCCATGCTTAAAGTGTGTCCTCGACTTCGAACGAAAAGCAGAAAGCATTGGTCTATAACGGTGGCGGGGCATTAGAACGACAGTTTGTGACTCCCTCTACTGGCAGGGACTTTGCGTTGGCCTAAGACAATTCAAAAATTCCGTGGCTGTCCCGCATTAAGCGCCAAATCAAAATTATCTAAAAAAGAGGTCATCGTTTTGGATCAGCATTATAAACCTGAACACCTGGTGAGCGGAAAACATTTTTGGTTGCTTACTGCATTCAGGAAGGGCAGTAGAAGTCAAATTGTCCCCTCCGTGGGTGTCCCATCCGTGGCAAGGTGATTACAAAGTTATCAGAAACGCGAGTTATATATGTATGTAAATGTGTAAGTTAAAGCGTTGCATTGTATGCTAAGTAGTTAATTCATATCAATGATATATATATATATATATAACAACAACACAACAATATGTAAAGTTGTTGTAACTACGCTGCTAGTATAGATGTTATGTTGGGTATTTTCTATTTTTTTTATGAGAATGTGTTTTGATTTAACCTTTAAAAAAAACTTGCCAAAAATACAATTTACTATATCTTATCTTAACAAAATATTTTTCGTATCAGAAAATCTGTAGGGTATCCACTACAAGGTGATTTTTTAACAAATATTAAGTTTCCTGGTTGAGATCTAAAATTTGGTACACCCGAAACTTCGTTGCAGAAAATTTTCAAAATGCTTGAGTTTACAAAGATTTAAAAAAATACAGGTAAAAATATGTTTTGGTACTACTCGTAATTAAGCGTCCATACTTCCAAGAATATATAATATGAAAACTGCCATTTGTATGTTAGGTATCACACACTTCTTTTCCTTATCCTCCAGTTTTCTGATGTTGGTGGAAATCAACTGGATCTAGCTGTTTGCCTAATATCAGAGGTCAAGCATAAAAGCTTCCGGAGATATGCAATATGAATCGAAATTTTTTTTGCCATTAACAATTCTGGAAAAATTAAGAGTTGCATATTGTTAGAAATGTGAAATTTAGTTTAAAACTCGATTTGCGGGACACAGGGTGCTGTGAAAAATCCACAATCTTAAAAATAAGGCTGTAAGTGTATTTCTTGATTTACTTCGATACTCATATCCTCTTTTTTGTTGAGAAAAACGAGATGTACACTTTTCATTTGAAACTTTTTGCTCTTACTTTATTGTGTAAAAAGTTATCAGGAAAAAACTGGGTAAAAAATATGAATTTATTGTTTCACGAACAAATTGATATATATGTACTAAGTAGGTTGGAGCTTGCGCATGACCTCTGAACCATCCCAAATCTGAAATAATACAAAAAGATTAAAATACATTTTTGTTTGCCATGAAAAAATAATAGTTTTTAATTCATCTTAGGGCCCTAATTTCAGCCTCCAATCAACACATTCCGTCAGGTAGAATAAAGGAAGTGCGTCCATACTTCCCCGCAGAGGCAGCGGCCCTGGCAAATGAACGTGACCATGTAAGACACCTGGACCCTACGGATCCTCAAATAAAGTATCTCAATGCGGAAATCAGACGCCTAGTAGATAAACACAAACTTGCTAAGTGGGAGGAGCTCCTAAGGTCTTGTAACCTATCTGCTGGAGTTGGCAATTGTGGTCTACGGTGAAATCTTTGTCCAACTCAACGACAAAATATCCATCGCCTTCGGCGATAAGGTTCAGTCGATGCCTAAAAGATGCGCGAGCGCTTTCTGCCGACAATTTGTAATGCATCCTCCGTTGGACAAAGAGATTCGCCTAGCCACCAGGGAAGCGTATAAACCTAAAAACAGCGATGCGCCCATTGCCGTCTCCACCACAGAGGCTCAAACCACCAAATATATAGGCCCCGATGGCATTTCCATGCTGATGCTAAGCCATCTCGGCGACGAAGGTGTAAGATACCTAACACACATTTGCAACCTTTCCCTGTCCACCTTTGTCATTTCTGAAAGATGGAGACAGGCAAGCCAGCTGCCATGGGGGAGTGATATCGCCCGATATCACTCCTCTCGCCAATAGTGAAAGTGTTGTAGTCTATCTTACTACCGTACTTCACCGCAAACTTGCGGCTCGCCGAACATCAGCATGGTTTTCGCAAAGACCACAGCACCACCGCGATGAACGCCATCCCACTCAGATAGGGGACGGACTAAACCAAAAGCGCCCAAACCACAGGACAGTGCTAGTTGCGCTTGACTTGGCCATGCGCAACTATTGAAAGACCTGGAAGATACGTCCTTTCCCCCCGGTCTTAAATGTTGGAATGCAAATTATCTGAGCGGCCGTCAATCGTCGGTCCAATTCAGAGTCGCTAGATCAAAACCCAGAATAGTTAAACAAGGGGTGCCACAGGGTGGTGTCCTATCCCCGCCTTTTTTAACTGTTATACATATATCGAAACTGTCTCGCACCCCAAAATCTTAGGGGCCACGTTTGATAACATGTTCAAATACTTCGCTCATGTTAACGCAATTGCCAATAAAGCCCAAATCCGTAACAAAATTCTCAAGTCGCTAGCTGGCAGCACTTGGGGTAAAGACAAGGAAACGTTACTAGCTACATACAAGGCAATTGGTTAGCCGGTGCTGAGCCAATATGGTCGCCGGGGCTTGACACTCACTGGACGAGTCTTCAGGTCTGCGAAAACACTGCCCTTAGAATCGCGACTGGATGTCTTCTTATGTCTCCTGAGCATCATCTTCATAATGAAGCTAAAATGCTCGGGTTGAAAGAGCATAGCGAGATGTTGACCAGACCATTCCTGTTCAACTGCACTAAACCGCAACATCCGAAGATGCACCTGGTCAACGAAAAGCCGCCCCCCAGGAGAATAAGAAGCCATCTGCGCAAACATTTTGATGATATCGGGCACCTGATTTCCACGCCGTTTGATCCTAACGTGTACCGACAGGCCCTTAGCCTCATCTACACCGATTCGGTAAATTCCTATGTCAGCTCTCTCCCAGAACGCCGTTCTTCAGGCAACAACTCCACCCGTTGCCGAAGAGGAGCGTGAACTGCCTAGGAAGACAAGGGTGATGCTGGTTCAACTCCGGTCTGGATATTGTAACAGACTCAACTCTTACCTATTCAGACTGAACCCCGACTTGCCGAAAGTCTGCTCAACACCCATTTCCCACTGGTCCAGCGCTGTCGAAGCGGCTAAGTTTCTAGGACTTCCGTTAGAAGATTTCGATTACACTACTGGGTAAGATACTGGCTATCTAGGTAGGGCTAAGTAGCGCTACAACAACAACAGCCACAGATGAGTCGGCCCCCGGAGTATTCGAGAGGAAGGCCCTCTACGTGATGCCGATGAAGATTTAATGATGCTCTACATAGCCATTGACATTGTCGAACGAATTAAAATGCAGCTGCTACGTTCACTAGGCCATTTAATGCGAATGAAAGAAGATGCTCCAGCCTGGAAGGTATTGTAGGAATCCACCTATGGAGGAGAGGAAGAGGGCGGCCCCCACTCCGTTATAAGCAGGGACTGTAACTGTTATAAGTTTAATTATAGAGCTCGACATTTGATCATTATTTTCTGATTTTTTTCAATAAAAACCAACAATAATCGTTACGCTCAAGTGTTATTTTTTTGATTAAGCGTAATGATCACTTTTTGAGTTTTATTTTTTTGATCAAACATAAAACTTATTCCTTGAGTTTTATTATTTTGAGAGGAAATAAAACTTACCCTTGAGTTTTATGTTTTTGCTCGACAGTAAACGTTATTCTTTTAGTGATATTTTATCGTTCAAGGATAAAAGTGTAGTTCCGAGTTTCAAGTTTTTTCGCCGATCAAAAAACTCAAAATGCCGCTGCGCCTTTATGGCAAGTATATGTATGTGGCTAACCCTATGTTTAAATAACACAAGTATACACGGTTTTGGATCTGGGCAACTAAAAGTGGTTTTTAAGTCAATTTATGACGCTGAATCCGAATCTGCATTCCGTTTTTTAAGATTGATTTAAGATTTCGAGATAACGGTAATTTTGTGTTTTTTTAGGTATCATTTCATTCAAAAAATCGTTTCGCCAATTTTACAAAAGCGACGAACGGAAGCAATAGCTTGTTCGAAATGAAATTAAAATACGCTTCTAACGAAAATTTTGATTTCAAAAATGGTTTTTTTGTACGAAGTTGTGAAAATCAGGATAATTTTTAAAATTAGTGTGTTTAATAGCAAACACTTTTATCAAAATATTAGGCAGATCCGACAAAAGCTCTATTTTTGGGGATTTTTTTTGTAACTTTCAACAAAATTCAAATTCATTTTTTAAGATTTTTGCCAAATAATATTCATTTTATTAACTTAAAAGTAACAAATCAGAAATGAAGATTGGGGGAACTTTGCTATTGTTTAGTATCTGTTTCGCGTATTAGAGTCCAACAATAGTCGCTCATCATGCCTTCATCCCAAAATCCTTGGTATCGTCTTTAAATTTTGGCTAAATCTTGATGTAACCGCTCTCCCTGTTCGTCGCTCCTATTACCCAAGCTTTCGGGGAAGAAATCAATATGGGAATGCAGAAAATGCATCTTTAGAGACATCCGAGCTCCAATCTTTCGATAATTTTCCAACATATCGCCAATAATTTCCTTAAAATTAGGGGATTTGTGATTACCAAGAAAGTGGTGAACGATATTTTGAAAAGATGCCCACGCGGCTGCTTCATCGGGCGTTAAACATTTTGTAAATTCTTTATCAGCCATTACTTTTCTAATATCAGGTCCCACAAATATTCCTTCTTTGTTTTTTGCATATGACAAGTACTGAAAAGCCGGTTCTTCACGGTTTAATGCTTTGACGGAGTTCTTTATAAGGCCAAGTTTAATGTGAAGAGGTGGCAGTAAAATGTCTTGTGGATTTGCAAGTGGTTCAGCGGAGACGTTTTGCTGTCCAGGCTCATATTGAGTACGACTTTGCCATTCTTTCCTCACATAATGATGTTTAGTTGCGCGGCTATACCACAAACATAAAAAACAACAAAATTTGGTGAATCCAGATTGCATCCCAGTTAAGATGCCAATAACCTGTTGAAATAATATAAAAAATAAGTGTTTTCGATTTAATTGGAATTATTGTTTATTCCTTTAGATCACCACATATTTTCCATTTATGATCATTGTATTTGATGAAGCACAGGATCTTCCGCATTGTTTCGTAGCATTCCTTCGTTTGTACTGGATGAGCAATCGGAATAGATGGTTTGTTATTCCCGTTGTGGAGAAGAGCAGCTTATAGGCTGTATTCGATCGTAGGGTGCATTCATTTCATTAAATAAACCATTCATATCGTTACAGAAACTTATGTTGTCTTCTTTTTTTAAGAACGGTTGAAGTGCCTCATTTCTGTTTCTGTATACAGTAACTTGTGTTCGAGAGTTTAGATTTTTCCATTGCTGCAGCCGTGATGCTAACTCTGCTTTTTGTTTGGACAAAGTCAAGTCACGAATCAAATCGCTTAGTTCATCTTGCGAAATTAAATGTGGCCCTTCCATGACAAAGTCGCTTTCACTGCTCGGGGGTGATAGGTTTAGGTACCTTATCTTGTTTGTTTTGTAAGTATGTAGGTATGACAATATTGTCTTAAATTCTAGTGGACTGTATAAGTTTACTTATTTTAGAGCGGCGTAGTTATATGTTCATACTTTTATGAACATTCTGCCATTTTTGCTTACTTATCAAGCAGTGCCACGATTTAAAATCTGCTATAACAGCACAATGGTGCTATCATGCGAAATCCCGGAAACTAGAATCAATCTTGAAAAACTGAATGCAAATTCGAATTGAGCATATCAAATATAGTTAAGAATCGCTCTTATCTGCTCAGATCCAAAAGTTGACCTGAATTTGTAAACTTGGAATTTTAATTGCGTACATATCACTCATTTGCTGCAACGTCGCCATAACTCAAAAAACCAAAATTTTGAGTTAACATCACTAATATGTATATCGGAAACAAGATGTTTGATCAACTGACAAAGTGTTATATCCGAGGTTTGAACATTTCACGCAAAATCGCGATAGAAGCGTTTTGCACTATTTACATATCCTATTGCGTCTTATTTGTAACAGCGTATTATTTCAGTTGTGCTTTGGCTTTTGTATGGTCAACATCGTTAAGTTCTCTAGAATAGTGCCAAAATTGGACCCTGATCTTATTTTCGTATACAAATTTAATAAATATACATCTAGTCAAAAACTAAATATGCGTTTCCTGTAAAATTTAAATTTTTGAGTTATGACGATGTTGCAGCAAATGAGCGATTTGTTGACGAGATTATACCAATCAATATTTATGACCAAATATTTTCCATTAAGGCGCAGCTGTCTTTTGGGTTTTTGATCTTGATTCAACTTTTATCCTGGAACGGTAAAATATCACTCAAAGAATAACAATTTTTTCTGCAGCGAAAAATTATTGTTGTTTTTGGGTTTCTTAATACTTTTTATTAATTATTAAAAGTTTTTTGTTGAATTGAACAGGAAAAATTTAGAGACAACCGCCATAGCTTTTCTTATAGATCCATTTCGGAAGTTGCTAACTTCACTCATCAGAGAAATTTTGGCACGCATTGCTAACTATTGAGCTAACAATACGCTGGATTGTTTGCCTTCTAAACGCCCTGTTCAATCAACCTTTAAAAATTCATGAATAAGAAAAGCTATGGCGGTTGTCTCTAAATTTTTCCTGTTCAACTCAACTAAAAACTTTTAATAATTAATAAAAATTATTAAGAAACCCAAAAACAACAATAATTTTTCGCTGCAGAAAAAATTATTAATAGGTCTATAGCTCGTACCGAACCAGGATACTTCAGATATAAAGACCAGAAAACACAAGCTTGTTGTTTGTGTAAAATCTCAATATCAAAGAATAACGTTTACTGTAGAGCAAAAATATAAAACTCAAGGGTCTGATGTTCGGCAAGCCGCAAATTTGCGGTGAACTACGGTAGTAAGACAGATTCCAACACTTTCATGGTGGACAGGGAAAATGTGTGTTAGGTATCTTACTCCTTCGTTGCCGAGATATTTCAGCATCAGCATGGAAATGCCATCGGGGTCTGTGTATTTAGTGTTTTCAGATCTCCGAATTGCCTCTTGAACTTCTGTGGTGGAGATGGCAATAGGCGCATTGTTGTTTTTGGGCTTATGCGCTTCCCTGGTGGCTCGGCGAATTTCCTTGTCCAACGGAGGATTCATTACAAATTGAAACTTATCACCGAAATCGTTGAATATTTTGTCGTTATGTTTAGTCGGGTTGGACAGAGATTTCACCGTAGACCACAATTTACCAACTCCAGCAGAGCGGTTGCAAGACCTTAGGTGCTCCTCCCTCTTAGCACGTTTGTGTTTATCTACTAGGCGTCTGATTTCCGCATTAAGATAGAGTCATGTGGCTCGCTTTGCTGGAAGGCCAAAATCGTTTAAACGCTTAAACATACAGCTGTAAATGGTTGTTGACCTATATAAATATGTAAGAAAAAGATGAAGTAAAAATTTGTTTTTTAATGGCAAACAAATATGTATTTAAATTTATTTTTATTATTTCTTTACATGTATCCAGGAGCAAAGAAATCATTGAAAGTTTTTCTCCCAGTAAAAAGGGTCAAATGAAAAATTTAGACCTCGGGTTTCTTAACAAAAAAGAGTTTTTTCGAAAAAATTTGCCATTTCGATGTAAATCAAGAAAAATATGTACTTACAACCTTATATTGCGTGAACACTAATCGAGTTTTAAGTTTAATTTTACTTTCCTAACAATATTCTGCGCTGCTTAAATTTGCCAAAAAAAAACCTAATTTGCCTGTACTAATTGTCGTCCACCTCTATTTTTAAACTGGGATGTTCCTATTTTCAAAAATCTTTAAAACGTAAAGTTCTTCCGAAAAAAAAATATTTCCAACAATCAATCACAAACCTTTTTATTTATTTTATTGCAGATAAATTATTTGATATATCAACATTTATAATATCCGCCCAGTTTTGGCCTTCGTTCAATAAAGAAAGTTTAGAATTACCTGAAGAAATCGCTATTGAATTCGAAAAATACACCAAAGCTTATGAAGCTTATAAGGGAAATAGAACTCTAAATTGGCGAACAGTAACAGGGCGAGTTAATATTATTATTGAAATCGGTGAAAGAATAATTGAAATGTCAGTAGCCCCCACGCAGGCCATTATACTTTACCACTTTCAGGATAAAGGTGAGTAGGTGTATACAAGTATATTTATGTTTTTCAATTTAACACTTTATAGAATATATGTATATAATTTCATGTTTTTGTTCGATTCGCGACAAGAAATAGTAGTGTAACTGTATATATAATCTGTATATGGTAAAACTTACAGAAATGTGTAAAATGAACAGACCGTGAAAACCAGCAACAACGATGGCTACAGTTATTAAGGGACTTATTCTGTATTGCGAATGAAAACTCACACGAACGATTCGTCTTTTAACGATTTCATCTAGCAAGCGTATTCTCTATCATTTTTGTTTCGTGATAGAGAATGAGGCCGTAAAGTTATAATTCAGAGCATACGCATATCCGATCTAATCTATTCGTTAAATCCTTTGTCATTGTCTATCATCCTTTTTACACAGAGTTGAATTTGCTGAAAGTAGGCTAACTTTGCTTACCCGTTGTACAAGGAGTTACGGTCCTATCCTGAGTCCTAACCATGTGCGCAAATAAATTGACACAATGGAAACAACACCTAGAGACATGCAACCTCTCCGGCGGAATCGGCGAATTATGGAAAACAATCAAGGCCCTATCAAATCCGCCGACATACAATGACAAAATTGCCATCGTATTTGGCGACAGCGTCAAAGAAGAGCTCATAAACACAAGCACACCACAGTGCCCATCGCCGTTTACGTCGCCGATGTTAAGGGAGTCATAATGAAGGTCAATCTGACGGTATTACCATGAAGATTCTGAGATACCTAGGCCACTATGGACAGAGTTATTTATTGAATCTTAACCTCTCGGTAACTACTTGTCGAGATCTGGCGATAGTAGTATCCCTACTATACTAGGGAAGCAGGCGAATCAAAGAGAATCATATTGCCCAATATTCCTCCTATCGCCTGTTGCAAAGTTATTAGAGACCATTCTGCTCACATATTACACTGTATCACGATCCGAAAGGTAATCCGATGCGACAACCATGTGGAATTTTGTATTGCTTTCGCATTGTGAACAATGTTGCCTACTATGACTATTGCTTGTTTTTATGTTGGGGTAGGCATTACTGTCAGAAATATTAACGAATGGGAGAGAAAAACATAGGAAGAAAAAAAGGTTTAAGGGTTTGCAAACAAATAAATAATTGTTAAAATGGATTCAGTGGCATTGTTGAATGATAGCAACGATTGAAGGGATTCAAAGGGGTATTTTACGTGATACGTGTGATATAATGTGCCTCAGCTACAAAAGGTAAATTTCAATTGTTTTAAAGTTATTCAAAACTAAAGAGTATATTTTTTGTGACTAGATTAGTGCAAAATTTTCGCCTTAATAAGAAGACAGTTTTATATAAATTTTACAATAAGTTGAAACTGTTCCATTTTTGGTTTTTTCCTTAAAACATACAATTATTCTTATTATGTAGACAAATAATCATAGACCATTATTAATTTAAAATATTTTTTTGTAAAAACTTAAATTTTTTGGCGGATCGACAGCTTATTGTTGTAGCAAAAAAAATCGCACTCTTCGAGCATATGTTCGCCCAGTTTGACATCAACAGGACCAAGCTGCAAGTCTGCCAAAACACCGCCATCAGAAATGCCACAGGATGCCTGCTAATGTCATCTGAGTTTCACCTATCACTAACCCAGTCTTCCTAACCGACAACTATTAGATTAAGCTCCGCCACCTAAAGACATAAGAAAACATCTCCGTAAGCACTATGACGAAATCCAGAATCACATTACCTTGCCACTTGATACACGTAACCATAGACGGGCTCTAAGTGATGGGCCTAACCATAGGCGGGCTCTAAATAATATTTAAATGAGCCTGGTGCATATTCGAAGAGTAGTCGCGTTCATTAGGCACGGTGAAACACTGTTAATAACAACAATGATAATACCCTAACTTACTCTACGAAATGCCGCAATTAAACTCCGTTAATTGGATTTTATGAAAGTGTAGGAAATATGTGTAAACAATAAAAGGAAGTGAAATGGCCTGCAATACAATAAATTTAAAATTAACATAAAACGAAAAAAAATATATAAAATGACGTTAAATTGAATTAAATAAACATAAACACCCCTATTCTGCATTACAATTACGATCCCGCTCTACGCTCCGCTTGGATCGTAAATATGCATTCTGAGTTACGCTTGGATCGAAAGAAGAAGAGGAAGAGCTATAAGTTTTTCGAAGTCAGCTGTTTGCCTTGTGTGAAATTGAAACATAACAAAACAATTTAAATTACACAAATTATTACTTTTGAAATAAAAGTAAATCTTTATTATGATTTATAAACTTAATTGTATATTTTTGAGCATTATTGAATAAATTGAGTGAAATTTTATAGATCAATTGACTGATTGTAGCAAACAACGAAGGATCAACAAAAAGCAAGAGGGCACTGTTGGTGGATGTTACCACATCGTCAGTAGGTAGCTGGTATTTTCCATAGAGTTAGTGCTAGAAGAGTGCGCTTTGTCGACCAGGTACACAGATGGTTGGTGTCGCTTGGTGGGGCCACACCATACGCCGAGCAAACATTAGACATGTCAGTGTTAAGTCTGACCGCAGGTGGTACTTTTCGCTGGGGGAAGACATTGGCCGCCCCGGAACTGACAAAGAAGTTTACAGAGTATGAGTGGGTGCTGTGGAGTGGCCGCCGGTGCACGTTTGGATATATTGGCAAAGTCAAAGCCATTACCTTAGTTTTAATTTCGTTAGTAATATTGTTTGGTGTTTTGAATGCTAGTCCAATTTGTAATTGTTTACAACCGGTGCCGATGCTAATGCGCGTCCAAAAATATTAGATCTCCGTAGGCGGATTCACATTCCTGGCATCGAAACGCGTCTTTTGATATCCCTCCCTACATTTTTGGACAAATATTAGCACTCGCCACCGGTCGCAAACAATTACCCTGCAAACATATCAAAAAACATCATTAGAGCACAAAAACAAAATATAGCGAGCGTTTTACAACTTTTACATACGAGTTTTACTTAAATTTCAAGAATTTCAACAAAAATCGCGGGAATTAATCGTAAATTGTTTGCAAAATAAAAAACAAGCATTTATCCGCCAACAAAATTCCAACGTAGAAAAACGGAGCTACGATCGAAATGCAGAATTAGCAGAATTGGAAGTTTCGAAGTTGAACGTAGCGGAATTGAAACGCAGAATACCAAAGTTGCCAAGCAATTTTCGATCCAAGTCGAAATGCAGAATAGGGGTGAAAATAAAAGAAACTTATTTAAAATAGAAAAAGAAATAAAACTAAATAATTGAAATTAAATAAGAAAGGGCATTTAAAATGAAAGTAGTTAAAGTTAGATGATATTAAACGAAATAAAATGATTGTGGTCCGACTGGAATTCACCCTAAAATATTTTATGTGGGCTAAACCCAACTACGCCTATAATAACTATTATTTGATAATTGATTTTTTTAAATAAAATAATTACTAAAAAGCAACGTTTATTCGACTACACTTACAACTGCGATTTTTCTGATATTAAGACATTAATCCACAAATATGTTTTAAATTTTCCTCTAGATGAATGGGCCTTGGAAGATCTCAGTCAAATAACAAAAGTACCATCCACAATTTTGCGTCGAAGAATTGGGCATTGGATTACACACGGTATAATTGGTGAAACTAGACCTGGGATATTTAAACTGTTAGAAGACGATGGAAAGAAGTCACAGTTTGACACGAAACAAATTAATCAAGTTTTGGTTGGTGATGACGATGCTGAGTCAGCTATGGCTTCCGCAAGCGATCAACGAGAAGAAGAGTTGCAGGTTTGTTTTCCATAAAAACTGGATTATTTTTGGACAATTGTTTTAGCTTCCCAGTGAAGCAAGATTTAGACATTCCAAAACTCGATTTTGTTCTAAAAGAGTTGGGATGTAAATATGTAGTTAAAATCTAGCCGAAAGTGGACTTATGTTAACAGAGTTTTCGTTTAAAAATTTCCAATCAAATAAACCATATATAGTAACACTGTGACACAAAATGAGGGTTTATCTCTCCGTAATTGATGAAAGTAATTGGAAGTGAAACTTGATCACTCCCATATCAAAACCTCATACTGGGTTTTTGGCCTATAGGTCTGGTTTTTTTTTTATTCGTATTTGAAGTTGGCAACCCTGTGTATGGGAAAAATTGACTAAAACTTGATCAAATAAGCAATTTTAGGTGGGTTTTTTTTGTATACAACTATTTTTGGGTCGAGGAACTCATTTTTGACATTAGTTTTTACCTAAATCGCACGGTAGGTGGCGCTGTCATACAATTTTTCAAATTCTTGGTAGTTTCTCATCCAAAAATAGTAATAATAGTAAATTTAAAAAGGAAACGTACGAATCTGTGAAGTATCTACTAGAAGCAGTAAACTATGGAAGCCATAAATGGCGTATATGTTGCGATTTGAAAATGGTAGCTCTTCTTTGTGGACTACAAGGTGGATATACGAAGAATACGTGTTTTATATTTATGTTTGTGGAATACATGTTATAAAGGGAACCAATACCAAAAACATGGTTGGGAGATCATAGAAGATTTAGTTGTTGGATCAGATAATGTAATACACATTCCCCTTGTTCCAATTGAAAAAGTCTTGCTACCTCCACTACATATCAAATTAGGTATTTTTAAAAATTTTGTTAAAGCACTTCCTGCAGATGGACCAGCTTTTATTACATTAAGGTCAATATTTCCACGACTTAGTGCAAGCAAAGTAAAAGAAGGTATTACATATTTACATATACAAAATATTTTTTAAGATTTATGTAATTACTATGAGGAAGAGGAGGAAGTAAACTTACCGCCTTTAAAAATGTTCAAGTTTTAGTTTTTTATTACCGTTATTCTTGTATGCTTTTTCATGGCATACGTTTTTCAAATTGTCAGAAAATAATTCAAATTTTAACAAAAAGATTACTTTGCTTTTTTTCCTATAAAAATACGTTTACTTAATTTTTTATTACAACACTTTTCACACCTGTAAATATATACATAAACCCAATCGGAAAGGTGTTCTGCACATAAAAAACGTGGATCGGGCCCCGAATTTGGGATCTAACCCGGGTCAATTTTCGGTTTTTCACTAATAACTTTTCACAGAAACAAAATATTGCTTTTCCCCCTTCGGGTTATTGTTACGGAGGTCAAGACGCGTCTTTTGATACCTCTCTCAAGATTTTTGGACGTGTATTAACACTTGACGTAAACCGTAAAGTATTACCAATTTAATGAATAATATCTGGCATAATTTGTGGCCGGTAATTTCACTTGCTTTGCATATTCAACTTCCCTGAGTGGCAGAAATTGCATGATTGTAATAGATTTCTGTTAATTTATTTGGAGCTATTTGTATGTGTGGCAGCACGGAATATATAAATACCATTGCATTCGGTCAATTCGGTATAAAGTTGTGGAATTCGTTTTCGAAGCATAAAATTAGGTAAATTCCATTGTAATGTAAATTAATAAAAGATTTAGAGACTGTAAATAACTGCCTCATATTCTTTATATTAACAATTTTCAAGTGTGTGTAGAGTAAGCTAATATTAATATTCAAAAACGCTTTAATATTAGCATTGAAAAACCAAAACAAGTCGGTGGGGTCATAGAGACGGCAATTCAGCAAGGTTTGTGCGTGAAAATGCAATTGTTTACCAAGTAAAATCATCTCAATGAAACAATAAAAATAATTCCAATGTTTATTAGGGTTCCTTACTTAATCAAATTGCAATTCCCCTGTTTTGCCAAAGCCACAAACTTTCTCGAGTTCTACGTTGTTGTATAGCTATATACTTTTTTTTTTTTTTGGGTTTTATATCGTAAAAGTTAACTGTTTGAATAGACAACACTTTATTTGCGTTTTCCCAAAAAATTAGAATTTTGAGTTAACCCTGTTTACAGTGGAACGAGCGATATATGACCATTTCGACAATAAAACCGATAAAATGCAAGTATTTTTACTTAAACAAACCAAAAACCTTACTTTTCCATGAAAAATTTGAAAAATTTTATGACAGCGCCACCTACAGTGCAATTTAGGTAAAAACTAATGTTAAAAATGAGTTCCTCGACCTAAAAATAGTTATATACAAAAAACCACCTAAAATTGCTTTATTTGATCAAGTTTAAGTCAATTTTTCCCATACACAGGGTTGCCAACTTCAAATACGAATAAAAAAAAAACCAGACCTATAGGCCAAAAACCCAGTATGAGGTTGTGATATGGGAGTGATAAAGTTTCATTTCCAATTGGTTTCATCAATTACGTAGAATTTTGTTGCACAGTGTAATTAAATCAATGCAGACAAATTGCTCAAAATTAAGAACAATATTCAAATATCCTCGACAACCGAGTTGATAATGAAGACAAATAAAGTTAACATTAAGTATGACATACCGTCGCAACCAGTTTTGGCCAACATTCTAAAAAAACAATATCTAACTGTGATTTAAAAAAAGTTTGCCCCTGAAATAGCATTTAAAATTACAGCTTTTGCCTTTTCGCCGTAAAACATATTAGCCCCTGTCCTAGCAAAATACTGCTGTAAATAACTATTGTTTTCTTTTCAATAAATATTGTTTGATTAATTATCAAATATTTTTATCAGAATAGAAAAGGAAAATTTAGGGACAAAACCAGCCATAGCTTTTCTATATATTCAATTGGGAAGCTATTAGACTTCTTCGTTAGACAAATTTTGGCACGCTGAGTTTGTGTCAACTAAAGTCTTAGATCTATTAATTTCACAATACCATTGAGTATGTTGTTGTGGTTTTAGCGGCAAAAACCACTACCCTAAAAAAGTTGGCCTGTGAATCCCGTTATAGATATCCAACCACCCAAGTTGACTGAGGAAGAACGTGAAATTACGAGGGAGACTAGAGCCATGCTAGCACAACTGGATAAACCCCACCATGCCAAACACTTGCCCTGCATGTGGTACGCCTCCTCATGACACCAAAAGACACTAATATTAATAACTCATATTTGATCAGTATACCACATTTTTAAGAAGGAAACCGACTGTCCATAAAAATATATAAAATCGTTTTTAGGCCCACCCTAATTTACACAATATAAATCATACAGATTTCTAAATTTTTATTACCA
The DNA here is from genome assembly GCA_951509765.1 of Sphenella marginata. Taxonomy (NCBI): domain Eukaryota; kingdom Metazoa; phylum Arthropoda; class Insecta; order Diptera; family Tephritidae; genus Sphenella; species Sphenella marginata. Next base: position 31,968,790 of record OX608083.1, on the reverse strand, counting down.
TTTGTTATTTATTTAACATCTAAATTATGCATATTATTTTACAGGTATTTTGGTCATATATTGTGGGAATGCTTACAAACTTGGATTCTTTACCACTTGATCGGATCCACCAGATGCTTAAGTTATTTGCCTCGCATGGTGTGGGAATAGAATTTACTCAGGACGAACTGAAGAATTTCCTTCAACGAAAAGTGCGTGAACATAAACTGATTTATTCGGGTGGTGTCTATCAGCTGTACAAATAAAGATTACATTTTTTTTTACTAATATTTGTTATTGTGTGTTTCATTGTTCCTTGAAATATCTTTAGATTTAAATACAAGTGCCACCAAAAGACTTTTGTGAAGCAAATAAGTCCAATTTTACTAAAGTAGCGAATACTCTTCAAGAGCATTAATCATCATATGGCCGTCATCTGAATGAAAGTATTGTAAGAAAAGGAAATTTGGTCGTAGAACAAATTTGTATGTATGTAGGTGTTTAAATCAATATGATTTGGCATCTCCTTCGACGTTCACTGCATTTTTTTTAGCATTTACTGCTGTATTTCGTGATGTAGCGATTTGGTATGACCAGTGGAACCTTCTAGGTCATGTCATCCCTCCTTCCGAAAGGAAAAAAGGGATGGGTAATGAGAGGCATCATATCCGTAGATCAACCATCGAGTTGCACATCATAAGTTTGTGCATGTTAGTCGCCTCTTACGACCTACGTCCTCATATTCTAAACCCCTACCCGCAGGGGTAAGAATATATGGAAAGGTTCTCGAGAACCACCTCCCTAGTGTTCATGCCCTGTGATACTCCTCCTTTAACTAATTCTTACATTCATAAATTGATAATACATAGGTGTAGCACTTACATATGTATATGTCCTGCTTCCTGATACATATAATAAATTGTAACAGGTCGATTTCTGTAAATCAGTGATGCCACATAATCTCTTTCTAACAAAACTCTGGGACCGAATCGTAACAGTCGTTAACGAGTTCGCTATCCTACGATAGTGTCAGGTTTTAGGTAAGACCCAGATGACATAAGCAGACATTCCGTCGCCGTTCTGATGCCGGTGTTTTGGCAGACTTGCAACTTCGTCCAGCAAGGTTAGGCGAACGGTCGGCCAATAGCCTTATATGTATGTAGTAAGCAATGTTTCTTTGTTTTGCCCCCAAGTACCTACTGCCGGTCAGTGACTTTGGGATCAAATTGCGGCTTTGTGCCTTTGAGGCTATTGTGGTGGCGTGACTAGCGAAGGTGAGCCCGTTTTCAAACATCACACCCAATATCTTGGGGCAGTAGGTAGCAGGTTTATCGGCCATATGCAGGTTTGCTGTGTAATATGGGAGAAGTGCTCCAACCTATGGACGGATACGTTTATAGCGCCGTTGCAATTCACCGCAGCCTTCCACGCCTTTCTTCCTCAGCCCAGACAGATGCAACCGTGCCCCATGCCTAGTATTGCCTCTACATCGCCTACGTCACACTTCAAAATGGTACAGCTTAGTTGTACCTGACTAGAGGGAAACATTGCGTAGATGACTGAATTCATGAATAACATAAAAAGCGCTGCGATTAAAGAGACTAAATTGAACACAAGATCTTACCTCTGAAGTTGTGACGGGTAATAATGTACAATCTATTTGCCAAAGAAATCAACACTACGGATACTACCTTATATTTCGGTCAGGCGATGTCGATCTGCAAAATAATCGCCCCTTTTGCGAGTGTCGATTTGCAGTAGAATAGAAATATTTCTATTGAGTCGATCGTATTTTATTTTGGTATTGTGTAACTTGATCGAACACAAACTGCACGTTTTTGATGTATTCGACACTCGCAATAGGGGTGAATAGCATTTACATACCCCATTTTACAACAACAAAGTAAGACCCGCCCAGAACTAACGCTGAAATCCGATTGACAGCCAACGACTAACAATTTACTAATTGGAAGCAACACGAGTGGCCCTATCAAACCCGACCAAATACAATGACAATAGAGGAATAGAGTTATTTATTGGCTTTTTAACCCAAGCTAAAAACTTTCGTCATGCCAAAGATCTAGACATAGGCAATTGTGGTTCCCTTTTAAAACCTGCGAAACCGATAATCAATAAGAAACATGTCGACAGATATCTGTCCTGTCACCAGTTAAAAAATACTACAGACAAAACTACTCCTTTCCTACCACATTGCAAATCTACACTTGGCAAGCCATCAAAATGGCTTCCCCCCACCCAAGAGAGCCTCTATAGTATCCTACTCTGACGACTGCACCATTATGACTTTGAGCAAAGGCCACACGAGATGTAAGGATTATCGAGAGAAATGTGACTCTATCTCCGACTAAATCGACGGCGACTCTCTTTAAGACATGAAATGCATCGCTAAGGCAAGAGCTAAAGGTTCACGTACTCTACCTACTGTCAACCATTTGGTGGACAAATCCTTCAGATCTCGACCTGTGAACTCTGTAGTTGACTTCCAACCACCTCAAATAGCTGAAGAAATAGACCTTTCGATCATTCAATTAAACTAAATTGCCCAGATCTACGGTTTGTTATATTCTGTGCTTATTAGAAGTGGCCGATTTCGTTCAATTGATCGAAGGACTAGTTCTTTTTTCACTTCGTTCAGTCAACCGGCGGTTCAATCAAAGAGAAATTAATGCTATTTGGTTCAATACTAATTTTTTTGAATAGATAGGTAAATATGGTAGAAGGGACTTAATTGGTATTACAATGGGCCAGTCGGCCTAAGTGCGCCTCTCGGCACCGCAGAGAGATGGCCGCACTAACCTAACTCTAACCTGGGTAAATATGTCATCAACTCATTCCCACAATAGCTGGTTCTTTCGTACCGGAATGACTTGGATTTTACCCGAGCCGATCCGGCTGTTAATTCCATGTAACCCTGTTTAAATCTTCACTTTTCCCCTTAAAATTGTCATCCTGGCTGCTGAATAATCTCTTGCTCCGGGCGGGAGTCGAACTCAACCCCGAATTGGATCTGCTGCGTCTGCTAGAAGCAGATATATCGCACCCTATATACAAAAGGGTCACAATTCCAAAAAATTTCAGGTGGTTTTTTCGACATTAATCCTTTCACAGAAGCTTGATCAACCATAACAGCCGATGATAATTGATTATCATCTTCAACTAAACGGCTACCGTCCTGCTTGGTTTTATAAAAATAGAGCTAGGCTAGCGCTTTCTAGAAGCGTTCAAAGCAAAGCACCTCTAGTTTAGAGTTGTGACCCTTTTGTATTTAGGGTGCGATATGTCAAACGTTCTAACTCCGTTCAATTTTCTAAGTGGAAATTATGGCTGCACAAAACCAGCTACTCCGGGCACAGACCTGACCGATTCTTCAACACTTTCGAGACTCCTTTGCTGTTCACGCCCAAAGGCGTGACGGGGCCAACAGCGATGTAGCATCGCACTGCCACATGTTTCAGATACAGTCCTCACGACTACACTGGCCATCAAATGTGCAAATCGATCGCCTCACTGACTTTATTACCGCGGAAAAACGAACCTACATCAGCTTCAGCAAACTTTATTGGGTAGGGTGTCTGAACTTCTCTAAGAGCTTCTTCGCTGCTCTTCCCGCAAAGTCTGATGTAGGAAAAGGGGAAATGTTTCGCAGGGTAATAGTTTCTGCCCCCAACAAATTAATACCGTCAGGGAGAATAAAGGAACCCCTTATTCCCCGCTGTGAGACGCCCGGAATCTACGGATCCTCAAATCCAGGATCTCAATGCGGAAATAAGGCAGTTGGTTGATCAACGCTAACGCGCCAAGTGGGAGGAGCACCTAAGGTCCTGTTACCTCTCTGCTGGTGTTGGCAAATTTTATATCCAATTAAATATCCAGACGAAACCGAAGAGATGGAGAGGGACACATACCTTAAAGCCGTCTTCCATCTCTCAATGACCACCTTTGTCATTCCAGAAAAGTGCAAACAGGCAAAGGTAGTTCCACTACTAAAACTTGCAAACTTGCTGCCAAGGGGAGTCGTACAGACCAATATCGCTCCTCAAACATTCAGAACCACCGAACTTCAACATGGATTTCGTAAACTGTATAGCACTACCACCGCTCTAACACCATCAGGGTTTCAACCTAAATCGCCCTAACGGCATGACTTTGCTGGTCGGTTTGGACCTGTTAGAAGGTTTTGACACGAATGTTGTTGTTAGCAGCGCTTCGCCCTGCCCAAAGGGCCAGTACACTCCTAGTTGTCATCGGGTCCAACAGGGTTGGACCAAAGTGATAGGGGAGTTAGAAGAGTATGTTCCGAAGAACACGAAAAGAGATGTTGCGTGTCATGGGGGACCATACCGCATGCAGGGCATGTGTTCGGTATGGTGGGGTTCAGTCTGGACAAATAGCAATATCCAGACCGAAGTTGAGCCAGCATGTCTCTAGTCTCCCTCGGAAGGGCACGTTCTTACTTAGCAAGAACGGGTGGTTGGGCACCAATAACGGGGTTCACAGGCCGGGATCTGAGGGATCTGTCCACCGACGAGATATGATGCCGGATCTCATCATAATGCTTTCGGAGATGTTTCCTTATGTCTCTGGGGGGCGGAGTTTCATCCAATAGCTGTCGATTTGGATGACTGGATCTATGACAGTTCAGAAGGAACTGCCTACTTAAAAGTTCCGCATGCTCGCGAACTTTGAGCATTTGAGCCTCCTGGGGAAGGTGAGACTCAGGAGACATAAGCAAACAGCCCGTCGCGGTTCTGATGGCGTTGTTTTGGCAGACCTGCAATTTCCTCCAGTTGGTGTCGTGAAGGTTAGGCGACCATATGGGCGCAGCATAATCAATAACCGGTCGGCCAATAGCCTTATAGGTGGCCAGCAAGGTTTCTTTGTCTTTGCCCCAAGTACTGCCTGCCAGTGACTTGAGGATCTTGTTGCGGCTTTGTACCTTTGAAGCTTTTGCGGTGGCATGATTAGCGAAGGTGAGGCTATTGTCGAATGTAACCCCTAGAATTTTGACTGTAGGTAGTGGAACACCATCTACGTGGACATTCAACTCCTGCCCCATCTGCGCATTCCACGTGGTAAATAATGTCGCTGTAGATTTAGTCGGGGACAGTGTCAGGTTCCGCTCTGTGAAGAAGCTGGAAAGATCGCGCAGGTAGTGGTTGAGTCTAGTACATAGTTCGTCCGTGGAAGGTCCTTTGCCCGTGGCCATCACAGTGCAGTCGTCAGCGTACGAAACGATGGAGACCCCCTCTGGTGGAGGAGGGAGGCTCGAGGTGTTGAAGTTAAACAGAAGGGGTGAAAGGACACCACCCTGCGGAACCCCTTGTCTAATTCTTCTAGGTCTACATCTCTCGTTTCGAAACTGCACTGACGCCAGCCGACCGTTTAGGTAGTTGGCGGTCCATCGTTTTAGGCCGGCAGGAAGCGGTGTCTCCTACAGGTCTTTAAGGAGTGTGGCGTGGTTGACTGTGTCGAAGGCTTTCGACAGGTCAAGTGCCACGAGAACCGTCCTGTGGTTTGGTTGGTGTTGGTTCAAACCGAAGTTAATCTGTGTCGTGATGGAATTCAATGCCGATGTTGTGATGTGATTTTTACGGAAGCCATGTTGATGATTGGCCAGCTGCAGGTTTGCAGTATAGTATGGGAGCAAGATAGCCTCTAACAACTTCACTACCGGCAAGAGGAGAGATATCGGACGATAAGAATCTCCTTGATTCGCCGGATTCCCAGGTTTTAGGAGGGGGACCACAGTCGCGTGTTTCCAGATATCTGGTATAACGAAGGTGGTCAGTGAGAGGTTGAATAGAGCCGCCAAGTACTTGTGCCCCTCGTGGCCGAGGTGTTTCAGCATCTTCATGGCAATTCCGTCGGGTCCGAGTGATCTAGAAAGTTTCGCCTTCCTTATAGCTTTCTTAACCTCTGCAGCGGAGACGACAATGGGCGCGGCTGTGTTTGTTTTTTCTCTTAGCCCCATCCGCAGGAGAATGCAGTATAAATTGCCGGCAGAATGCGCTCGAGCATTTCCCGGGGTCCGATTTGACGCTATCGCCGAAAGCAATGGCGACCTTGTCATTGTATTTGTGGTCATTGACCGTCCGACGGATTTCTGCGTTGAGATCCTTTATTCTTGGATCTGCGGGGTTCAAGAGTCTCACTTGGTCACGTTCTCTTGCCATTGCCGCTGCTTCCGCACTGAAATTCGGCCGAATTTTCGGGATTCTGCCAGCAGGAATGAAGCGGCCGGAGACTGAATCGATGACTTTGCGAAACTCTTTCTCACCTTTTCATACGTCCGTCGGTGTGGGTAGGTCAGCGAAGGAGTGCTCTGTAAAGTCCGTGAAGCGGTCCCAGTCCGCTTTACTAAAGTTGATGTACGTTCGTTTTTCTGTCGTTATGAAGTCGGACGGTCGTTCGATGTTTAGTAGGATGGGTAGGTGGTCTGATGCCAGTGTAAGCATTGGTTGCCAGTTAACGTGGTTGATAAGGCCCGCACTTGAAATGGAGATGTCTGGCGAGCTGTGGCAGTTACCTGCCACCCTAGTGGGGGCATCTCCATTCAATGTACAGAATGCCTAGTTGTCTATTTGCTCTGCGAGTGCGTGCCCTCTGCTATCTGCTGGCAAGTTGGAGTGCCAGAGATCGTGATGTGCGTTGAAATCACCTAGGATGAGGCAGTTATCGCCCCTTAGCAACACACTAATATCAGGGCGATAATCGCGGGGACAGCACGTAACAGGGGGAATGTATATATTTATCACTCGCAGGTCGACGTCGCCTGTCCGGACTGCTATGCCCTGGCATTCAAGGGTAGAGTCCCTGGGGTCAACGTCCGGGGCAAATAGGTTATAATGTACAGTATGGTGTGTGATGAATGCAAGGCTGCCCCATGACCGCTGGGACGGTCTTTCCTATGCACATTGTACCCATCTCGACTACGTAAGTCCGAGTTAGCGTTCAGTTTGGTCTCCTGAATGGCGGCCAGTTTAATGTTGTTCGACTTCATAAAGTCTGTTATCTCCGCGATCTTTCCAGCTAATCCGTTGCAGTTCAGCTGTAGGATTTTGAAGTGTGTCGGGAGGGAGGGTGAAGGCATGCTGGGGGTAAGGGACGGATGTGGTTGCCTAGATGGAGGTAGGCTTAGTCCCAAACTGTGACGCAGTTTAGGATTCAGCGTGCCTTGGCCGATGTTGTGTGGCGTGGAGGGCGGTTGAGTACTGCAGCAAGGGGCTATAAATGCATCCGTCCAAAGGTTCCTGTTTGCAAGCCCAGAGCACATATGGATGTGGCACAGGCCAAGGCAGTTATTGCACTTAACCGATGCCGCAGGCGTATATAATCTTTGCCGAAAAACAGTGCACGTGGTGAAAGGTACGAGGTTATGTTCCTGGCCCACGTGAATGCTGGAAGTAGGGGAGGACGAGAGTGGGGACTGAGGTCAGGCGGGAGCAGCAATGCTGCTGGTCGTGGAGACCGGGCCACTGTTGTGGCCATTTGATGATGGTAGGTGCGGTGTGTGTGCGCTGGAGCGACGAGAACCGCGGGACGCGCTTGCGCGCGAACAACAAGGTGCCTCAAAAGTACTGAAAAAAGTACGGGTTCTGGGGATGGCAGGGTTAAGCCCTGAGCATCCAGATCTGTGCAACCATCTCTTGCATTTACTGCATTGAACGGAATGTGAACGTTTGACATATATTTTCTTCCAGCAGACGCAGCAGATCCAGTCTCTTGGTCCGGGGTTGGATTCGATACCAGCCCGTAACAAGAGACATTGGAGCAACCCTGCTGCAAGGGATTGCTCCGAGGATGACAATTTAGGAGTGGGACTGGACAAATTGGACAGGGTTACACTGAAATAACAGCCCTTGGCCGCGTAAAACCCGGGTCATTCCGGTACGTAGAACCGGCTGTTGTGGGAATGTTTTGACACGGATAACCATGCTCAACTTATTATTGACCTTTACGACTCTACTCTTCCGCCCTGTCAAGGCAGCTCCCGTCCAGTGAACGATGTCATCCGGGCACAACCCCAACCCTTGCTCCCGAGGAAGAGCGCGAACTGCCTAGGGGGACTAGAGTTATGCTGGCCCAACCTAGTTGTGGATACTGTAACAGACTAAACTCTTACCCATCTATACTGAACCCGGATATGCGAAATGACTGTCCGGCATGCGGCATGTCTCCCCAAAACACTTACCAGCTTTTTATCTGCTCAACTGAGCCTACTTCCGTTAGAAGAGGCTAATTATAATCCTGGGTAAGGTAAGTGATGACTAAGCAAAGTGATCCCATCGCTACCAAAACAACATGCCATCAACTTATAGAGGAACCAACATATACATAGCACCCTATCAATTCGCTACCGAGCAACTTATAGAAAGAAAAAGCATGGAGAGAAATGACGGTGAGCAAATTGAGTAGGAATTCGGCTTTGGGTAAGAAAATAAGATCCAATGTAAACTTTATGAATCCCATAAGTTTTTATTCGAACCCAACATTGAGTTAGATTGCTATAACCATTTTAACTCGCCCTTTATTATTTGTTGCTACTGCAACCCGTTGACCCGTTTTATAGAACTCGTTCGATCGCGAACTACACAACTCTAGTGCTTAATCTGTTGCTTCTTCTTCTTGTTTAAATGGCCATCTAACAGCCTGAGCGATTTTGACCGTCCAACATAGCTCGCCAGTCATTTCTTCTTTGCGCCAACTAGCGCCAATTGGAGACCCCACGAGATCGCAGGTCGGTCTCCACTTGGTCCTTCCATCGGAGTGGTGGTCTTCCTCTTTCTCTGCTTCCACCAGCGGGTGCCGATAAGTATACCTTCTGGGCTGGAGCGTCTTCGTTCATTCGCACGACGTGGCCTAGCCAGCGAAGCCGCTGTGTTTTAATGTGCTGTACTATGTCGACGTCTGCGTAAAGCTCATACAACTCATCATTAAATCTTCTTCGGTACTCGCCGTCGCCAACGCGTAGAGGCCCACAAATCTTTCGCAGAACTTTTCTCTCGAATACTCCCAATGCAGCCTCGTCAGATGTTGTTAGTGTCCACGCCTCTGCACCATATAGCAGGACGGGAGCGATGAGTGACTTGTAGAGTGTGATTTTCGTGCGTCGAGAGAGGACTTTACTGTTCAATTGCCTACTCAGTCCAAAGTAGCATTTATTTTCAAGAGCAAGTCTTCGTTGGATTTCTAGGCTGACATTATTGTTGGAGTTTATGCTGGATCCAATGTAAACGAAGTCCTTCACTATTTCGAACTTTTTGCAGCCAGCAGTGGCGTGGGTGCCAAGGCGCGATTGCGCTGACTCTTTGCTTGATGACAGCATGTACTTCGTTTTGCCTTCGTTCACCACCAAACCCATTTTTTCGATTTCTTTTTCTAGTTTGGAGTAGGCCGATAATGTCAATGTCGTCAGCATATGCTAACAGCTGCACGCTTTTATAGAATATTGTTCCAGCGCGGTTAAGTTCTGCAGATTGTATTATTTTCTCCAACATCAAATTAAAGAAATCGCACGATAGGGGGTCACCTGTTGCTTACGATAAAATTATTATTTTTTATTTGTTGATTTTTCTCAGAGTTGGTACACAGTAGAACTCTATACGTTTTGCGTCCTGTTTTAACTATATTTTATAAGCCTGTTGTAATACTAAGAACAATCGATAACTAACAGTCAGGTTTAGTAGGAAATATATGTCTGTCTAGGGTATACAGCAAAAGGAAATTAATCTTTTCTAACCTACCCCAATGCTCAGGCTACCTACAAGAACAGAACAATAACATACTCTAGAACGAAGAATGAGGTGCCCAGATTTCCCACAATTTTTCAGGTCAACATTAAAGCTCTAAAACCAACTTTTGAAAATTAATCTTTATTGAATAAAACAACATAAAATATATATCAGCTTAGTACAATATAATATTAAAAGTATTAGTTGAGTATGCGTTAACATTAGACAATTTGTTAAATACCAACCTCTTTATACACTTAACCATATACATTTGGGACTTAGTTATATTATGACTTTTAGTTGTATTAAAATTATTTTTTTTTATTTAAAAATGTACTTATACATTTAACACAGTTTACCTACATATGTACATACATATGTACATACATAAGTTTATTATTTTTCAATATTGCGAAAAAGATGGCTATTTAATCATCGCTATATTCTCAAAGGCCAAAGAAACTTTTCGGGCAGCAAAACAAAGGCAAATAAAACAAAACGAACGTTGTTGTTGGTTCTTTACTAGCTTTAAGATAGCTTAAAACGTTATGCCTTTTTTACATTATATTGTTGTGACAATAATTTATGTATATACATATATCTACATATACATACACATATGTATAAGAATAGCACCGCAATAGTTTCAGTTGAATAAGGAGACTATTTGCAGTTGTATTACCTGTAAAAGTAGCACAAGTAAGAAATGTCTGCATGACTTATAATTTCTCTAACTTTTCTACTAACACTTTCAGTAAATGTAATCAAATTTTGCAAAATTTCCTTCTTTCGTGTGTGCGTCCGAATATCAAAATAAATTTGTGTGCGTCTTTTTTTCTTAGTTTACAGTTGTTTACCTCAGTTATATATATATGCCACAAATATGGATCAGTGTATTTAGCCGACCATACTGTGCAAATATTTCGGGACCACCAGTGTTTATTGAGTCGCAATAATGTTAGTATTATTAATAACTTTGTTATTTAAAAATTATCTTTTCGTTGTCTTTTTTGTGTGGCGCTTAAAATAATGTTATTTCTATTTTAAAATGTTGCCTTTACACCAACCATGTTCATAACAAGTTTAGAGGCGAAACGGTTCACGTTTATTCACTGGTGTGGTACCTCGTTGCGTTTGAGACCGCATAGTCGAGCTTATCGTCGGATCTGCTGAACCTTTTCGAGGAGTGCTCGTACCCGACGGCGTTGCGTTTCCACTTCCATTTTTTCTGGAACACAAAAAAAAAATTTATGCAATATAAATATATTTATAGCCAACCAAAAGTAAGACAAATATCAATGTTATACACAAATATAGATAAGCGTGTGTGTATATGGAGGCTGGTATTACTACAATCTATGAATTGGTTGGTTCGGTGTTTCAGAACATCTCAACTGAGCAACTCTGTTTTCAAATATTATTTTAACTGATGGAAGAAGTATAGTGTTGGGCGGCTACGATCGTGCGAAGGTCTCAGATTTAAGTGATGGGATCAGTAAAATCAAGAAAAAAGTTTTTCCAAAAATATGTCGCTCCTCGGCAAAACTTCGAGCGTATTTCTGCTGTTAAAATTCGTTCGGGGCATATCGCCACAAATTATTATTTCTAAAGATCTCCCAGTGATAGGCATTCAACCACAAAACTGTATATTATTTTAATTATTTGTTGTTCTTTTCCTTCACCTTTTTAATACATTTTATTTTAATCTTCGGCTCTTCGTTTTTTAAATATATTTTTCTTTACTTTACTTTTTCTTCTCTGTCTCATTCCTTTCCTTTCAATTAATAATAATGTTTCTATTTTTATTTTACTACATCCTTACGTTTCCTTTAGTTCCCTTCTATTTCCCTAATATCCTATCCTATACTTCGTTAGCTTAATGAGAAAATGTGCTAAGTCACTTTTTTTTTTTGAAAAATTAGATTTTGATGCAGTTTTAGAAATGAATTCAAAACACATCGTTTACCAAAAAAAAATATTGTTCATTTTTACTTGCTGTTGACAATGATGTGAAAATGTGCTAAGTCATTACCTTCTAAAAAATTAAAAAAAAATGTGCTAAGTCCTGTCAGTAATATCAATCTGAACTGCTAGTCATTTCTTTGTGCGCATTTTATTTGAGAAACATATAGTTCCAGTGATATATTTCAAGCATTAAAGGTGAGGAGTGATGTTTATTAACAAATTTTAGCAATATATTATAAAAAAAACATTTTGTTAGTAAGCATCGATGGCTTTGGATGACAAAAATAATAGTGCTACACAATTGCTTGAAATCGGCGATAGCTGTTTGTATGGCAATGAAAACGATGATGGTGTTTATGGACTTGTGCCATATGGCTTTCATACAGATTCAGAAGAGTCCCTAAATATACCTGTGAAAAGCAAAAAAAGAAGAAAAAGGGTGCAGGTGCAAAATGATGCGTGGTTTATGGCACAAAATAAAAAGCGTAGAGAGTGCGGTAAAAAGTACCTGGGAAAACAAAAAAAGGGTGATACATGGAAATATAATGTAGTGAAGGAAGCAAGAGCTATAAAAAAAAGATGCGGATGTACAAAAAAAAATGGAACTGCTACTACGAGATGCGCTTGGGTAACGGATGCCCAAAGACAAGATTTGTTTACAAACTTTTGGCTTATGGACAGAAATAAAAAAAAAATATATGTCAAAACATTAGTTGATAGTAGTCAGCCTTCTAAACCTCGAAACCGTAAGAATCGTAATGAATCCAGAAGATTCCGTACTTTGAAATACCACTTGAAAGTTGCTGATAGACGGATACGAGTTTGCAGAACATTTTTTATTAACACGTTAAGTATAGGTAGACGCTGTGTACTTGATTGGGTGAAAAAACCTTTGGTTGCCCACGAAAATAAGTCAAAAGTAATTGAGCAAAACTGTTCTGAAGAGAAAAAATGTTTGCATTTATTTTTTGATTCGCTCCCAATGATGGAATCCCATTACTGTCGCGCTGTAACATCAAAAAAATATCTTCTTCCCGAATGGAGATCTAAGCAAATGCTTTATGATCGTTACTGCAAAGATTGGTGTGCAACACGTAATGTACGTCCACTTTCAATAGCGGCATTTCATTCCATGTTTTCTACTCGGAACTTGGGTTTGTTTTTACCAAAAAAGGACCAATGTGACTTATGTGCACGATATTCTCTTGGCAGCATTCCATTAGAAGATTATAGTAACCATCAACAGAAAAAGGAAGAGGCAAGAACAGAGAAACAAAAGGATAAATTAGAAGAAGTAAATGTTTTTACTGTAGATCTTCAAGCCGTGCTTATGGCCCCAAAGTCGCAAGTAAGCAGCTAATATTACCGAACAAAACTCCAGGTACACAATTTGGTTTTTTATAACCTTATTAATAAAAAAGCATATTGCTTTCTATGGAACGAAGCAGTAGGAGGAGTGAATGCGTAAGAATTTGCTAGTGTGTGGATGTATTTTATTGTAAACAAAGTTCTTCCAACCCTTAGCAGCAATGATGGCATTCCTAAAATAATATTTTATAGCGATGGGTGCACATACCAAAATCGGAATTCTCTTATGAGCAACGCACTCCTTAATGTGGCTATGAAATATAACATTGTCATAGAGCAAAAAATTCTAGAGCCAGGTCATACTCAAATGGAGGCAGATAGCGTGCATGCATCCATTGAGCGTGCTATGCGAAATAGAGAAATCAGTGTGCCTGCCGAATATATTGAAATATGTAAAGGAGCGCGAAAGAATCCCGAGCCGTACGATGTGACTTATTTAAATTATGACTTTTTTAAAAAATTTAACAAAGTACAATTTTGTAAGAGTATTCGTCCTGGGCGTGGCAAGGGCGACGCAAAAGTTACAGATGTTCGGGGCTTACGATACACACCAACTCAAGAAATTTTTTATAAATTACGCTTTTCAGATTCTTGGACAATATTACCCCAAAGAGTGTATAAAAAAGTACTTGCCTTAAAATGGTGTGATTTGGAACAGCTTTATGAAGAAGAAGAGCAATAACAGTAAGAAAATTTGAAGACTTGCAATTATTAAAACTGACTTTGCCAAAAGACCATCATAAATTTTATGAAGATATACCTCATTTATAATTTATTAATTTTTTTTAGATCACGGCATTGAAATAAGACTGCAAAATCATTATTTGTTAACTAATTTGTTTAAACTTTTAATAATATACATGTGTAGTTTCACGAATTTACAGCAACGAAGTAAGACTGTTTATGTATCGTCCTCTTTGCCAATAAAAATGTTCCTTTTTATTTTTAAAAACATTGTTTTTATTATTTTGAGAACTATGGGGAAACATATTCAGTAAAAAGTGCTAAGTCAGGAGAAAAAATTTGTTTTGAGTGCGGAAATTGTGCTAAGTCATAAAATGGCTGCTGGGTCAGCATACATGGTTTTAATTTATCTTTTTCAAAGCTTCCACACTCAAAAGTAATGCAATAAAGGTATCTGCATTCACAGTTTTGAAAAAAAAAGGTTATTTCAACATTTATTCACTTTTTTTCGTCTCCTGTAAAATTTGTAAAAGTTGACTTAGCACATTTTCTCATTAAGCTAACGACTTGCCTTTTCGCTCCTTCCCTTTTTTTTCACATTCCTTTTCATTTCTTGTATATTCTTCGGTTTCCTTTCTATTCTTTTTAATTTAGAAAGCAGAAAACGAACCAAAACAATTTGGGAGAATAATTGAATCATAAGTGAACATTTCGATAAACTTAAAATATCGCACGATTGAGAAAGAATACGTTAAGTATGATATAGTACAATCTAAGAAAATAGATGCAGAAAATATATGTACAAGATGATTTTTTTTTTACTTTAAGATATCTATCATTCTTATGGTAATGTCAAGTGAACAGCTGACTTCCTCTTCTTCACATTTTTAACTCGCTGTGTAATGTAGAATGTCATAAAAAGAAAGATTTGACTGTTGACTTTGAATATGGTATTTGGTATTTATTTTCAAAAAAAACCATCGCAACTTACCAAAAGGGTACGATGATGATGGTTTTAACTAAATTTTGTGCACGCATGAGTTGTCCAACGTATTTGTTGTTCCATACACCATTAGTTCAATTTAATTTTTATGAAATATAAAAAAACAATCGATGGTTGTCATTTAAAATTTTTTATCACTATGACATTCTACATTACAAAAACTTGAAGCAAAAAGAGGCGAATATTGCCGAATTCGCTCTGCCATTACCATAACAATCAATTTGTCTTGCTTTATATTATGAAAAATTTATTAATTCATATAGTTCATTTTAAATATACATATCTTGCTTTTGATTTTACTTCACTTCACTTTTGAAAACTTTATAACTTTTTTAGTTATGAACAAAAGTAGTTACTGTTAAAGAAAAAGTTTCACAGAATTTTACGGCCTTTTCGACAGACTAGAAAAATTGGAATTTAGGTATGATGTGAAACGAGATACCGACAGTCACTATTAGTATTTGAACTCGGAGTAAAAAATTATTAAGGTAAGAATTGTGGCGGCTTCCAAGCCATGGTCAAGGGTCAAGTAAACAGACAGGCATGGCAAAAAAGAAATTTTTTTTTGGGAACGACTTCAAAATATCTTTAATCCTAGGGGTCGACTGGAAACACTTTTTTTCCGATCCGCATCAATGTACATATATCTACTGTGGTCTAATAAACCATCATTGTATGCCTTTTTAGCTTAAGCTACTGAACTACTCAATATTTACTTGATGAACACTATCTGACGTGCGAAAGTTTTGAGTGATTTTGCGTACAGGGGCTGCAAAGAAAATGCGGACTGTGAAACTATAAAATCAAAACGAAATTTTATTATTATTTGATTTCGCGACAAACCAAAATTTTATTTTGATTTTTAGACATTTTCTTTCGATGGAGAAAAAAAAAGAAAAGAATAGAAAAGAAAAGTAAATAAAAGAAAAGAAGAGAAAAGCAAAGAAAAGAAAAGAAAAGGAAAACAAAACAAAACGTACGTTGGACGTAAAAATTCGGTCGCATAGCACGCATTCCAACATATTATTTTTATTGTATGGGCAAAAATAAGCGAAAGCTAAATTTCGTGTGATACGAACTCAAAGTGCACAACGCGCAGCTCTTGGCCGGTCCTACTAAAGTTTAGTACAAGAGCTCAAAGTACTTATAAAATACTCACAACTACTACTCAATGTCCATTTATTTGGCCTTACAAACCACTCACATGTACGAGTATGTAGTACTCAAAGCCCTTTTATATCACCTCATAAACTACTCACGACTACTATTCAATGTTCTTATATTGGGCTCATGTCCAATAAATGAAATAAACTCAAAATTAGTAATTTGATTTTTGCACATTGTCTAGTAGGGATGTATTTAAAAATATCGTGCGTCAAAGTAAGACAAATTATCCCCGACCAACCAACATAAAACAACTTTTGTGCTATTTTTTGCGGCAATATTTAAAGTTTGTTTTATGTTAGGCGAGCTGAGTTTTTAACTTCGCTTTGGTTGTTTCGACATGAACGTTATTACTTGATTGGTTTTCGTTTCCATTCCAAGGGATTTTGTAGATAACATTACTTTTTTCGGTGTTCAATACTTTAGAAAGTGTGTGTACGAGTATGAGGCAGAGCTGGGAAAAATGTATTATTTTTTTAAAATGCTAATGCAAAAACGAATGCATTTAATTTTGAAATTGTAGTGTAAATGTAAAGTTTCAATGCATTACACTCAAAAATTTAATGTAAATGTCAAAAATTAAAAAATAATGATAGTGATATTTTTTTTACATTTACATTGAATTTCCATTAATATAAATGCATTACAGTGGTGTACAATGCATTAAAAGCAATTGACTTAAATTCTGTTGCCGTTGATACACTGTACTGAATATTTCATAGAAACCAAGCAAGTTTTTTAGCGTATCACTGATAGTATTCGTTCTTACAGTCGTCAAAGGGCATCATAGTTTAGTGTTAGAATTTTCTAACAGCGGCTTTGATGCAGACACTGGTTAATACCCAGTATCCGAAAAGGGATCTGATGATGAGCCTGGAAACTCTGAAACATGTAATCCTATCCATTGCTGTTGATTTAACTTTGTAATTTTTCTCCAATTATCAATTTTTCCCAAAAACTGACAATATTAATTCACTTAGAATTATTGTTAACTGGGCTCGAGCTTGCACAAAACTTACAAATTTGTAAACAAAATAGACCGCAAAACCAACAACAAAATAATAAAAATAACTAAAATTTGCATTGTGAGTGGCGAATGAACTTTTTAGACTGTCATGTGATGTTGCCATTCAAACAAATTCAAAAAGTTCATCCCAATTTGACGTTTCTATAATTTTTCTGTCATTTACATCTTTTGATATACATATGTACATTTGTGGAAAATTTACTCTTTACTCTACGAAACCATCTCTTCAAACTGTTGTGATGTTGTGCGTTGCATTTTGTTTTAAAAATTAATGGTAAAACTTTACATTCCATACCAATCGGCCTGTTCGACTCGCCAAATGTATTCGCTTCGCAAGTGACAATATGCGTATATGAGTGCTAAAATAAGCGATGAGAACAAGTTCCATACCCCAACGGGTTTCAGAGATACGATAATTAATATCGATCGCAGTCTGTTATAAGTTCTACTGTGACGCGTAGTAGCCGAGTGTTCTAGTATATGACCCAATTTATGAAAAGGTGGCTTGTGACTCCAAAAAAACTTTTCCACTTTTTTCCTGGTCTCGGTAGTTTTTGAGACGCTCTTTCACGTGGTGAGTGGTATGTATGTGCCGATACGTATGCGCAAGTTGCAGTGCCATCAATAAAAAAAATATTATTACGCATATTGTCACTTGCGAAGTGAATACATTTGAGGAGTCGAACAGATTGCCGAACTCACCTAAAATTTGCATCGTGAGTGGCGAATGAACTTTTTCGCCTGTCATGTAATGTTGCCATTCAAACAAATTCAAAAAGTTCATCCGAATTTGACGTTTCTATCATTTTTCTGTTATTCACATGTTGTCATTTACCAGCTTTTCAAACTGTTGTGGTGTTGTGCGTCCCAATATAGAAACTGCATTTTGTTTTAAAAATTAAAGGTAAAACTTTACATTCCACATCAACTGGCAAAAAGGGTGTTCGAAAAGTCAAGTTCTACATTTCGTCCCGTATAAATTTGTTTAAATTGTGCAGACTTTGAACTTAATTAAAATAAAACAGCAAGTATTTGTTATTTATCATTTGTCCAACTTTTTTTAATGTTATTGAACTTTAATTTTTAAATACAAGATAATACAAAAGAAAGTCAACAAACAAATAATCTAATAAACTAACAAAAATATATCCATACACAAAAACTCTTCGTTTTCTATTGTTGTTACCAGGCGAAATTTCCGAAAATTAAAAAATATACGTCTGTACTATAATAATTACTCTATTCATTTTTAAAACCCCTGTTAAGAAATTAGCATTAATTGCAAAATAAAAACACGAAAGAATAAAATTAAATAATATTTCACACTGAGAGAAGATATTGGTAGTCGCTAATCAATTATCAGAGCAAGTCTGAGAGGTCACAACAAAATTCCTGCAACGTTTCACTCATTTGGCGCATTAAGAAATTCGCGCAAAATTATCGGACTTGCTCTGCATAAGATCAACTTATGTAGCTTCTCATCTACATAGCATGTTAACAATAGCAAGAGTGATTCGAACTCAAGTCTGTTGAAATTCATATTAACTGCTTTTCGAGTTATTAATACAGCAGGCAAAAATCGTAAGAATGAGTGCATCTCGTTATTGTAGTCACAGTTGCCATGAGCTTAACCAAAATCATCACCAAGAAGTTAAAAAAAAAATACCAAAAATTCCCAAGCAGTACACAACGCAGTGGTATTGAATTACCAGAGCAAGTGACAATTAAATTGTACTTATACTTGTCGGGTGATAATAAAAAGTGACGCTAATTTGGCAAAAACGGATTGAAAAAGTTTAAAAGTAAAAGCCCGGTATGCTTTTGAAAAGAAAATGCTCATGAAATATTTTCAATTATTTCTTGACCATGACATTGTCATGAATAGC
The DNA here is from genome assembly GCA_951509765.1 of Sphenella marginata. Lineage (NCBI taxonomy): Eukaryota > Metazoa > Arthropoda > Insecta > Diptera > Tephritidae > Sphenella > Sphenella marginata. Next base: position 31,949,962 of record OX608083.1, on the reverse strand, counting down.
CAAGAAGTTTTGACGTTCCGTTTTGCATGTTGAATAATTGCAAATAACCCGCCTTTTCTATGAAATTCAATGTTATTTTGCTATATTTTTTTTTTGTTTTTCCGAAGCTTCAGTTTACTAAAGCGACAACTACTTATTTCTTGCCAAAGCCAGAGTTGCGCAGGTCTCGTTTTTGTAAACATTTTCCAGAAATTAGCAGTAGAAAAGTAGAAGAGATTCTGACACAAGAAATTTTTCTTATGCGTTTCATAGGTGTCATTTTATATAGAGTTTTTGGATTTCTTATGAACAGCCAAAGCCGTGAAAAAGAAAAATATTTTCCAATCCCAAAGGAGGAGCGACCGAGCACGTTTATTTATGCATTAAATAATTGTTCCGTGTCTTTTTTCCCTATGGTATATATATATCGATATATAAAAATTGCTGCAACGCTTCCAGTTTCCGTTGCTCCTAGCGAACGGTCCTTCTCTTCCCTTCGAAGGTTAAAAACTTCGCCAGGAGATGCTGGCTCTACTCAACATCCACTCTACTTTTGAAGTAACTCCTGAAGAAATCCTAAACAAAATTTCAAAACAAACAAGTAAAATAAATATTATTTTGTACACGGCTAAACGTTTTAGCCTAGATTTAAAACTTTTTGGGGCTGCATATACACCTAGAGCTGAATGTCTGCGTTCAAAGTGTGGTTTGTTAAGAACTTTGCGCAAAATTCTCATCAAAATTTCTAACTTTTTAGTAAAAGTTTTTAAAATTACTAAAATCGAGTAAATCTTCTAGCAGCTTAAGATTGGTATCTTTGTTCACTACAATTGAACGAACTACAAAACTGCATACGCGGAAAAAATCTAAAATTTTACTAAAAAGTTAGAAATTTTGATGAAAAGCTTTCGAGTTTTCTTAAATTTTTATGAATTTTCCACAAAGTTCTTAACTTTGAGTTGCTGTATTTTTATTGTGCTTTTACACATACTTTCATACAAAAATAATGAAATTAGTTAAAGTTAATTTTACTGGAGATTCCAAAAACCTTTTGAACGCAGACATACTGGTCAAGGTGTATGACCAAACCAAATTTGGTTTAGAATTAAATTGACGCCGTTTGTTATAGAAATGCGCGTAAATAAAATTATTTTTAATTTTAAACCGAAAATGTTAACAATTTTTTATTTTTTTTAAATGTTAGGACTCGAACCGACGTGACCCAAATCAGTGCGCAATGCTCTACCTAGTGAGATACCGCGCACCCATGAATTATGTGCGAAAAGTACACATATTCGCTGTTTATCCTCGTAAAGTTTTAAAAAATTTTGAATTTTTGTAGGAAATTGAAAGAATTGGAAATTATTACCAAAATGATTAAAAATTGTGTAAACCAATGAATGGTTTAAAAGTTAGGCTCAAATTTTTAGCCGTATAGAAAGAGAAAAATTTCAAATAAATAAAAGTATATATATGTAATATGTAAAAAATATATATATGTATGTATTTACAGGTAATTCTTATTTACTGAGACTTTGGCCAAAACCCCCCCCGAAATATTTTCCTGGCTACGCGCCTGGTTGTTACCCTTCTATTGTGTAACTCTTGCCGACGCTTTTGCTCAAGCAAACAAGTTATTGTTGCTGTAAACCTGTTTATTTGCCTGTGCTTTTTTCTAAAATGCCAACTACCACCAGATTAGCCTTTGCTTCGCCAAGTCAGGCAAGAACAATATCAGTGGGTTTCTCTGATGATGCGTGGAGGCAAATCAAATTGAAAATGCGGTGAGGGTGATAAAAGAAGCCGGGAAACGTATAATGAAGAAAATTAAAGAGTTGGCGGGAGAAGTGGAGAAGGTGAAGCAGAGCATATGTACGTTTGAAAGCAGATTGGAAAAAGTTGAAAATGATAATGCACTAATAAAAGATTAGTACGGCGAAGTTCTCGAACCTTGAGCAAGACTGAATGAGTGTGAGAATGACAGGGTATCTGCTGATATGTTGTGCAACGCAAATGCAAGTTTCTCCTATTCTCGCTGCTTTAAGGGTTCGTAAAAACAACAAAACCAATGCACCTATTGTTGTAAAACTTACGTGGCCAAGTGACAGATCTCTTTTGTTTAAAGCTGTTGCTTAATTTAATAAAGCGAAGAAAAGAGGTGTTTCTCTTAGAGACATCGGCCATGACTCAGATGAACGTATTTATATGCATGAGCGCAATCGTGAGCTACTCCAATTTGCATTGCAGCTAAAAAAGAGTAATAGGCTGGTGTCAGTATTCTTACTAAGGGGAAGAGTGTATATTTGTACTCGCCAAGAAGAGTATACAGGTAGAGTTTCTACTGAAGAGGAGATAGAGCGCCTAACAACTTTATGACTGTCTGTTTTTATTTATGAATTTTCGTCATGTTTTTTAAATGTTTTTTCTATTAGGGTGAGTCGCACTTCTTTTTTGTTTATATGTATTCCTTGCCTTCTACTCTCGCCCAAACCTTTGCTTTCTTCTTGGGTTTTAATACAAATGCCAGTTTGTTCTGTTTTGTAATGTGCTATAATGACCAATGGATTCTAATCGACAAGCTGACTTAATCACTAGCGTTAATGACGATCATAAGGTGATTGTTGATGGTTGTGGACAAATCAAAGCTTTTAATATGGTGCATTTTAATGCACGTAAGATTCCCAGGAGTTCTCTTCAAATTTGAATGTTTATATATGATTAAATATTTTCCAACTAACTTGATGCTCATACTAAAACCATTTGGTTTCTTTGTGTTTGAGAATTGATCAGAAGTGTAATAAGAAATATAAGAAGTACTTTAACTACTTTATAACTTCTAAAAGCAATTAAAGCTCTATCATTTAGTTAAACAAAAAGGATACTTTAAGGGTGTACACTGTACAACGTAACTAGGTGAAACTGATTTCAGAGTTCAAAAGGACATGGACAGGAAAGAAATATAGAGCTGCTCAATAATACAACAATCGGTACAAGGGCTTGTCAGGACATTTAAAATAGCAGCATATGAATACCATAATTTGCAGCTTCAAGCGGACAAATACAAAGCTGAAGTTAGAAAATACAAACGAAAGGAGAAAGTACAAAGATGATAAACCGAAAATTATGTTATGACTTAATGTACGTAAATAGTGGTAACCAGAATGAAAACGGCAAACGACAAGCGGCATCTGTCAAATTATTTTTACACGTGTTCTTATGGGGAGGAATTTTTTGAACACGACGCGACAAAGCGGCAATCAATCACAGATGCCGCTGTCGCCAGATTAAATCTAATTCTATTTTGACAAGCGGCAGATGGTGGCGTTTGGTTTTTTTGACAATAAAAACCAAAGGAAGAGTAAATAACTTGTAAAATAAGTTCCAATTATTACAGAATATGTCTCTTTCACACTTTTTACAACATTTTTTGCTACTTTTCAAGATGATTCGCACCTGTCGCCCCTGCTCTCATTATAATCATGTGTGCTTGACGGCAAATATCGTCAAGCTTTAGTTTTTCGTCGTTGTCGTTCGCCGCCGTCGTGTTCATTGTGGATGGGCCTAATAGTGTGATTGATTAATGTATTTATGTGATTAATTAAAGTAATGAGAGTTATTGTTCTTATTTTGTTGTTAAATGTTTTTATATCTAATTGTAACATTATGTTTGTTGTTAAAAATATAAAAAATAAACTCCCTAATGAAGGAATTATTTTTAGTTGAAAAATGCAAAAGTGATCCGCATAACAACAAGACTCTCCAACATATGTTTAATATGCGCACACGCACTACGGAAAAAAGGAGAACATCCTCTATTCTAAGAGCGAAAGGAGAGATACGAGCGCTGTCCCATCAAGATATCAAAGTCATGCTTGACGGATTCAACGCCAAGAGTTAAAAAGCGAACTTCAGTATTCAATGAGACTTCGATAAATAGATGTAGGTTGATTAATTTTCACAGCGGCAGTAACATGGAACAAGTTGAACAGTACAAAGTTGTAACCAAATCGCACCGCCAATGATTTCGGAGATCTTCTCTTGCATCTGCTTTTTAGCAAGTCAACCATATACGCTACCATGATCCAACTATAGCAGGTCGTAGCAGCTCGACAAACATACAAACGCACAAAAAATTTTCATGTATTTTGTTTTTGTAAATTGTGAGTTTATAGTCAAAATCGTACTGAAAAATGGTTTGATTGTCAAAATTCGAGAAAAAAATACGACCTGTATTATTCGATCATGTACGCTACACTTGACACTCGTTGAAAGCTAAGAAATCAAGCTTCACAACTTTTTGTATATATTTTATTCTTGCCTATTATTTATTTATTTTTTTAAACAATACGATTTACGATCATAGGGTCACCAGAATAATTTTTAATTTGTCACCTGGAAATATATTTTAGTAAAAATCTGTATGTTCTAAATGGTTTGATTTTAAAGAGAATTTGGTAATAATAATAATACAAGAATGGGTGAAGCGTGATTCTTTAGCTTTCAAATGGTATTAAGTCTGTAGCAATAGTACAGGCTGATATATAATTATTTGAATTTTGATGTCTAACTTAAAAAAGAAAGGCCTGTACAGACGAAATATTTCAGCAAAATAAAACTCATCGGCTTTGCTGGCTAGGCCATTGTTTACAATAGAAAGTAGATGTTCCGGGAAAACTACTAAGGGGTTTTCAATTGTGTGCCTTCATTCAATAGCATTGAATTAGTGGTAATATTAAAATATTCATAAATAAAATAGAAAATATGCATTTACCTATTACCATAGCCGCTTAATCTTGGAATGCTGGATGCTCTACTCATGCCACCACTGCCCGTCATTAATTTTGATTGAGTGAGTATTTGGTTAATTAGAGATGCATTTTTTCAAATATAAAAATTAGTTTTATTAAGTTTATAGTAAATTATAAATAATGTGAATGTTAAAAATAAAAATATATTTAAATTAGAAAGAAACCAAAGCACGGCTAGAAATTTGAGGCGAAATTTTACACTTATTTTATCTATATGTACCAGAAATGCCTCACTAATTCAAAAATATATATACATACGTAAGTAATCTATGTCAGGATTCGAACTGATGCACTAAAATCAGAACTAATTGCTCACCCATTCAGCTATGACATACAGCAAAATGTAGTGACAAGAACTCAACCACCTGAAAATACATTTCAGTTAAGAAGTTCTCCATCTCAACTGAAAGAAATCAAAAGTTGGTGCAGGTGGAACTGAAAGTTTTTAATTTACGTCAAAAAATTCAAAAATCGATGAATGGTTCAAAACTTCGGCTTACATTTTTAGCCATGAATTTATGAAAACTGTATTCAAATGTCGTTTTCCTTATGATAGTTGAGCTGCGTGATAGTACTCGAGTTGCCACAATCGTTGTAAATAGTACCTACTATACATTTTTGTTTACATATTTTATTTACTTTTAGGTTTTTGCAATTCTACACTTTCAATTTCATAAGACCATCGTCAAGTTTGCTAACAGCTCTATCTGCTTCATAATTTCATAAGACCATCGTCAAGTTTGCTAACAGCTCTATCTGCTTCTAGTTTTAACTTTTAAACAATTAAATAGTTGCATTATTTCAAATAGGAAATAAAAAAAGGAAAAGAAAACTTATAAATTTGTTTTCCAATGTAAGAGAAGATTCCTTCTCTAACATTGTACTCTTCTTCCTTTATCGATAAGAACTTTTATTTACAATTGGGCTGTTTATGATAAAAAAAAAATATTGACCAAAATGTTTGAAATAGCATTAAAATTCATATCAGTGCACAGACCGTACCGTACATAACACACAAAAACCGTCTGATATGCAACTAGAACAGTTGCGTTGTTATTATAGAAATTAGTAAAACATTTATGATACTAAGCACTTTCCACATTACTTCTAGAAATAATTTGATACTATTCTCTATTAATTCCATTACGAGTATGACAAATTACATTAAAAAATTAAGCCCGTATACTACCCGTTCAAAAAAAAAAAAAAAACATTTATAAACCTTAACAGCGTTTGCCAAAGCAAAAGGAGAAATGCTATACATTTTGTTGTTGCTTGAAGAAACTTTATTGTCAAATAAAACTGATATCGACAACTCAATTGAATTACATTTTTATGAAAAATCCATGGCATACCTTGAAAAATCAAATTTTTTCTTCGGCTAAGAACACTGGTTTACAGCCAAAATGCACCAGAGACGCCATAGTGAAATTCCTATGTAAAATCACCTCCTAATTCCGAAAATCAAGGTTATTTTTACTTGAATGGTACCGTTTTTGAGATATTTACGATTTACCGTTATTTCAAAAAACAAAAAAGATGGCTCCACTTAATCGTGTATATCTCAAGAACAAATTGAGCTATTCGAAAACGGTTTGAAAAATTTGAAAGCTTAAAAAAATCTGTACTTTGCGAGGAAGCATCTCGAAAACTTTTTGTTTTTTTGCAGATATTTTTTCCCCCCTCTAAGCTCTGTTTTATTACAAAAAAAAACAAGCTATCAGTGAACAAAATCGATGAACTAATACAAAAGTTATAAGCATTCAAGTAAATATATCCATTTAATGCTTAAGTACCCTACTGGTACATATGTGTTAGTATTCGTATATCAGTTAGTTAGCAGGTAGATTTTCGAAAAGTTATTAGATACAAAAAGCTGTTAGTGTCGTTTTCTCAAACCTAGGTACATTTTAAACAAGAGCATATTTTTGAAGCAGGTAGTGTTTTCTTTGTAGAACTAGGGAACCTTTTTGTTTAGGTAGGCTTGCATTTTTACTGGATCTAAGTATAAATAAGAGTACATGCGCCTTGTTCCTTCATAATATCTGCAAGGCTCGCCGGATACTGTTCAGTTTATAATTGCAGTTTATAACCCGTCATTTACTTAAAAATAAAAAATGAATAAAAGGGCGCGAGAGTTTGAGTGTACAAATGATCCAGATATGTTCTGTTTCAGGCCGTATTATTGCATATTGGCAACCAAAAGCCATCTATCCCGATCGCGCATGCAGTAAATACGAAGGAAACATATGAGATAATGCAAAAATTGCTCAAGTTAATCAAATACGAAGAACATGATTGGAAAATATGTGCCGATCTTAAAGTCGTTGGAATGCTATGTGGTCTACAAAGTGAATACACAAAATACTGTTGCTTTCTATGCAAATGGGATAGCCGAGCTCGTCAAGACCACTACATCATAAAGGATTGGCCAGAACGAATCGAGTTTCAAGTTGGGGTAGATAACATAAAATACTCTCCACTCATAAAGAAGGAAAAAATAATTCTACCTCCGCTCCACATCAAGCTCGGCCTTATCAAAAACTTTGTGAAGGCTTTGGGCAAAGAAGGCGAAGCTTTTCATCATTTGAAGACAATCTTCCCAGAGATTTCAGAAGCAAAAATAAAGGAAGGCATTTTTGTGGGACCGCAAATAAGCAAAATGATGACCAATAACCATTTCAAAGAACTATGAGGCAGCAGCGTGGGATTATTTTGAAAATGTCGTTACTTCTTTTTTAGGCAAACACAAAAGTCCTAACTACGAGATGATAGTGAACGACTTAATCAAAAACTATGCGGAAATGGGTAAATAAAAAAACATATTATAATAAATTATATATTACATAAATTTACATGAGAATATATAGCCATAAATCTGAATTCATCGTCCAGTTCCGAACAAACAAGAACGGGAAAAATATAAACAAAAAATTTGTTCTGAATTGAAAGATAAATCCAGCTTAAGAAAATTATATACTAATGTGTCACTTATGTATTTATCTAATTTACTTTTTTATTTTCTTTCAGGAGTAAATATGTCTTTAAAAATTCATTTCTTACACTCCCACTTAAATTTTTTCCCGCAAAATCTTGGCGACGAAAGTGACGAGCATGGCGAAAGGTTTCACCAGCAAATGAAAGTGATTGAAAGTCGGTATCAAGGATTCTGGGATGTCGCTATGATGGGCGACTACTGTTGGTTTCTCATAAGAGAAACCGATCCTAATCTAAATAAGCGTCAAAACAAGACACATAACTTTTTCAATTATAAAATAAGATCATAGAGTTAAGACAGAACCATATGTACATATGCTATTATTTGTAGGGTACTTATGTAAGTATTAAATGGATATATTTACTTGAATGCTTATAACTTTTGTATTAGTTCATCGAATTTGTTCACTGATAGCTTGTTTTTTTTTGTAAGAAAACAGAGCTTAGAGGGGGGAAAAAATATCTGCAAAAAAACAAAAAGTTTTCGAGATGCTTCCTCGCAAAGTACAGATTTTTTTATATTTTTACAAAAAAAATTTTAAAAATCCGTAATGATTGTTCACTATGTTTGAATCTGCAGGACCTAGCAAAAAGTGTTGTATGTACTGATTATAGTAAATTTTATAAGCTTTCAAATTTTTCAAACCATTTTCGAATAGCTCAATTTGTTCTTGAGATATACACGATTAAGTGGAGCCATCTTTTTTGTTTTTTGAAATAACGGTAAATCGTAAATATCTCAAAAACGGTACCATTCAAGTAAAAATAACTTTGATTTTCGGAATTAGGAGGTGATTTTACATAGGAATTTCACTATGGCGTCTCTGGTGCAGAAAAAAAGTTGGAATTTGTGATCCAGTGGAATCAACAAATATGTATGTGAAAATACAATTGTTTATAAAATGTAAACAAAGCCAATGTAAGCAAACCCAATATAAACAAAGTTTGATAGTTAAGATTCTAGTGTAGAAAAAAAAAAATTATATCAGCTGTGCGGGTGATTTTACATATGTTACTATGCCATGTTGCAAGCTATTGTAATTCGCAATCACATAGTTTATGTTGTGTAAAGCCAAAGGGTCAAATAAAAGTAAATAAACTTTATTTATGTTGACACGTTTATTTGTGAGTTGGTCGATATTTCGACTTTAATCTGAAGTCATCTTTAGGACTAAAGCATAACAAAGAAATATATAGACACCCTACGTTCGGCAAAAGTTTTTCTAAACAACAATAAACACTTACTGGTTCTCAGACAAGGGTCACGTAACGGTTGTTATGGATAAAACTGACTACGAGACAAAACTGAAAAGAATAGTGAATGACAATTCCACACACAGAATTTTGAAAAGAGACCCCACTAATAAACTGCAAGAAAAGAATAATGAGATTGTGGAAAAGATGTATAAAAATAAAGTGATAGATATACAAGAAAAATACAAACTTTTAAGTAAAACAGCAAATGCACCAAGATTATATGGTCTATCAAAGATTCACAAAGAAGGAACCCCACTGAGACCAATATGTTCGTCCATCAATTCCCCATCATACAAATTATGTAAATACGTAGTCAATATACTTAAAAATATAACCGAAACCTCAAAGTTTAAAGATGCGACAGAATTCAAGAATAAAATCAAGGAAAAATACATATACGTCGATAAAAGTCTGATATCGTTTGACGTTGTCTCTCTGTTTCCCAGCATTCCAGTAGACCACGCCTTAGATATAATTAAAAACAAATGGGATTTAATAAGCAGACACACAGATGAAAAAGGATTTATTCCTTGAAGTAGTACGATTCTGCATAAAGGATACAATTTACGAACAACGCTATGGAATGCCGATGGGATCACCAGCAACCCCTGTAATAGCTGACATTGTAATGGAGGAGTTACTGTCCAAATTGGAAGAAGATTCGAAGCCACGTTTACTGACAAAATATGTAAATGATATATTTGGTATTTATTATAAAAACAGAAAAGCTCGACGAAACATTGACCAAACTAAACTGTTATGACAAACACATTAATTCACTTGGGAGATCGAAGTAGATGGAAGCTTACCTTTGTTGGATACAGTGGTGATAAAATACAACAACCATCCTAAATTTGACTGGTACAAAAAACCCACCGCATCGAGAAGATTGATGAATTATTACTCGAAACACGAAAAGAGGACAATAGTGAACACAGCTAAGAATTTTGTGAGAAGAGTTCTCTCTATCAGCGATAAATGCTACCACAAGAAGGCCTAAAAACTCAAATATGTATCTATGATATCCAAGAAAAGTTATAAATAACTACATCCGCGATTTCTACAGCAATTCGAACAAAACAAGAAGTAAGCAAGATATAAACAAAACTACAAGGCAACAACATTCGTCACCGGGTCTATCAAACAGATTAAAAAACTCAAATATGTATCTATGATTGAGAAATGTTTAAAATGGTATTCACATATGACAACACGTTACGGCATAAAATGTTTAGTAATACTAAAAGTAGAATTGAAAAATATGAGAAATCGGACGTTATATATGAAATAAAATATATGAATATATATGAATAAAATGTGACGGGTCCCATTTATGCAAGAAGGTATATGTGGGAACAACAAAATCTTAACTTAAGACGAGGATTTCCGGACATAAGACAAATTTAAAAAACCGAAACAACTCTAAAGATAACAAAACAGCCTTAACAGCACACTGTAGCGCCACTGGACACTCCAGATTTGCACAATGCACCTATTGTTGTTTGTACCTAATTTTGTTTACAGTTACTATACTTTGTTTGTTTATGTTTACTTTGTATGCTTATTTTATTTACTAAGATCAAAGGAAAAATTAGTTGATCAGGCACAGCCAAGAGTGCAAGTGTTTACGCGTAAGAGTGAAAAAGATTTATTTAATTAAATTTATTTAAAATGTTTTAAATATTTTCTTGTTATGATTTAGTCCTAAATGTCTTCAGATTGAAGTCGAAATATCGACCAACTCATAAATAAACGTGTCAACATAAATAAAGTTTATTTACTTTTATTTGACCATTGGCCTTGAGCTAGTTACAATAATACAAATAATAAGTATATTTGAAGGCCGTAAACAACGGAAATAATTAAAAATAAATTTAAAAAAACTATTCGCCCTCTCTAAGCCTTAGATAGCCTTGAAACGCACGGAATTTATCAATCAATTTAGGTTGCTCTCATACTATTTCCATTGGCATGAGATATTTTCCACAAAAAATGTATGGTTGGATGCGTGGTTTAATAATAAGGTTATGTCATTTCATCAGCTGATTGAATTTTTTTTACCACACTGGCGTATAATTTTTCAAAATGAGATACAAACAGCAGAATCTAACAACATAAATGTAAACAAACGCGAGTGGCATTTGCAATTTTATAGTTTTTCTAACGCTTAACTCAAAAGAATTGCAAATATGGCGATATTATTCATTAATAATCACTTTTTAACCATGGTTACACCACAAATGAAAATTATTCTGGTTTCTCTTCCTTTCATTCGCTAACGCCAGTCAGCTGCTTTTGAAAATCTTCACGCCAGTGTGTTGTTGCTGTAGAGTTGACGTTACCATGTCAGTGTACTATGGTTGGATGTAAGCTTATTACTGTGCTCATGATGCAAGTTGTCTAAAAAACTATTTCAAATCACATTCCCAATGTTTCAAATAAAAAATGTGTGGCTGGAAACGTTAGCCATATTTTTAGTTTGTTTTACGAATTTATTTATTTATTTTTCACCGGCTAACAGCTCAACCTAATATAAACGCATAGCGTTTGCGGACGCACAGAAGTCTATACGCAATTATTTGAGTAACCTAAATTAAAGCCCGTGCGTTGCTTTTATTGGTCTAAATATGAATTGTTTTATTGTATATAGAAGGTCAAACTTGTGTTTACAACATTTGGTTGACGTTTTAAATTAAGATATTTGTCTAAAACAGTTCTCTAAAATAACAAAAATGATCAAACAATAATTTGTAAAATGACCATAACCTCAATTCAAAACCTCATGCACAAAAATCTTGGATTTTGAGTTAGCTTTTAGCGCACGCAATTCTATTTCGGTTACTCTCATACAAGTTGTATGGGCATGAGACAATTTTGACAGAAAGCTCACGCTGTGCGTTTATATTAGGTTGATCTGTAACGGCTGTATTTTTAAATCGTTATACTTTGTTTACCGAAGAGGTGAGTTAAGATGATGTTTGGGCTAGTTGCAACATTTTTCATGCTTGTGTCATGACTAGGCTATAGAAGAAATAAATAAAGACTGACATAAATATTTCCGTATAAACCTGTTAACATCGCCATAACATACATACTTCAAAATGGTTACCGTCTAAGCAGCTTTGCGCAACAATGCTGCTCCGAGCAAATGCTGGGCCTAAGTCCAAATCAAGATATTTGCTGCATTTGCTAGAAGTGTCAAGTGCAAGATATGCTTACAAAAATTCTAGCTTTTATAGTTGTATAATACTTCTGAAAACTATCAACAGAATGCGTCCCTCAACTTTGCACACTCAAATTTATCAATAAAAAACATGTGAAGTTTAATTTGTTTAAATGCTTACGCAAGCGATTTGAGTGTAACTAGTACCTACCTTGATTGTAATGGACTGGCTGATCCCGAAACTGTTTTCCGCGCGGATGTGCCTGCATCGCTTGGCCGCGTTGAAGAATATGATGTCACAGATAAACGTGATGGACGCGTTGTAATACCGGACCCAAAAGCAACATTTGAAGTTGATAGCTTCCGCTGTGGTATACGAGATGGTGTAGTTTCATCTGAAAACAATCAAAAGAAAGAATTAGTTAAGCTTAGTGAAACTTGTAGAGAGTTAATTTGGTGGTGAAGGAGCGTAAAATGAAATACATGTTATCATCAAGCAAAGTCTTGACAGCAGCGGGATTCTAGAAATCGCTAAAGCTTAATATCGCTTTCCAAACATTTCTAAATGCATTTTGGAATGACAATCTCTTTTAGCGATGATCACAAATGAGCCAGATAAAGTACCCATAAAATAAAAATGCCACCATTCAGCAATATTCCCTAACATTTCATCAAATTAATAAATACTATACACATATGTACATACATATTTATATTTTTTCAAATAGTTTATAAGAAACAAATTATTTCATGAAACGATGTGAATTTTTTTAATAGCACCTGGTAAACAAACCAATTTATTTAGCGTTAGTTCTGGGGGATCGGTACAAGACGATAGGAGTTTTAGTGCTGGTTAAAGTCCCACACTGACTTAAAGGCTTTCAATGCTTTCTCCTCTAAAAAAATACAATACATATTTACTTGTCTAGCCGTCATACCTATACATTAAGGTGCCTCGCCAAGCAAAGTTGCACTGTTTCTCCCGGAATTTCAAAATTCACTCTTTTCTAAGGACTCCCCCAAAATATTTCGAAAAAATATTAAGATTTACTGGAGCTAAACCGCGTTAAAAAACGCTTAAAATATCCTTTTTTATGTATAAGTACGAAAAAATATTTTTTAATAAAAAGCATCTGAGATGATGAATTAGCTGGCGTGCAAAAGGTAAGCATAAAAAAGTTTGAAAATTTTATCAATATTATTTTTGTATAACTGTGTGTGTGCTAATATTCGCAATGTGAAAAATTGGACCAAAAAATGTTAAATTTTGCAGAAATGACAACGTCTCGAAAATACCTTTCAAAATGATACCCTAATCGTCCAAATCCGTCAATAATTGGTGAGTTGTTAAAGTTTTCCACAAACCTACCCCTCGAAATATGACCATGATCATACATCTCAATATTTGAATTGCGTTATTCCAAGTCGTAAACAGAGTCGCTGTTGATTTAGTCGGAGATGGGGTCGGATTTCGCCCGGTGAAGTTGGGGTGGTTCCTAAATTTAGTACAAAGTTCGTCTGTAGAAAGGCCTTTACCCGACGCCATTATCGTGTAATCGTCGGCGTAAGAAACGATAAAGACTCCCTCTGGGTTGGGGTTTAGAATATGCCCGCGGTAGGCATACCGGTCGTAAGAGGCGACTAATATGCACAAAGGTAATGATGTGCAACTTGGTGGTTGATCTACGGACATGATGCCTCTCACCTCTCATTACCCATCCTCTCTTTCCTTTCGGAAGGAGGGATGACATGACCTAGAAGGTTGCACTGGTCATAACAAATCGCTACCACGACAGTCGGGCAGTACCGCAATTGAGTACCGGAGCGTACCAGATTCATATCCGGCCAAGGACTGTTAATTCGACAACACTCCCCAAAACCTTGGGGGAGTGATTTTGTTGCTACAACAACAACAACTCCCTCTGTTAGGGGAGGGAGACTCGAAATATAGAAGTTAAGGGGGGAGAGAACACCATCCTGGAAATCCACTTGTTGAATAGATCTCGGTCTAGATTTCTCGTCCCTGAAGTTCGCTGACACTAGTCGAACGTTAAGATAGTTAGCGGTCCATCTTTTAAGGTCGGCAGGGAGCTGTGTCTCCTCCAGATATCTAAGGAGTGTGGCATGGTTGACCGTTTCAAAGGCTTTCGACAGGTCAAGTGCCACGAGAGCCTTCCTATGGTTTGGCGGGTGTTGGTTTAACCCACAGGTGACCTGCGTTGTAATGGCGTTCAAAGCGGATGTTGTGCTGTGACATTTCCGGAAGCCATGTTGATGATTGGCCAGCTGCAAGTTTGCAGTATAGTATGGGAGCAGAATATCTGCTAACAACTTCACTACCGGCGAGAGGAGGGATATCAGACGACACGAATCTCCTTGGATTGCCGGCTTCCCAGGTTTTAGGAAAAGTACTACATTGACTGTAGTCAGTAAGAGGTTAAATAGAGCCGCCAAGTACCTGTGTCACTCGTGGCCGAGATGTTTTATCATCTTCATGGCAATTCCGTCGGGTCCTATAGATCTTGATGGATTCGCCTTGTTGTTGTTGTTGTAGCGCTACTTAGCCCTACCTAGGTAGTCAGTATCTTACCCAGTAATATCATCAAACTCTTCTAACGGAAGTCCTAGAAACCTAGCGGCTTCGACAGGGGTGGACCAGAGGGATATGGGTGTTAGAAGAGTAGGCTCGGTTGAGCAGACAAAAAGATGGTTAGTGTTATGGGGGGACAAGCCACCGCAAGCACAGCATGCCGGACAAACATTAGGCAAGTCGGGGTTCAGTCTGGATAAGTAAGAGTTTAACCTATTACAATATCCAGACCGGAGTCGGGCCAGCATCACCCTAGTCTCCCTAGGCAGCTCGCGTTCCTCTTCGGCAACGGGTGGTGTTGTTGCCTGAAGAACGGCGTCCGCTGGGAGAGAGCCGACAAACGAATTTACCGAATTTGTGTGGATGAGGGTGAGGGCCTTCCGGTGCACCTTAGGATCAAACGGCGTGAAAATCAGGTGCCGGATCTCATCGAAGTGTTTGCGTAGATGGCTCCTTATGCTCCTGGGGGGCGGATTCTCGTTGACCAGGCGTCTGTTCGGAGCTGTGGTTTGCAGCAGTTGAACAGGAATTGCCTGGTCAACATCTCACTATGCTCTTTAACGTCTAGCATTTTCGCTTCATTATGGAGATGGTGCTCAGGAGACATAAGAAGACACCCAGTGGCGGTTCGAACGGCTGTGTTCTGGCAGACCTGAAGCCTCGTCCAGTGTGTGTCAGCTATCCCCGGCGACCATATTGGCGTCGCGTAGCTCAGTACCGGCTGACCAATTGCTTTGTATGTAGCTAGTAACGTTTCTTTGTCTTTACCCCAAGTGCTGCCAGCTAGCGACTTGAGGATTTTGTACGGCTTTGGTCTTTATTGGCAATTGTGGTTACATGAGCGCCGTATTTGAACATGTTATCAAACGTCACCCCTAAGATTTTGGGGTGTGAGACAGTTGGTAGTTTGACACTATCAACGTAGACGTCTAATTCCAGAGGAGTGATATCGGGCGATATGACTCCCCTACGGCAGCTGGCTTGCCAGGCTTTAGTAGTGGGACCACCTTTGCCTGTCTCCATCTTTAAGGAATGGCAAAGGTGGACAGGGAAAGGTTGAAAATGTGTGTAAGGTTTCTTATGCCTTCGTCGCTGAGGTGATTCAACATCAGCATGGAAATGCCATCGGGGCCTATATACTTGGTGTTTTTAGATCTCCGAATTGCCTCATGAACTTCTGTTGTGGAGATGGCAATGGGCGCATCGCTGTTTTTGTGTTTATGCGCTTCCCTGGTGGCTCGGCGAATCTCTTTGTCCAACGGAGCATGCATTACAAATTGTCGACAGAAAGCGCTCGCGCATCTTTTAGGCTTCGACTGAACCTTATCGCCGAAAGTGATGGATATTTTGTCGTTGGGTTTAGTCGGGTTGGACAAAGATTTCACCGTCGACCATAATTTGTCAACTCCAGCCGAGAGGTTGCAAGACCTTAGGTGATCTTCCCACTTAGCGCGTTTGTGTTTATCTACTAGGCGTCTGATTTCCGCATTAAGATCCTTTATTTAAGGATCCTTAGGGTCCAGGCGTCTAATATGGCCACGTTCATTTGCCAGGGCCGCTGCCTCTGCGGGAAAGAATGGACGCATTTCCTGTATTCAACCTGACGGAATGTGATGATGGGAGGTTGAAATTAGGGCCATACGAAACGCCTTTTCCCCTTCTCGTATGTCAGACGGGGTAGGGAGAGCAGCGAAGGCGCTCTCTGTGGTGGTGAGAAAACCCTCCCAGTCGGCTTGATTGAAGTTCGTGTAAGTGCGATTTTCAGCGGTGACAAAGTCGGTGGGACGATCGATAGAGAGCACTATGGGTAGGTGGTCTGAAGCAAGCGTCAGCATCGGTCGTCATTCAACGCAGTTTATAAGGCCTGCGCTGCCTATGGTGATGTCTGGCGAGCTAGAGCAGTTCACCGCCACTCTAGTGGGGGCATCCGAATCGTCTATTTTGTCAGCCAGCTCCTGCCCCCTATCATCGGCCTGCAAGCTGGAGTGCCACAGGTCGTGGTGTGCGTTGAAGTCACCAAGGATGACGCAATACTCGCCCCTGAGTAACGCACGAATGTCGGGGTGGTAAACCCTGGGACAGCAGGTGACAGGAGTTATGTATATGTTTATGATTTCCAGGTAGACATCGCCTGACCGGACAACCATAGCTTGGTGTTCTAAGGTGGTGTGCCTCGGGTCGATGTCAGGCTCAAATAGACGATACTGCACAGATTGATGCGTGATGAATGTCAGACCACCCCCAAGCCATCTCGCACGATCGCAACGGTGTACATTGTACCCGTTGCAGGTCTGAAGAGTCGACCTTCCACCGAGTTTTGCCCCTGTATCGCTGCGATTTTGAGGTTACATCGCCCCATTAAGTTTATTACCTCAACAATTTTACCGGTTAGGCCGTTGCAATTAAATTGCAGGATATCGAAATGCGAAGGGGGAGCAGAGTTGATGCTGGGTTGCGTAGCTCGACAGCATGGCACAACGTATAAATCAGTCCATAGGTTCCTGTTTGCGAGTCCAGAGATTATAAGCAGGTGACACAGGACAAGGCAGTTATTGCACTTGACTGTTGCCAAAGGCGTGTATAATCTTAACCGACAAACAGTGCACGTAGTATAAGGAACCAGGAGCTGATGGTAATGACTTATACTCGTGCTGATGCTGGAGGCAGAGGGGCTGACTGAGGGGGTGGGAGAGAGCGGACGTTTAGCATTGCTCAAATCCACTTGGGAAGTGCTACGTAGGGAGTAGTTGTGAACTGCTGTGTGAGATGTTGACGCCTGGAGATGTTGACGCCTGGATTGGTAATGCTAGTCGTGGAGACTGAGGTGACAGAGTCAGACATATGTGGCGGAGCGATACTTGATCGACGACGGCCACAGCACGTTGTAGGACGTGAACAGCAGGGGGCCACAAAAGTTCTATAAACACTAGCGGGTCTATGTGTAGAGGGATTCGCCTTCTTTATGGCTTCTTTGACCTCTTCGGCGGAGACGGCAATAGGTGCAGAGGTGTGTTTGTGTTTGTGCCCAAGTCGGAAGCGAGGTGGTAATAAATGAAGATATTATTTGCATGGTAAGTGGTAATAAAAAGATTTTCTTACCATTGACAGACTAGAAACCATGCAATATTTTCTGGTATGTAAAAAGTTTGTGGCACATCGGGGTAAATATATAATTTTTCAAAAATGTGCCAAAAACCTGATTTTGTGATTTCGGCCAACTTTGAAAATCTGTATAAAATAATTGCGACATACCACAATTTTTTCTTATCTTAGATAATGTTTCGTAAACCTGGGTTTATATATGAGCTGATATTCAAATAATATAAGAGCACCCAAAGCACAGGGGGCTTGTTCAAATTATACTAATTTTGGGGTCTAAAAACATTTTTTCTAGGAAACGGGATATGAAGGAAATTTTTGGATGACGGATTCGTGTTCCGCTTAAAAAAAATCATAAGGAGTATTTTTGTTTTTTTTTTCATTACAAAAACAGGGTGCTGTAACTAGTGCCCTAAAAACGAATAATTATGCAAGATTTTCATAGAAAAGATCCAAATACGTCCTACACAAATCGCATTCACAAAATCACGCAATCACACTAAATTGCACAGCAAAAGCGATGAACTCATGAAAGTTCGTTTCAAACACGTCAAACTTGTTTGATTGATACTTCATAACAATGGAAGGAACGAGGTCCATAAAGCTAGCAGAGCAAAGTTAGCAGAACAAAAAACTAACTTATGGACAATGATGTGCTCCAAATGTGCTAATTAAGTGCCCTAATCCCAAAAAATGTGCTCCTCTATTTTTGTCAAAAAATGATGTTCTGCTAGCTTTAGGCTAAACCTAGCAGAGCAATATGCGTAAACAGTGAAACAAGACAGTTAGCGCAAATGTAATTATGCAGAAATTATGTGCTCCAAATGTGCTCTTGAAATAACCTACCCCCAAAAAAATTGCTCCCCTTTTTTTAAAAAAAAATTTCATGTTCTGCTAGCTTTAGGCTAAACCTAGCAGAGCAATATGCGTAAACAGTGAAACAAGACAGTTAGCGCAAATGTTATTATGCAGAAATTATGTGCTCCAAATGTGCTTTTGAAATAACCTACCCCCAAAAAAGACGACCTGCTCACCCTATAATAACCATATCTGGCTTTCTATGTATTGTTTTGTACATACATACATATACACTTATGCATTTGTGGACATTAAGAAAGAAAAAAACTAGCGCAGTAGCGATCATAGCTGGTCAGCTTGAATGACAAGTGCGAGGGGCAAAAAAACAAATATTGTCATCACCCTGGCTTAATGGTTTTGTACAAATGTATGAGTGGTTGTCTGGCAAAATTCAACCCCCGCGACTGGAATCTTGTATCCTTTACGCATTGTTTGTCTCTGCTGCAATGTTTCGCGGACTGCGCAATTCGATCGCAAAACTAGTAATAGGAAAGTATATTTACATATGTACATTAAGGTGCCTCGCCAAAAAAAGTTGCACTGTTTCCACCGGAATTTCAAAATTTTCAAACTTTTTTATTCTTACCTTTTGTACTCAAGCTAATTCATCATCTCAGGTGCTTTTTATTAAAAAAATGTTTTTCATACTCCTTTTATACATAAAAAACGATATTTTTAGCGTTTTTTTAACGCGGTTTAGCTCCGGTAAATCTTAATATTTTTTCGAAATATTTTGACCAAGGTCTTAGAATACATTGAAGTTTATAATTCCGATGGAAACAGGGTGTCCATTTTTTTTGTATGGATCGTGAGGCGCCTTAATGTACATACATGTGTGCAGTACCTATAATCCCAAAACAAAGTTGTGGCGCTTAGTTGAACGTCAAGCCACGAAAAATGGGAGTCGGGCACTACACTGCCATTTGCCCCCGTCCTGACGGAAAATGGACAGAATTCGACGATTTGCAAGACAATGAAAAAACTAGAGGAGACACAATGCTATGTTGTCCAAGCATGTTAATTTTCAAAAAAGTCACTAAATACTGAATAATCTAATTTCTATTGCTATACACATATATTCGTTTTCTGTTTGCGGGGATGGGCACTTAATGAGCACATAATTTCTGCATAATAACATTTGCGCTAACCGTCTTGTTTCACTGTTTACGCATATTGCTCTGCTAGGTTTAGCCTAAAGCTAGCAGAACATGAAATTTTTTTTAAAAAAAGGGGAGCATCTTTTTTGGGGGTAGGTTATTTCAAGAGCACATTTGGAGCACATAATTTCTGCATAATTACATTTGCGCTAACTGTCTTGTTTCACTGTTTACGCGTATTGCTCTGCTAGGTTTAGCCTAAAGCTAGCAGAACATGCAATTTTTTTTAAAAAAAGGGGAGCAATTTTTTTGGGGGTAGGTTATTTCAAGAGCACATTTGAAGCACATAATTTCTGCATAATAACATTTGCGCTAACTGTCTTGTTTCACTGTTTACGCATATTGCTCTGCTAGCTTTAGCCTAAAGCTAGCAGAACATCATTTTTTGACAAAAATAGAGGAGCACATTTTTTGGGATTAGGGCACTTAATTAGCACATTTGGAGCACATCATTGTCCATAAGTTAGTTTTTTGTTCTGCTAACTTTGCTCTGCTAGCTTTATGGACCTGAAGGAACGCATTAAAAGTCGATATATGTAAACCGTAGGTGGGCAAATGAAATGTAAGCATGTATTGGTAACCGCGAGCGTAAAGTGGCTACCATGGGACAAAGAACATTTGCAGTCAGCTGATTAACAAACAACAGAGAAGCAACATCGTGCGCCGCTTGATTGTTTTATGATACTATTTATGCGCGTACCTACATATATGTGTTTGTTCAAAATGAATGACAAATATTGCTTTATGATTTCCGATGCCTTTGGTAATATGCAATGTCTATTGTGTAATATGTGTGTAAAGGGGACCCGGGCATATAATTTTAGGAGGCACTATAATACCTTCCATAAAGACTTTGAGAAATATGAGGGTATTGAGAGAGATAATATGTTTTTTGAAGTTTTTAAGATATCCTTAAATTTCCGCTAACTAGTTTGCTAGTAAAAGTAGTCAACTCCGAATTTACCCCACCAAAGTTATCTGAAATTATAACATTTTATTTATGTTATACATTTCAAATGGGGCAAAAATATACTAGGGCATAAAAAACATCAACATACCGACAACCTATGTTACCTCGTTGCTGTCTGCAGCCCGACTGGCAGGAAAATCAATTCCTTATCCCACAGTGCCAAACTGGTTTTTTCGCTCTCAATAGCGATTGAAATAAGAGCGTAAGAATACGTGTGCTGAGAGTAACTGCTCGTTTGAGTCAAAACGCCCATGTCTGATATAAACACATTCGAGTTACTGGTATGAACTCAGTATATTATATATGTATAAATGGGTTACTAAACTGAATCCGTCAAAAGTGTTTTGGTATTCATAACAAATATAATAAAAATATGAAACTTTCACATCATAACATACCTGTACTATCAAGTGATAGATTTGATCCGTGTCTTGAAGACGGTTTGGAGCCTTGTCGACTTAATGGACGTGAATTAGGTTTCGAACCTGTACGTGATCCAGAAGGAGTAAAGCCACTACGTGTACTGGTATAGGTGACCTTCCGTGGGGTATACCTGCCTGAGCCTCCTGGCTGGTTAAACTCATTATCACTTAGAGAATCGGGAGTAGAAGCCGACTGTGATGATCGGGATGGGCGTGACATCGGTATTGATCGTACTGAGCGTTCTCGAACCTTTAATAAATAATAATTAGGAGAAGTGTGTAAAAACTTTGCTCTAATATAGTACATGCTAAATTAAAAACTATGTAAAGTTTGCACAAATTGTTAAGCCTATATAAGTGAAATTTTCTTAACTTACCCAATGCGTAGTGGGATGACAGTGTAGTACATGCGGACTTAACGGTAAAGAGCGTGTATTATTGCAACGTACAAAAACGGTGCCTCCTGAACCCATATGAATGGGATATGCGCAAGGCACTTGCTCTTGGGTGCGTATGCGCTCGAATATAGGCATTAATTCTGCTAAGTGCTCATCGGCTAAAGATTTCAGTGAATAAAATTTGTTGAATCTTTTGCGAAAATATACTATCTAAGCATTGGCGGATAGGGCTGATGATCATTTAAAAAACTTTACTTTTAAGCTTTGCTTTTTTACGGGCAATTCAGATGGACTTCTATTTTATGCCTATCGTCAGACGTGCGAAGTTTGAATCAGGGACGGAAAATAATGATTATTCGTCATTATTTCGATCAAAAAAATCACAATGTTCTAAACATTGCAAAACAATTCTAAATACACCATTGCATTTGTTATGCTATAAACTGTGTGAATCTGCAATGATTTTTATTTTTTGAGTTTTATCCATATTGATCAAAGATAATCATTAAAACTTGAGTAAAATTTTTTGATCTTAATTTAATTATTAAACTTTGATTTAAATCATGAATAATATTATATCTCGATTTAAATATTTTTGATCTCGGATAATTATTATATTTGATTGTAATCGATTTTACGCAATCATAATAATTATCTCTTGATTTTTATTATTTTCCTCAGCCGTAATCATTATCCATGATTTTTATAAATTTTCCTTCAATCATAATCATTATCGTCGATTTTTATATTTTTTCTTCAAGAATAATCATTACCTTTGATTTTTATCAATTTTCCTCAAACATAATTATTATTTTTGATTTTTAAAATTTTCGCTCCCGCATAATAATTATCTTGTGATTTTTATTTTTTTGCTCAGGAATACTAATTATCTTGTGATTTTTATTTTTAATCCTCATGATAAAACTCAAAACGTCATATCTCCTGAACTATGACGAATTTCGACTCGAAAATTTAAAAGTATATACATACCTCTTTGCCTGAAGTGTTTAATTCTATACATAAATCATGGAAAAATCGTTTATAAGAGGGGGGAAAGGGGTATGAAAATATGCATGTATTATGCTTTCTCATAAGATGGAAGGCACATTTTGATCCCGACCCCCGCAGAATTTGATGAAATTTTGCATAAGGGTACATTTTACCTATTCGGATACAGCCTCCTTTTTAGAAATTGCTTTTTACAACAATTGTGGGCATGTCAAATTGCTGAAATATTTAAAATTTGGCGGTAATTGCTTTTTTCAAGCTGTAATTACTACGGGATGGGTCGACATACATACATACGTATCTAAAAACTAAAATGGAATGTTTTTTTTAAATTTCTTAATAGGTAAAATGTACCCTTATGCAAATTTTCATCAAAATGTGAGATGTTCGGATTTAAAATGTGCCTTTCATGTTATGAGAAAGCGTAGTACATGCATATTTTCATACCCCTTTCCCCCCCCCCTTATAAACGATTTTTCCATGATTTATGTATAGAATTAAACACTTCAGGCAAAGAGGTATGTATGTACATATATACTTTTAAGTTTTCGAGTCGAAATTCGTCATAGTTCAGGAGATACGACGTTTTGAGTTTTATCATGAGGATTAAAAATAAAAATCACAAGATAATTATTATTCCTGAGCAAAAAAATAAAAATCACAAGATAATTATTATGCGTGAGCGAAAATTTTAAAAATCAAAAATAATAATTATGTTTGAGGAAAATTGATAAAAATCAAAGGTAATGATTATTCTTGAAGAAAAAATATAAAAATCGACGATAATGATTATGATTGAACGAAAATTTATAAAAATCATGGATAATGATTACGGCTGAGGAAAATAATAAAAATCAAGGAATAATTATTATGATTGAGTAAAATCGATTAAAATCAAAAATAATAATTATCCGAGATCAAAAATATTTAAATCGAGATATAATTATTATTCATGATTTAAATAATTTAAATCAAAGTTTAATAATTACCGCCAATCGAAAAGATAAAAGTCTACAAATAATAATTATTCCTCAATCAAAAAAATATTTTTCAAAAAATAATAATTAAATGCTGATTTTTATTATTTAACTCATAATGATTACCGTCCCTGGTTTGAAAAAATAAAGGTAATTCCAAAACATGGAAAAATACGATTTCAACCAAGGTAAAGATATATTCCCACAAAAGCCGGTTCTATCGTGTAGCAAGTCGAACTCTTCTTCCCGAGTACCAACTATAGGGAAGCTTGCGATACCATAACGAAATAGTCATATGGAGTGAAATACTGGCCTCTTCTTGCGGTTCAGTTAAATCTTAGCTAGCTTGGACGAGATTCGTGAGTAGTTTACATCGAACAGTTAAAAAGGTATTTCGTCTGCTCAACAGTCTCAAGTGCTTACGAACATTGAGCACTTAAGCCTTTGGATGGAGGTGAGGCTCAGATGACATAAGCAGACACCGATGTTTTGGCAGAGTTGTGAAGGTTGGGCGGACAAATCGACTCAACGTAATCAACATCCGGTCGGCGGATGTATATACTTAAAAAGAAACGTTTCTTTATCTTTCCCCCAAGTCCTACAGGGGGTGGGGTGGTTGACAATAAGAAGAGTTACTCCATTTAGCAAAAGTACAAAGTCAAAAGTTCCTAAACTAAAAAGGCGATAATAAGCATTAGTTAAATTCGTGGTGCGCATAAGATGTGAAAATCGCACATCGGATCAGCGAATAAAGGCCTAACGAACTAACGCCTAACAAGAAAGTGAAAGAACGTCTAACATGCCACCGTTCCCACTCTATGGGCGGGATCCATGGTATTTTTTAAATTTTTATTATCACCTGAAACTAATGATTATTATATCGCGCGATTTTTTATTTCAAATTTTCATCTTATGTTATTAGCTATTTACATATGTATATGTATGCATGTACACTGTATTTTTATACCCTTTATGTTATCTTTATTGCCAATTCAGAAAGGTGTTCTGCACAAAAATACCATGGATTCAGGGCAACCACCCGAAGTTGGAATGGCGTAGCCCAGGGTTATTTTTTGAAGAGCGGCCGAAGGCCGCCAATGCGGAAATGAGTTCTGCACATAAATACCATGGATCACGCCCCGAGTCGGGGATCTGACCTAAGTCAATTTTCGGTTTTTTGTTGATAACTTTTCACTACAACAAAAAAGGTCAAAACGCGTATTTTGACACCCCTATAGAAATCACATTTATAGCAAAATGAAAAAGCGCCTAACGTTAATGAAAGAATTCCTAAAAATCAAAAATGAATAAATGCCTAATTAGGCGTTTCTTCATTTTTGTTTGTTAGGCTTTCTTTCATTATGAAGAATCACCTAACAATTTTAATGAAGAAATGCCTAAAATGTTAGATATTCTTTTATTATGAACAACCGCCTAATTCCTATATGAAATATTTAGGCAATATTTCATTTTTTTTAGGCGTTAGTTCGTTAGGCCTTTATTCGCTGAGGCTCGCACATCACCAAATTTGTTGATACTTAAATACTTAATGCAATTGAGAAATGGTGGCAGGTAGAGCATATTTTTAGGTAAATCGTTCATTTTAAATAATAAGTTTATTGCATTTTACATTATGTTACGGGAAATAAAATAAAGTGACAATTGATTTATGCAAAACAATACAAAATATTCATCACAATAATTTTAGTTGAAAATACTGATTACACTAGATCACCGATTCCAAACACATTTATCTATGTAGATATAAATATGGCTGACTTTCTAAATTACAGTTGATCTGCGTATGCGCAAAGTCAAATCTGTGGCAACAAGCAGGAGTCGACTTTAGGTTTTCTGCAAATACATGCGGAAGGATTCATTTCGATAGTTAAATTTAAAACATTTTATTTACTAAAGATTAAAAATCACAACCCGGGCCGTTTTTTTTTTAATGTTGACTGTGCAAATAAATAAATTTTTTAATTACAAAGTTTAAACTTTGTACACCACTTGAGTTTCTATCAGCGGCTGAAGGATAATCCAAGCGTTCTTGGACACTGTATACAACAAGCAAAAATTATCTTCAATAAAACATAGATCTTTTTTAGATTTTGATATAAGCTGTAGGGATATCCCTAATATATGACAAAAACGAGCAATTATGAAGAAATGAAAGTTGGCATGCAAAATATAGGTTAGCGGGAAAAGTTGGAATTAATATGAAAAAAAGAGGAAAAATTATAATACTAATGTAAGCAATAGTTTTCTTAAGTTTAGCCCCCAGTCCAGTTGCCTTGGTAGATGTTGTTCGGAGTCGGCTTTAAATTGAAGGTCGCTTCAATCTATGAAATAGTCTAACAAGCATCGCACTACACCTTTTTCAGTTTAAGTTCAGAAAATTACAATTCATATTCAGAGAGTTTTAATTCAGGATCAGAAGTTCCATTTCAAGTTCAGAAAGTTACAATTAATATTCAGAAAGTTGTAATTGACATTCAGAAAGTTACAATTCAAGTTCAGAACTTTTTTCTCAAATTCAGAAAATTACAATTCAAGTTCAGAAAATTACAATTCAAGTTCCGAAGAATTCACTGTAGGCTTAAAATATATTTTTTTAGCATGTATTCCATGAAATTTTCTTATATGAAATAGTATCTAGTAAAGTAAAGGCTGTGTAGTTGTGTTTTTATTTTGCTCTGTGCTTTTATCTAAAAATTTAATCATATTTATTATATATCTGGAAATTTTGAAGTTAAGATTAAAGTTAAATACTTAATGTGCTTCACTACTTGTTGTGAAAAGTGTTAATTTTTGATAAATTTTTGAAAATTGAATAATTATAAATTCATTTTATTGAATTTGTGTGTGCCGAGTTGTTTTTTTACACATTGTATTTGTTGCTTTTGAAAGGCTTACATTTTACATTGTAATTGTTGTTGTGTGCTGACTTGCTTTTCCCACTCCTTTTTCGTTACAGCTGTTTGCGTGGTTTGTTAAACGTCAAGTACAGTGTGTGCGCTCAGTACAGTGTCTTTAAAACTGTCAGGGTTATTTTATAGCCTTTTTTAACTACTAAATTTTTGCATGTTATAACTTTTATAAATTTTTCATAATTATTAATAATATAATGTCGTGCACTTTTGAAAATTGCCAGATTAAAAGCGAGTCGGAGCGCTTTGTAGCATTTAAAACCTTCGAAAATCTTGACAAACCGCTTCAACTGGAAAATTCTATCAATAGCGATGGCGAGCGCAGGCCTACGGACCCTCTAAAGACATCCACTAAAGAAAATCCGGATCCTCCCGTAATTGAAGTGGAGTCTGAACCAATTATTAGGAAGCTGGTTGTGGTCCCTCGCAAAAAATCTATTTTTCTGTCTAGGTTCCATCCTGACACTACAGAAGATTTGATGTACCATATTTCGTCTAAGGTAAAAGATCGTAACTTGACGGTTAAAAAGTTTAATTTCACGTATCAGAGAAATATCTCGCCATTTAGAATTCAAGTTTATAGAAATGATCGCTTGAACAGAGTCGGGGGAGGAGTTTTACTTGCCGTTCATTCCTCCATACCTTCAGAGGAGGTTGATATACCTAACATTGATTCTATCGAGTTCAAATGCATCCGCATTCAGCTAGCGAATGTCTCCATGTACTTATCTGTTTGTTACATCCCTCCAGCATCAGATTTTGCTTTGTACATGCAATTTGTCTCTTTGCTCAAAACGGTTCACTTTTTGACTAAAGATTCTGACTCGATGATTGTTTTGGGTGATTTTAACCTACCTCATATATCGTGGAAGATAGTCGATGGAAACATTATTCCAAATCCAGCCAGACCGGGCTACAATGACTTTTTAGATGGAATTTCCGATCTCTGCCTCAATCAAATAAACGTTACAGCAAACAAGTTTGGCAAAGTCTTAGATTTAGTTTTTGTTGATGATACAAATAAATTTTCTGTAAGTCGTTGCGATCCGCTGGTTTTACCAGAAGACCTCTACCATCCTTCTATGGAAATAGTCTACGAAACCATAACTAATGGCCAAAGTGAACAATGTTACTCGAGTAGTAGCTTTGATTTTAACTTTTCCAAAGCCAACTATAAAAAACTAAATAAAGAACTGTCTAAATTAACTTGGCCTGAATTTAGTGGTGATATCGATCTAAACGTTACAATTTTCAATCAAACTATTCACTGCCTTTTTGAGAAGTACATTCCTAAACGTAAAGTAATTTATGATCTTCCAACGCAAGCTTGGTTTACTAAGGAGCTTAAGACGCTGAAAAACAGAAAAACGAGATCTTTCAAAATATATAAGAAATCCGGATTAAATAAACATTACTTACTGTATTCCATTCTACGCCAGAAATACATCGATTTATATAAAAAGTGCTATAAATCTTACATTTCTAAAACTAAACGAGACCTTGTTCTCAATCCAAAGTCGTTTTATGGTTTCGTAAACTCTAAACGTAAAGCAGCGGGATTCCCTCAGCCATGAAACATCAAGATATTATATCTAACGATAGTCAAGATATCGCAAATTTCTTTGCGCAATTCTTCACTTCAAACTATTATTCCGTCACCAGTTCCGACTTTCAAAACTATCCTTACAATCTGCACGGGAAAAATGTAATTAGTTCTCCAACTATATGTGCCAAAGATGTTCTAGTTTGCCTTAAAATATTAAAAGAATCTTATAAATACGGTCCTGAAAAAGTGTGCGAACCATATTTATCAGCCCCTCACCAATTTATTCAATCTATCACTAAGGTGTGGTGTTTTTCCATCAGCGTGGAAGGAATAATTTCTTGTACCACTTCATAAAAGCGGAAACAGGTCGTCTATTGATAACTATCGTGGCATTGCAAAGCTTTCTGCCATCCCGAAATTGTTTGAAGCTATTGTTACAAATCAGCTAACGAATCCTATCTCTACCTTGATTTCAGACTGCCAACATGGGTTCTGTAAGGGAAAATCCACCGTTACGAATTTACTTGAGTTTACAAGTCATGTCACAAATGGTTTTAGAAAAAATCTGCACACCGACGTTATTTATACTGATTTTAGCAAAGCTCTTGACAAAGTGTGTCACTCTTTACTCATTCATAAACTGGATCAGTTGGGTTTCCAGCCGGGACTCAATCGCTGTATATCTTCTTACCTTAGTGACAGGACACAAAGAGTAGTGTTTAAAAATTGTTTATCCGATGTCATTTATGTCTCTTCAGGAAGCCATCTTGACCCGATTCTGTTCTTGTTGTTTATAAATGATATTTCTACAGTAATCAAATTTTCAAAAATGTTAATGTATGCTGACGATGTAAAGCTTTTTATGTCATTTGGGACTTTTGAAGACAGAAATAGGCTTCAATCAGATCTAGATTCACTAGTTACTTGGTGCGATTTAAATTATATACTGCTTAATCTTAAAAAACGTAAATACATGCGTTTTTCGCGTGGAACCTTGCAACCGGCTTCCTATACAATAAAAAATTATAGTCTTGAGGAAGTGTATGATTTTGTTGACCTGGGGGTCACTATGGACTACAAGCTCAGTTTTAACCGCCATGTTAACGTAACAGTCAATAAGGCTAAAGGTATTCTTGCATTCGTTAAACGGTGGTCTAAAGAATTTAGCGACCCTTATGTAACTAAAGCTCTTTTTACTACCTTAGTCAGACTAATTCTTGAATACGGTTCTATAATTTGGAACCCGCGTTACCAAGTCCATGTAGATCGACTTGAATCAGTTCAAAAACAATTTTTACTGTTTGCGTTAAGAGATTTTCATTGGGATCCCTTGTATAATTTACCACCGTATACGAGTCGCTTAAAACTAATTAATCTTCACACCCTTTCTAGCCGAAGAGAAATGCTTGGAATTGTTTTTATGGTTAAATTACTAAATGGTTCAATCTCGAGCCCGTTTCTTCTGAGCGAAGTGAACTTCAACGTGCCCTCTCGTCCATCAAGGCATTTTAAACCACTTATTTTGAAACAGTGCCGAACTAATTTTGAATTAAATGAGCCTTTTCGTAGTTTGTGTCAAGATTATAACTCCCATTCTGGTTCATTTGATATTTCGGACTCACTCTGTAGCATAAAAAAGTCAATTCTTTCTCTCCTAAATACATAGCAACAAATTGTTTTCTTATTCTTTGAGTCTTATTTTTAACAATAACTTTCTTCTGTTAACTAATTATTTGTTAATTGTGTAATCTGTCTCATAGTTACTTTACTTAGCTGATGAGGTTTTCTCTGTAGCTGAGCAGTTTTAGATCTCGACGATTAACAAACCAAAGCCTTTCAACGACTCGGCACGAGCGAACAATCCGCGCGTTATGCGGATGCGCCCCTCGCGCCGGTCGGGCGGGATATGGTGGGTAATCCGATGGGAATTATTATTATTAAATTATTCAATGCGCTACCTGCCGATATTCGGGCCTTAAGAAATCTCAAACAATTTTTGAAAAATGTGAAATCGTTCCTTTTAGAACTTTCGCATATTGAAATCGAAGTTTTGGTACGATCCATTGCATAATATAGTTTCATAAATTTCTCTGGTCTCATTGATTGTTAGTCAAATAAATTTATGTTTGTCATTAAAATTTGTTGCTATTACTCTTAGTCAACTATTAAATTTTAATAATAAATTATAATTGAAGCGTACATTAGCCACCCCACTATAATACTTAATTAAGTTGGCATTTGACGCTATGTTATACTTAACATATAAAATGCCCTACCTTTTGCTATATCTATTCCTTGTAATATAAAATGCAATATTTTTGTAAAAAACTATTTTGATTTTTTTGGAAATGTTTTTACTATATATAGATACAAGCAAAATGATGTGTTCGCAAATTCTAGTTCACTGCGAAATCTGAGAAAATCTAAAAGGGAGGCAACAAGTCACGCCACCCATGCCGATGGTCGTGACTGTTGATAACATGCTCATTTTTACTGCTCCTTAAAAAAAATATTCAACTTCAAAGACGCCTGTCGACAAATGAAGTTATTCACGGTCCATCTCATCACCCACAATGGGTCATAGCGGATAGGTTTTGGCACTTTGGGTACCTTGGGGCCAAAGTCTCGCAAAAGACCAAGCCATGCTGGCAATACAGAAAAGATACTCACAAATTTTAAGGATTCATATAATTAAAAGTTCTACAAAATTATAACCAAAGTTTCCTTCTTGTAAACTTTGTAAAAGCGAATTAATGTTAGAAACGCTCAATATCATAAGTGCTGGTTAACATCTTAGTTTAACTGGAAGTTTAAGACTCTGACTACTGACTCTGGTAGGGCAATTGGAGCTCTGTTCAGCACAAGGAGAATACTTGTTTATATACCCAATGGTCGAAATATCCTAGCGTTAGCGGGCTTACGACTCATGAAGGTCTGTCTGCTTTACAAAAAAAATTCGGCCCACAGTCATACTGGTTGATCCATGCTAACTTCGTTATTCTTCGGCACGCCTATTCCCCTATCTGGGCCTAGTCAGATGACTCGCAACACCAACCAACAAATATTATGTATACATATATTCACCCCTATTACGGTTGTCAACATCAAATGTCACGTCGTATTAATATCAACATCAATATCAACGTCGCGTCAATGCAAAACTGGTATTTACTTCATCAATGTATTGACGTTGACGTGTTATCGATAATTTAATAGCAAAACTACGATCCTTATACTTTTGACAGTTGTTTATTTACAATTTGTTGCGCATATAATTCTGCTTAAGATTTAAACTTTTG
Source organism: Sphenella marginata (assembly GCA_951509765.1). Lineage (NCBI taxonomy): Eukaryota > Metazoa > Arthropoda > Insecta > Diptera > Tephritidae > Sphenella > Sphenella marginata. The sequence goes on along the minus strand of OX608083.1, from coordinate 31,918,504 downwards.
TTTAAAGATGTTTTTTTACATTATAAGCCGGAAAAAGCAAGGAAAATCGCGGTAAAACTTTCGGTAATACTTTCCATCGAACGTGAAGTGTTAATACACGTCCAAAAATCTAGGTAGAGGTATCAAGCGACGCGCCTTCACCTCCGTAACAATAATCTGGAGGGAAATCAGATATTTTAAGAATTTTGCGAGATATTTGCAGTTAAAGTTCACAATTTTTCTGTCATTTTCATGTGGTTGTTGTAATGGAACATTAGGCTAAGCCAAAAAAGTAAAAAAGTGTGCGTACCGTGGCACGTGGCCCGGGTCGGTTTTTCACTAATAACTTTTCACTGAAACAAAATATCGGATTTCCCCCTCCAGGTTATTGTTACGGTGGTAAGGACGCTGCCTTACATAATCGTTGTATTGACGTTAGAGTCATCAAGCTTCAATTCATCATCCGAAGCTGAAAATGTTCAAGACGGGTTTGAAGTTGATTTATCTGACGACTTGCAAAACATGGAAGCTTCGCAAATACGGCAACAAATTAAAGCTTTTTGTAATTCGGTTTTGGCTGTTTTTGAAAACTAATCTTTAAACAATGCAACTCATGCAACTTCCACTTTTGAGAACACCTTGAACCATTTTTTTCTAGTTCTAAAATAAGCTGCGCAAATTTGTTATTGTTTGTTATTTTAATTTTTCTCTTCATTTTCCTGAATTAAATAAAAACTAAACAAATAAAGTGTGTAAAAAGGTATAATTCAGAATTATTTTACCAAATTTTTACAGCAGAATATTTAATTGAGCGCTTGTCGTCACCAAAAACTGTGTTGACAAGTTTTATGTTAACACCCGTCAATAGAATATCACTATTGTTGTCGTAAATACCAAAATAGTATCAACAGCTGTCAATAGTTATCGAAATTGACAATGGCGATACCAATTCGTCAACATCAAGTCAAAACTTAAAAGTATTGACAACCGTAATAGGGGCGATTATGTATGGACATTTATCAAAAAAAACACTATTTTAATAAAATAAACATTTTTTAGTAAAGCTTTTTAAATTTGTATGGTGAAATACATATATAAGCTTTTCGATTGTCATAGTTGGCTGTGTATACCTAAAACCATGCCATGCCTAGAACCATGAAATAAAATTGAAGGTAGTTTCATTGCCATAAATTGGTTGTCAATCCTACATTAATTTTGATTAAAAAGAGATTATTGACGTTCTTTTTGTGTCAAAATTTAGAATAGTATTACCATCTGGGAAATACGTCAAAGGAAAATTTTAATCTATAGCACTAACCTTTTCTCAACTTGCGAAACAGCCTTTTTGCCATATAAAAAATGCCTTTGTTTGAAAACGGTATGATTCTCAAATGTTCCGGTGTTGGGAACAGCTTTTGAGTTTTGAGAGGTACGTTAGTTCTCAATTTGAGATCTATCGTTACTCAAACCTAAATGTTTATTGGGAAATGCCAGAATTTTCTTTCGATCTGTCAAAATTTACAATTTTCAACCCACAGGAAAAGTTTTTCACCTTTACATGGTGAAGTAGAAAAGCTGTTCTTTTGTCATTCTTTGCTCAGAATACGCATAACGATTTCAAATGACAAAGTTAATATGACATATTCTGCTTCTAGCTGAAATCTTATTCTGATTAGCTGATGATTGGCAGGACATATAGATTCTTTGGGACGGAAATGAGTAAAAGCTTCGGTTCAGGTAGATTAACTGGGCTGTCCTGGAATCAAAACAAAACCAGTTTGTCCCATTTCGAAATTACAGGTGCTGATTATTCCAAATTTTATCCGCCTACCCAAATACGTTATTTTACAGATGAGTATCGTGTCCACCTTCTCAAAATTTCACAATAAATATTTTCCCTAACAACAACGCCAAACAACTGGGTCCGAATCGTGACAGACGTGAACGAGTGCACTATCGTACGATCAAAAATTACGTCAGTCGAAGAGCGAGTGAATAATATCGGATTCTTACAGAAAAAAGTGACCGTATCGTAATTGTCAGTTTTGCTATCGATTGTTTTCTCGTTCTTCTTCAGTTTTCAAGGTTACAATAGGGTTTTAAACGTCAAAATAAGGTCGTCAAAATAAGGTTGTCAAAATATAAAATTTGTGCAAAGAGACAACGGAACCTAATTTTATGTGTTATTTAAGCTCTAATGAGGGTGAAAACGACAAAAGGGAGGTGCGCAAACACTTTAAAGACCAAAGTGACCCCCTGCCGCTTTTAAATAATGCGTAAGTGTGGCATATGCATATGCACACATTTGGCAATCAACCTCTGTACTTGTTTATATTTTGCAGCTTTATTAAACGATGTGGGATGAACAAGAGGTGTCCAATCATGTCCTCACTAAAACTAATACATAAGATTATGTGTCATTTCAGTAAGTCGGTTCCTTCAGTCCCGCAACTAGCTGCAACTTTTTCAGCCCTTGGGAGTGGCGGAGATCAACACGCTATTGGCAGTGATTATTTGATTGAAATGTGTCGAAGCACCATATCCGTCCACAGTATTCCTTCAAATCTGAGAAAGAATTGTCCGGAGTTTGCACGTTTCGAAACGGATGATTCGCAGAGCAGCAAAAAGTGGTTTGTGGAAAAACATAGAACTCTTCGAGGCTGATTTAAATAAGCACAAGTCTTTGGGTGAAATTTGATATTTTGTCATTTTCAGTTATTGGATAGCTCAAAGCTGCTCCCAAATATGTTTTTCAGCCGTTTTTTCTTACTCACAGTTTGGTATCAAAGTTTTGCCCAAATCGGGATGTTCGCTAATAAATTTCACAATTATGTCCTGTTAAGTTAATTATAGTTTGTCCCTTATCAAAATTATAGTTAAAATAATAAATATATACAAATATAAACTCAATACGCATTCATTTTCAAATATTTGCCCCTATTCTTTTCGCCTTCGATCGGAAATTTGTGAACGAGCGGCAATTCGAACGAACGAGTACGTTCATCTACTCGTTCACGTTTGTTATCATCCGAAATTTCGATAAATTTGTACGTTCACGGCTGTCATAATCCGATATTGACATTTTTAAGTAGCGAGTTGCTCGTTCACGTCTGTAACGATTCGGGCCCTGTTTGTACAAAATCTATGTATAACCTACATATAGCATTATTTTGTGGCACCGCGTTTTGTTATGCTTAACCACAATATCTAAAGAGGGGAATTATATTTCAATTACACGTACATATGTATATTAAGCTGTTCGTTAAGAAAAAAAAATTGTTTCGCCAGGCGGAATATGCTGCGTTATGCTGTAAAAATAAGCTGTGTAAAATTTCACTCGGATTGGATAACTCTTAGAACTCGCGCGTTGCATTTGAAAATTTTAAAAACCATCTTGATAGCCGTAAACTTGGTTCACATTTATTACGTGAAAAACTTGCAGATTACGATTCTACAGGCAACAATTTTAAAAAAGCTATAGTTTTTGAGATTTCGCGAATTTATCGTTTCTTACAAAGTGAGAAAACGCCATTTTTGTTTTATTCAAAAAATCTCCAGTTCTACATACATATCCGATGAAAATACTTTTTTCATCTTATTAAAGATCTTTGATTGCCCTAACAACCTACCATATAAATCTTTCCAATTAGATTATGAGTTTAAGAGTTATTTACAAATGCATTTCAGAAATCAAACAAATTTTCCATCAGCTTCGTTATTAACATTAAATAACACTTAGAAGCAGTAACCTTTTTGCATTTATTTTGATGTAGTATTGGAGATGGATAAAATATAAAAGATATAGCAAATTTATGAAGTGTTATTTTTTCATGCGGTATATCAATACTGTATATTCAAAAGGAATAAAAAAACTTGTTTGAATTTTTCAACTGAATTTTAACTAAACTTTCAAATAAATTTTTCGATTGGATCTGAAAATACAGTATCGATATACCGCATTAAAAAATAACATTTGATAAACTTGCTATAACTTTTATATTTATTAACCGATTTGCAAAATGGGTTGAACATATATTATTTGCAATAGATCCATCTCCAATACTAAATCAAAATAAATGCAAAAAGGTTACTGCTTCTAAGTGTTATTTAATATTAATGACGAAACTGATGGAAAATGTGTCTGATTTCTGAAATTCATTTGCAAATAACTCTTAAACTCATAATCTAATTGGAAAGATTTATATGGTAGGTTGTTAGGGCAATGAAAGATCTTGGTGGCGCGAACTAAAGTCAGTGGAATTAACGTCAGTGACGTTAATTCGCACCCCAAAAGCGAATTAATGTCAATGACATTAAGACGCATGCCAAAAGCGAACTAAGGTCAATATTTTTAGCGAACTAACGTCATTGACATTAATTCGCATTAAGAAAGCGAACTAAAGTCAGTACATTTTTTTATATTCCAAATTTTCATTTTTCTTTAACACCTTCGACTTATGATCATTATATCATGACTCTGGGATTTAAAAAATGAATCTGGGATTGACTTAGGTCAGATCCCCAATTCGGGGCGTGATCCATGGTATTTATGTGCAGAACTCCTTTCCGCATTGGCGGCCTTCGGCCGCGCTTCAAAAAATAAGCCTGGGCTACGCCATTCCAACTCCGGGTGGTTTCCATAGCCGTGGCTACCGCCACGGTGATGTCCTTCCGCGTGCCACTCTTTTCTCACAGGGTAATGTGATTACAACAACCACATGAAAATAACAGAAAATTCTGATCTTTAACTCCAAATATCTCGCAAACTACTAAAAATATTGGTTCAGCGGATTTATATTCATGCTCCTGGGACCAAAGCGCGTCTCCTGATACATATTTCAACATTTTTGGTTGTGTATTAGCGCTCGGTACCCCACGTAAACGATTACCCACGTCTAGATTTAGAATCTGAAATGATATTTTTTTCAACCGTTCAAAAGTTATTTGCAGTTAAAGTTCACAAATTTCTGTCATTTCATGTGGCATATTAGGCTAAGCCAAAAAAGTGGGAAACGTGGCACGCGGAAGGACATCACCGTGGCGGTAGCCACGGCTATGGCACACACCCGGAGTTGGAATGGCGTAGCCCAGGGTTATTTTTTGAAGCGCGGCCGAAGGCCGCCAATGCGTAAAGGAGTTCTGCACATAAATACCATGGATCACGCCCCGAATTGGGGATCTGACCTAAGTCAAATTTTCGCCTGCGGCGCTACTTCGTCGAATCTCAAACCCAAATGCCTCAATGACATTAATTCGCATGCCCAAAGCGAACTAAGGTCAAAATATTATACGAATTAACGGCACTGACTTTAATTCGTTTTTGGTCATGCGTCTTAATGTCACTGACATTAATTCGCTTTTTGGGTGCGAATTAACGTCACTGACGTTAATTCCACTGACGTTAGTTCGCGCCACCAAGATCTTTAATAAGTGAAAAAAGTATTTTCATCGGATATGTAGAAGTGGAGATTTTTTGAATAATACAAAAATGGCGTTTTCTCACTTTGTAAGAAACGATAACTTCGAGAAATCTCAAAACCTATGGCTTTTTTTAAGTTTTTTATATGATCTGCTGCAACCTGAGCGCATATGGTTTTTCAAATTTTCAAATGCAACGCGCGAGTTCTAAGAGTTGTCCAATTCGAGTGAAATTTTGCACAGCTTATTTTTACAGCATAACGCATCATATTCCGCCCGGTGAACTTACAATTTGCAAAAAAAAAATTAAATCACGAACAGCTTAATGTATATACATATACATATGTCGGTGCAGTATCTGATTTCATTCATAATACTTCTACTTTGCTCAATCTACTTTATTCTTTCAATAAAACTTGCATGTAACTATGATCGTAGTAGCTTTTGCTTTAATGAAATGGCGTCTTTGATTGAAGTTTCTGCTTCATTGTTCCAATTGTACTATGAGAGAGAGTATTTCATTCCTCTTGAGATACCTTCTACTCCCTGTACAATATTTTCTGCTGTGAGCGAGGTGAGAGCTAAAGGGCTTATCGAGTGTGGTCCTGAACGCTTTGATATGGCTGAGTAGAGTTTAACTCAAATATAAGATTCAAACAATCGAGTATTCCATGAGAAAGATTGAGAAAATATAGAATAGTGTCAGCCATTTTGGCATTATTGAAAATAACGTGAAGTCAAACAGAGCGTTCAGAAACTCACTGCGCATATCAGCAATCTTTGAAATTATTTATTGAAAATGTCGTTCGAGGAAAATTCGGTTAATAAACTGAATTCGAATGTAAATGGTGAGCTTACTCCGACACATACATATGTAATTGTACACTGATTTGCGATGAAATGGGGAAAATTAAAAAGGACTTACGAATAACGTCATATTTTTTATGCAATTATATTAATTTTCATTTAAAATGTAAAGAAATCTATAACATAAACCATATAAATACAATTTGCAAGTTTACGCAAAGCTCAGGAAAGTTAATCCAAAATTGGAATATTTTAGTACGCAGTTATCTAGCCCATTCAAAATAAGCACAAAAATATACAAGTAAGAACTTTTCCACAAATTTCGATGAACTTTTAAAATTTTTTCGGGGGATGTTGGGTAATTTTTTACATTTATTTTCCATCCACTTCCACAGAAAAATTGAATTTCAGTCATGCCTTGTATGGATGAAAGTACCAAACATCTACGACGAAGAAAACCAAATATTAAAAACTTAATATAATTGATTAAACTACAAAGCAGCGTACCCAAATTATCTAAAAATTATGCTCAAAAATTCTATAAGTTTTGATGACAGTTTTTAAAAAGTTGACTATCTTTCCTGAACTTTGTGCAAGCTGTAAGACTTACATATATGTTTGTGCTTTCTGTTACACATTTCTCTACATATAAAATAAAAATTATCTTCTATATTATTACTGATTGACCTTTTTGTGTTCGTTTCCATTTTCTGCTCACATGCGGAGTCAATATTATTAAGTATGCGGAATCATCTTAAAGCGACATACTAGGTCTACATGCAAAACCATGTATTATTTGGCGTAGTGCTTTTGGTTAATCGTACTTAAAAAAAATAAATTAATGTATTCTACTAATACCACCGCTTTCAATTTTGGCTCTATTTTATCGCACGTCAGTGTATATGCGCAATAGGATATCTTAAAGTTGTTTTATATTGCTGTTTTTTCTAAGCATTATCGTCTACAGTGTTATTCTAAAGCATGGTGTCTCGAAAAACACATCCCATTATTGTGGGTAACATACTAGTCTGTACAATTGGCAAGAAGAGACGGACAACTGACAGTGGAATTACCTAATTTCTTCTACCATCATATATTTCTATAAAACAAAAATTTAAGGAAATGTTTTGCAATAAATTAATGATTACCCTTAAACAGCTTAATAATTTACCTTTACAATAGGACCTTGCCCGCTTATGTAGGGTGACGTGCTGCCATTTTGTGAGGCATTCGGTGTAGAACGACGTGGTGTAAATGCCGCCATACTTTGGGAAACACCATCCGCCAAAATAAATTGCTCGCGTAATTCAATATTAGTGCGTCCTTTAGCTGCTCAAGATTTAAATTTGCGTTTCACATTATATAATAGCATACAGGAACAGCATGGTATTAGGCGTTTGTAAGCAAAATTGGATTTGCCAGCGACATTAATATTTTTTTAGAGTCAATTCATAATATAACAACGAAAGCGGTAGTTTTTTGTCATTAACACAATGGGTTCAGAACCATTTACGATATTAAATTCAGCGCCGTCAATTAGGTGTATTTTATAATAGTACGATATTATTTGGGATTTCAGGAACGGTAAACAGGTTTATAAAATAAAACAAAAGATTTTAAATAATAGTTTAAATAAAAAGAGAACAAACAAATCGAAAATCAATAATAAACTTAGAAAAACTAATATTACAAAATGCATGCTCTGTTGTTAAAGTTTAGTAAGCATATTGATGATGAACAGACAAAACATGCGGGTAGTATTATGGAGAGTTTTAGTAAATGGAAAACTTAGTACATATTAGGGCTTAGGAGTTCAAATCTTTTCATTGTAAATTATAGTTATTCATTGAATCAGTTTCACAAATTTCAGAGCTTGTTTAAGAACTTCAATAGTTTATAGATTATAAAGTTGCAAACACAATACCGAAACGAGAAGAAATAGACGCAGCAAACTTTGCTGATGGTAATACACGGTAAAGATAGTTGCATTTATTTTTAAGTTCAAAATATATATATATATAATATAATATCTTTATTATTTCGTACTCGGAGTTACATATATAACATCAAATTATTATTATCTTTGCATACATACATGTATGTACATCTCCTCCCATACAAATGCAATTTTTCATCGTCAATAAATCTGCAAGTATTTGAGTTAGACCACTGAAATTCGGTTGGGGGTATATGCACCTCATCAAACGAAAAAGGGGCCGTGGTATCTCTCATAAGAATGGAATTCTTCATAGTCCATATAACTGGAAGTATTTGAGTTAGACCACTGAAATTTGGCAAGGGGTTATATGAGAGTAGTCCCTAATACCTGCATGAAAACTGGGGATAACGAAAAAGCGGGGTGGCACCTCCCTTACAAATTGAATTTTTCATAGTTCATATGTGTGGAAGTATTTAGGTTAGACCACTAAAATTCGGTTAAGCGTTGTGAGATTAATCCCTAACATCCTCATGGAAACTAGGAGGAGCGAAAAGGGCGCGTGGCACCTCCCATAAGAATGGAATTCTTTATAGCCCATATTTCTAAAAGTATTTAATCTAGAATACTAAAATTCGGTAAGGGGTTAGATAAGGTTAAAAAATAGAATTCGTTCTATTCACATTGCATATACATATTTTTTATAGAAATGTGGGGTGAAATCCACCGGTATAAGCTAGTACAAGCCCTGTACTAAAATAAAGTAGGACATGATCAAATCTTAGCTCCATATGTATAGTCATATAATTTTCTATGTCTGTAATTATTTTCTTTCATATGACCCCTCAAGTTTAAAATTAAATTAATTGTTCAATATAAGCAAAATATTTGGATGCAATTTGAGGTGGTTATATCGCAGTGTTTTGGTATTGTGTTTGAAGCTTAAAGATTGTAAAATTCTCAAACAAAAAGCACAAAAATAAAATTTAGAAATGTATCATTGTCATGATTGTGATTAAGAGAATGGTATTCATATTATAATAAAAAATGTTATGCTAGAGACTAGAAAGTATTCTAAATTTTACTTGTTAGTTTAAGTCTGGCTTGTGGATATATCATTCACACGACAGCCGGCTAAGAACAACTTGCAAAGTAATGCACTTGCGACAATTGCCACCGACAATGTCATCGCCATGTAAAATTGGACAGTTAAAAGCATTTTTTAGGTATGGAGCTAAAACTGTTGGTGTCGTCAAACGATGTAGCCCAGGGATAGTCCTGAGGTCCAAATTTCTGAAGCGACATCTTACTGTATAAAACTATGTATATATATACATATGGAGTATCAAAGAAAAGTAAGGTATGTACATATATATTTCAATTTAACACAAGCATGCCTATAATTAAACAAAATTCAATCGTTTATTTGATTGTTAAGTGTTAGAAAAAAATGAGAAAACCCGTCCGCATTTATTTAATGATGAATTAAAATTTATGAACTATTTTTTGTTTGTTAAATGACCATTTCGCCTCCGCACAAAGCTGATGTTAATAGTAAATATATATATGGTTTTATATCTTTGTACATGTATGTATGTACGCATGTCTTAGATCTAAGTTTTAAGCTCATTATATATATAAGTAAATACAATTAGTAATATCTAAAAATACATATATTCATGGAATTTGAATGTCTGATTTAGCACAACTTAAATACAAATTGTATCTCATTTTTTGCAACGTTTCGGAAAGTTACTGATGCTATATGAATTAATGCTGAAATATATAAGCTTTGTCGCCCTGGCGTTTTCGACATTTCTCGGCTCCATTATCCCTAGTAAAATGTCAGTTTATTGTGAGTATTGACTCTTTTTAACTTTCTTAAAAATTTACCTTAAGAAATTGAACCGGAGACTTCAGCCGTTTACGATGCAGGTTGTGGGGGTCTTCTCACGTTTGACAACTATCCCACAAAAATGTATAAGTTAACACAGGTAACCAACCATCCGGCCAAAATATCACTTAATGCTGACGGTGCGTCTGCAACTTTTCACATCAACTCCGAATAAAAAGTTAATATCGCAATGCTTCCGGTCATTATGCTGATCGAACACTTTTTACCTTGCGCGTGACAACAACAAACTAAGCGCAAACGGAATTGGGTCGGCAGTTGCTAATGCAAGCAACTAAGAAGTCACGCGGCTAACAACGTGCAGTAACTAAAGTTAGGGCAATTCAGTGTAGGTATTTAGACGCTAGCGTCGCTTGCATGTAACCAGTTATTTCAACTCTTCCGCTGAGACCGGCTGCCCTTGGGATAACCAAGGGAAATAAAATTTTTAAAAACAAACATAAAGATTTGTTTTACTTATACATAGATAGCGATGGTAAAAAAATACTATAAAAAACTGGTTTCAACTGAACTAGAGTGGAAAGTACAGGAAACTTAACAGTATATAAGCCTATGGATGAAAGTTCGTACATTAGTTCTCGTAATTGAAAAGCTTTTATCGGGCTTATAACATTTCATGAGCGCTAGAAATTCATAACTAGGGATTATTATTTTTTGTTTGTTTAACCTGCTTCAACCTTTTTCTTTATTCTTATATAGTCAAAGACCTACGAGCAGATACTTCTTAAATAAAAATTAAATTAAAATATGTACTTGTTAACAAAATATCACCAAAGTGAGAATGTATGAAAAAAAATTGCGCTCAGGATTACCCGTATAGGTATACAATATGCACAGGTGTAGATGTTTTATCACTAATGAAAGCAACTTTTAGTTAAGCTTAATTTCGTATAAAAAATCATCATTCTATCAGTTCTAAAATTAGTAGTCTTATTTAAAAAGTACATGACTGAAGGCACCACCTCGGCTTTGATAAAGTGCATATAGAATGATAAAGTTTAAGTAAGTGCCAAATTCGGCCTACCTGCTTAGGTCAATAAGATATGGCATGATCAATTTTCTACTTGCTGTTCAGAAAATTGTATGATAGAGCAGCGAGTTTCGTTATTCTAGCATAAATGGTTTTAAGGTTATTAACAGCCGAAGTTTCTTTATTTATTTTCCAGAATACTTGTAAATTCGAAGATATTAAGATCTGGTCCATAAAGATACGTCATACGTTTTTAGAAATTTTCGATATCGAAAATAGGGGTGTTGTCCGATTTTTGCATTATAAAGAGAAAGTTGTCGTGGACGGAAAGTAACCCGTGTGTTCATTAAATTTGGCTCAATCCTGTCCTCTATCCATTTTAAGGGCCTAATTCTGTATGGCGAACGAAAGCTCAGACGAACGATTCGTCTTCTAACGATTTCGGCTAGCAAGCGTATTCTCTATCATTTTCGTTTGCCTATGAGTTTTTGACAGCTAATTTATATTATTTCTCTGAAAAAAATTGTTTTGTTGCTCCGATCGTCTTACATATTACAAACAGGTGCACGATTCGTCCATGAGGCGAAACGAAAGTTCTTTTCGTTATAGAGAATGAGGCCCTTAGAACTTTGTTATATGAAGTTCCATATCTATCTCCATTGTTTTATACCGTTACAAAGTCCCCGTGATATAGACAAAACTATCCCTGTGTACTATTCGTAGTACAGCTGGTTATGAAACGGCTTGCGGGCTATTACTAATAACACCGACCCTTATCAAATTTTTTTGGACTTAATTTAGCAGTAGCCTCTAAACTAAGGTACCAGAGTTCCCCAATGTTTCAAAATAGTTGTCTTTTATAAGAATTTTAAAAAACGCAACACTTACAATCAACGAACATTTTTATTAGGAAACATGGACACCAAACCTGGCCTGGTTTGAAAGTGATTGAAATAAATTTGTTATTTTGCAGGTTTTTTACCGTCTCAAGATCATATATTATACAGATATGTTATTAAATCATTATTTTTAATTTTAATTTAATATAATAATAATTATTAGTAACTGGCGGTTCCACCTTAAATACATTATACTTCAAATTTACTTTTCTCCAACTAACTATTAAAGAATTAAAAATTAAGGGCCTCATTCTCTATCACGAAACGAACTTTCGTTTCGCCTCATAGACATATCGTTCGGCTGTTTGCAATATGTAAGACGACCGATGCAACTATGATGTAAATTAGTTGTCAAAGGCAAACGAAACGAACGTCGAAATCGTGAGTTTTCGTTCGCAATACAGAATGAGGCCCTAAAACGAATCGTTAGCGAATATCATTAACGATATCTCCCTTTTGGTATTTTTAGTAATGTCACATTATAATCGTTATTTTTTTTTGTGCATAATGTATATGTATTGAAAAAATTTTACTACGGATGCCAACGCACCCTTCTTTATCCCCCAGATGTATAGCTTGGCAGCCAAATGGGGGCATATCGGCATATAATGCTTGTGAGACAAATCCGTACAGAATCAATATCAACCTGTAAGTTAACAATCGACGTTTTGAGATTGCTTTAGTAAAATTTACGAATCGTACGTAAATTATTTTATTGTGATTATACTGTCTGTGCCAGTCGGCATATTCTGAGATACATTTACATAAATCGCATATGTAAGTAAATTGTGCTAGTTAATCGAACATTTGTGTGGGTTATAGACATATAATACGCGCCTTAAATAGTGTTGGTTATGAAAGAATGATGACAATATGCATTTTAGATATGATGCTCACTATTAACTAATTTATGGAGACTACAATTTAATAAAATTGTTTAAAGCTTTTGTTATTCTACTATTGGTAATGAATTTCTTCTATTTGGATAATATACATACATATGTATATAATATTTTAAAATCGACAGCTCACCTCTGCAAGGGTCATTCTTTTGCAAGAATTCGTCGAGTGCAACCCATCCACCTCCGACTCGAACCATAACTGTGCTTCGCAAAATTCGAACCAATCTCAGTTTTTGCGAATCCCCGAACTGTAGTTCAAAATTTTTAAAATATGTATTTTAAACTATATAGTTTATATTCATATAATAAACTTACCCTATATTTGCCTTCTCCCACTTGGAACACACGGAACTTTTGCCTACAAGTACACAGCATAACTAAACGCTTTACTTCGTCATGTATTTTATCGGAATCTGTAGCAGGTTTACGCTCTTGCCAATCGGGTCTCAATGCAGCAATGAATTCCTGCCAATCAATTAAACCTTCACCATTTCGATCGAACAAATCTGCAACAGCACTCATTTCCATGCGCGATGTATCAAATTCTAGTAAAATAGTTAATGGGTATAGTTAAGTCCTTTTGAACTAAGATAAAAAATATATTGCATACTTGTGTTTAGAATGCCATCAATGAATTCACTTCTAGGGATAAGCCCATTATTGTCCTTATCCATTTTACGGAAGAGGTCTGTCAAACGGGATTTTTTGTGATTCATATACTTAAGGAACTATAAAAAATATTTAATATTGAGTTGAGTGACCTTCGGTATATTTATGTACATATATTCAAACCTACCCTCTTCCTCCAATCATCCCAACTGAAGTTCCGCACACGCTCCATGTCTTTCAAGTACATCATATGATCATGAAGGCGACGCTGGCGTTCCCATGATAACATCCACACATATCGCCACTTATCCCATAGCAGACTTGCACGTGGAGATCGAAACTCTAATTCAGGAGCTACTGCGTTAACACTGTAAAGGAGGTTTGCGAACGCCGTTAAATTTTTAAACTATTTTACATGAATTCTAAACCTTTGGCACTGAAGTTTAAAAAAAACGATAGTTGCAATGTTTTGAGTCTTAATCGAAGTGTACTGTAAGCATTATGCTGCAGAAGACTCAGGCATTTTTGGTTAAGGAACTGAAGGAGATCTTCGCAGCATGCACCATTCATAACCACATCCCGTCCACGTGGAAAGAAACAAGGGTGGTTTACATTCGCAAATCTGGCAGAAGAGGGCATGAGGTGTTCAAGGAATTTCGGCCGATAAGCCTCACATCCTTTGTGTTAAAACTTTCTAGAGATTATTATATATCCATATACGGGGACTTCTTCAGGATACCCCCTCCTCGGAAGCGGCACTCGTATCTAAGGGAGAAATTCACAAAGACCGCACTACACGAGGTGGTGCGGACTGTCGAGAAGTCACTTTTATACAAAGAATTTACTCCAGCGGCGTTTGTTGTTGTGGAAGGCGCTTTCAACATCGTGAGAGTCGACGCGATATCGGAAGCACTCGTAATGTAGAGGCACACCGCAGGGCATACGACATACTAATAAAACTCACCACAAGTGGGCCAAAAATCGTGGAGTACGCCGACGACGTGGCGATCTTAGTCTCGGGTCCCTTCCCTTCCGTAATGAGCGAGATCATGGAAAGAACGTTGGCAAGACTAAGTAGGTGGGCACATGATTGTGGCCTCAGGGGGGAGAAGACGGATCTACTACTCTTCACGAGGAAGTACAAGCCGCCTACTTTCGAAATACCAAAATTAAATGGCCAGCGACTATCCCTATCTACTAGCACTAAATATCTGGGGCTCATAATTGACTGTAAGCTAAATTCGAAGGCGTGCATTGAGGAGCGGGTGCGGAAGGCCTGCGTCGCTTTCTCTGGCTGCAAATCAATGTTTGGTAAAAAATGGGGTCTAAGGCCAAGGATGGTGCTATTTTTGTACTAGGCGGTGGCGCGGCCTGTGCTAACCTATGGATCTGTAGTATGGTGGGAAGCTCTTCGGAAGAACTCAGGGGGTCCGGGTGCTGGAACTCAGGGAGTCCGGGTGCTGGAGGGATACTCAGCAGGGCCACAGTAGCGTTCTTAACCATCTTCCAGTTGGCACTATTAATGCCAGAACCGACTTCTATCCTCACAAACAGGCGTTTGAAAGCAGTACTATTGGTTCAATTCGAAGTAGGAATGATTGGAAAAGGGGCAGGGTCGAAGTTGACAGCGGCATCCAAATCACCACCGAGGTTCTAGCGATCTTGCAGGCCGGAAGATCACTCAGGGACCTGAACACAACTGGTAAAGTCACTATCTTTTCAGACAGCCAAGAAGCAATAAAGGCAATAACAGCACCACACACTGGTTCGAACGTGGTGCACGCATGTAAGCAGATCTTGGCTGCACTAACTAACCTTGAACTATCCATTACCTGGGTTCCGGATCATAGATGTATAGAAGGTAATGAGAATGCCGATGAGCTGACGCGCAGTGGCTCATCGGACTGAAATGAGGAAGCAATCAATATAGATATAGGGGTACCCGTAGCAGTAGCCAAGGGGAGCATCCAAAAGTATTACCTGAACAAAGCACAACTGAGATGGAGAAACACCACTAGTTGTGCAATATCAAGATCCACCTGGCCAACCTATAGCGAAAAGAGGGCGGGAAGTCTCTTAACAGGTCAAGAGCTAGCACTCACAAACTCATAGCAGTCTTCACAGGTCACTAGGCGATATGCACGCATGCGGAAAAGATGGGAATTCCGCACCGTGATCACTGTAGAAGCTGCAAAGACATTGATGCCAAAGAGACCGTTGAGCATTTCCTGTGTGGATGCCCGGCTTTAGCCGCATGTACTGTAAGCAATAGTAAAAATTACTGTTAGTAGGTAGGTTGCAAAAAATATGGTGATCGGCTTGAGAAGGTTATGTTAAAACTAAATTATTTTAAATCCATGAAAATTACACACTTTATGTGCCTTAAAAAGAAACGTGGAAGCGACGGGTTGAATTTGAATTCCCTCCAACGTTGAACATATACATAAGTCTGTCATCACAGCTTTGTTGTTATATTCATGCTTCGCCATGCCTTTATTGATGCATGGATCATGTGAAGGGTCTTTCTACTATTCTAGAGAAAAGTTATACGAACGATTTATAATAAGAACAAATCAAAGTTCTCATAGATAAATCTTATACTGTGCACGAATCTGGAACAGGAACGTCAACGGCTATGGTTTTTGTATAAATAGGAAGCTCCGGTCATGAAGGTTTTCCTATCGCCATCGAAATTCGACAGAACAGTACGTGAGATAGTCGAAGGAATTAAATAAAACCCGCTTCAATCAGGGTTCGGAAACTTTTACTCTCGTTACCTCTTACTTGCAAGCCTGAAAATTAAAAAAAAAAGTCGATACTGTTCACGTTCGCGAATGCAAGTAAGAACGTTCCTTCTTGTCTCTCGACTTCAAAAACGTATCTAAGGCAAAAAAAAAATAGAATGTCTTGAATATTCGTAAATTCCGAATCATAATCCATAGGGGATATGCATTATTTTGTGCATTATAAATACATAGTACACCTTGTTCCTGTGTTCAATTGTTATAAAACCCTTATGCATGGTTTCGAATATTCCGTAAACATTTTTATAGTAAATCGTACACATGTATGTTTTTAAAAGAAATCAATTAAAAAACTTACCTGGGCGAAAATCGAGGACCATAATGTGGCAATCGGTCTCTATCCGGCGTATCTCGACTTGGTGTTAGGCGACTAGAATCATAAAAGACAGAATTACAATCGTGTCAAATTAAAAGGGGATTATCGGGTAATTAATATAGGACGTAAAAGATCAGTAGACCTGCTCGACAGGTCAAGGAATGGAATCTTTAGAATTACAGCCCCTTTGCCGGGCGGCATTGGTCATTAGACCAGCACACCAAAGGAAACATAGCGAAGGCTTGTGGTTTTAACTTTATATGGAGGTCTGCAAGCATATACCTAAAGTCTGAGACATATTAAGGTAATATTTTTTTTAACGTATCTGTTTTTAATTCCACGTTTTCATTTAAATTTCTATTAATAAAGGTAAAATTTTTTTAAGAAGTATCGTACGTGAATATTTGAATAAAAAATAGTGTGATTTATGTTTGTTTAATCCAAAGGTGAATCGACAGGCCGTGAACAACATCCACACAGAGCTTGTAAATTCCTCGTCAGGTCTCTCCCGGTGAATGCCGTCAGAGGCGTAGTGGATCAAAACCGATCTGGACCAGTAGTTCACACCCAGGCGCGCCTGCCACTGACAGATTTGCAAGGAGCGGAAAGCTTTGAATTTTTCCTTTTTTTATGTCAATAAGGATATTGAAAAAATAGAGAGCATACTTTGAACGTTTTACCTGCGGAAAAATAACTTGGAAACGAAACTTGTACAAAATAGGTGGTAACGTGGCGTAATCTGGAAAAATTGCACATGTTTTGTAAATATTTTAGGGAACAGAAAATACCACAAATTTTTTCACAACAATTAATAAACAATCATGCCTATAATGGTATCCGACGGATACTTTGATACTTTGCGGATACTTTGATACTTTTGGAGGATCATCTTAGAACTTAACACCTTATTAAAGAAATTTCTGCACTAAAATTTTCCGACAGTGACTTCAATGATCTTTATCTACATCATAAAAGCTATTTAATATTTACTTACATTGGAGTTCGAGATGAACGCGGTATACTCCGTCGTGAACTTGGTGGTAGTTGCTTCGGCTTACATGCGCGGTCCACTTCCACTTGCCTACGTGCTGTGTTTTCCATAAATTCTTTGTGATCGTTAATCAGTTTATCTAACTCCGTTATTTCGTCTGGTAAACTTTCCTTTTCTAAATCTATTAAAGTATAAAATAAATTTTCAAATTTCATAAATTCTGTATGCACATACATGTATAGATATCGACGGTTGAATGAAAGGTGAACTTATAATACCAAAAAAATAACTTGACCTATATCAGAGCGGATTTTGGTTGGAAAACAAAAGTTTTCGAGGAAAAAATCGGAAACCTTATCTCTCCACGGTAGTGATATCAAATTAGCGAGTTCTTGATGGTAACATAAGTAAGTGGCACAGATGCGATTTGGAAACACGGACTTCCAACCGCCTGGTCCACGTAACATTAATTAGAAGGAGCAGACTGGGGTCGCGGCCTACCCACTGCATTACCTTTAAATGAAAACATAATCGCTTAATTGGAACGTACGTAAGAATCAAGTTATTATAGGTGCGGACTGGACACACGGCCATTCCATCCGTCTAGCTGCAAATGAACTAATCATATGAAATAAAAGAATAGATGTGGTTGATTGTTTACATGCTTACGACGCTATATTTATACACTTTTGGTAGTTGGAAACTGCTGTCTTTAAATATCACTTCAGACTAGAAGAACGAATGAAAAATCTAACAAAAGATACCCAGCTAAGAACTGAAATTTAAGTAAAGTAACACTGGCCAACAATAGTGTTCGAACCACCTACCTACCGGGGGGATCGGTACTAGAGGGTAGGAGTTTCCTAAGCTTATGACTGCACAATAATGTCTTCAGGCAACGAGCTCTGTACAAGACTCGACAGTTATATGGATGACTTTTCAAGCTTTTTCACTGAGCGAGATCTGACCCTATCTCCGACTAAATCAACGGCGGGAACGCGCAGATGAGGCAAGAGTTAAGCGTCAGATGGAGTACCTCGCTCCGTGAATCGCGTGATCGATATCCAACCACCGAGTTGGCCAAGGGATAACTGATACTTGAGCACGATAGCACAACTCCGTTGTGGTTACTGTATCTTGCCCATTAGGCACGGCGAAGCACTGTTAACCACAACAACGATAGAAATTTCTTCTTCTCTAAATGGCCATCTAACCGCGTGAGCGTTAGAAGTTTTAGTACTGGCTAGAGTCCCACACTTACTGTAAGGCTTTCCATACCTTCTCCACTAAAAAAAAACACAGCGAATGCTATAAATTCATAAAATTTTCTTCGAATACGTCAAACTTGTTCGATGTACATATACTTCATAACAAAAGAACGAACGCATTCAAAGCCGATATAAACACATTCGAATTAATGGTTTGAAATACGTAATTTAAATTAGCACAAATTGATTTGAAGAACGCCCTGTCTGAGAATGAATTTTGTTAATAATAGTTCCAATTACACTGGACCACGAATTTCAACTTTTTCTCTTTAACAGAAACACCGTTATGAAATTCGTATGTAAAACCACACCCTGATTTCGAAAATCGAGTTCATTTCTGATTCTATGGTACCGTTTTCGAGATATTTTCAATTTACCGTTATTCGAAAAAAACAAAAATACGGCTCCCTTAAATTACGTATATCTCACGAACGGGTCAAGCAAAAAGGTTTACAGAATCAAAATCACAATAAAATTTGGTATAAATGCATCATACATTGTTTTTTGCTCAACCAGATACTTTTCGTAATATTAGCTTATCATTTCAGATTTTTGTTTTTTTTTTATGAAAAAATAATCACTCTTTGACAGGGCAGCATTCCAAAACCACAACTTTTTTTCCAGATATTTTTTCTTTACGTGAAGCTCTGATTAAGTCGGTGCAGTGAAATAACGCCTAAGGAAACAACGCCCATGGGCGTTATTTCCTTTTTCGAAGAGAAATAAAGCCCACGGACGTTAAAAACAAGCTGAATTTGGAATTAAAAAGTGAAAAAGTGTGCGTACCGTGGCACGTTGTCACGGTTCAGGGCATAAATGCAGAATACCGCAACCTCTAGAATTAAAAATTATTTCCTTTATGTTATCTTTATTGCCAATTCAGAAAGGTGTTTTGCACAAAAATACCACGGATCCCGACCATAGAGTGGGAACAGTGGCAACTTGCAGGGCAACCACCCGGAGTTGGCATTGCCTAGCCCAGGGTTATTTATAATAATCGCGGCCGAAGGCCGCCAACGCAGAAGGAATTAGCATGGTGTAGTTCAGGGTTGTTTTTAAAATTAAATTTTAAATTTTGCACATACGCGGTTTTGCACCCATAGAAGTGATATCTCAAATGAAAGGTAATTTAGTTACCTATCCAATGCAAACAAAATTTCAAAAATCGGTTACTGTATTGAAGATATTTTGATTTAAAAAAATGCTAATCAACAGTTCCTGTTGCTCGCGTAAAATCCTATGGGCGTTATTTCTCTTTTAAAAAGGAAATAAGAGCCATGGGCTTTATTTCTTTTTGCAGATGGGGATATTTCCATTCAATAAGGAAATAAAGCCCATGGGCGTAATTTCCTTTTTGAATGGGGAAATAACGCCCATGGGCGTTATATCACTGCATCGATTAAGTCGTTCACTATCTGCTCGTGGTTAGGGCTTTTGTGTCTACCCAGAAAAGAAGCAACGACCTTTTCAAAGGATTCCCACGCTGCTGCCTCAACTGATGAGAGTAGTCCTTTGAATTGATTATTGTTGATCAACTTTTTTATTTGTGGTCCAACAAAAATACCTTCCTTTATCTTGGCTTGAGAAATATCTGGAAAAATTGTTTTCAAATAGTCGAATGCTCCGCCTTCTTTGTCGAAAGCCTTAACAAAGTTTTTAATGAGACCGAGCTTGATGTGTAAGGGTGGAAGTATGATTTTCTCTTTCTTGACAAGAGGTGTGAAATTGACGTTATCCACACCAACGGTACACTCGAATCTTTCCGGCCAATCCTTTCTGACGTAGTGGTAGTTTTGCATCGATTTTCTTTGATGATATCTTATCTGTTTTCTAATTAAACAGAGCTTTACGTAAAGACAAAATATCTGGAAAAAAAAAGTTGTGGTTTTGGAATGCTGCGCTGTCAAAGAGTGATTATTTTTTCATAAAAAAAAAACAAAAATCTGAAATGATAAGCTAATATTACGAAAAGTATCTGGTTGAGCAAAAAACAATGTATGATGCATTTATACCAAATTTTATTGTGATTTTGATTCTGTAAACCGTTTTGCTTGACCCGTTCGTGAGATATACGTTATTAAAGGGAGCCGTCTTTTTGGTTTTTTCGAATAACGGTAAAGTGCAAATATCTCGAAAACGGTGCCATAGAATCAAAAATGAACTCAATTTTCGAAATCAGGGTGTGGTTTTACATACCAATTTCATAACGGCGTATTTGGTAAATTTTGTCCGTCGACCAGTGTTATTATACAAACTAATCAAATTCTTAAGGGCCGTTTACTCAATGTTTAATTAACTGCTTGATCAAGACTTTACCAGAGGTTGGCCCAAAATCCGGTTTGATCATCGACGACGCGCTGATAAAAGTTATAAAAGTATGAACCGCTGATTATGTGTTGATCAAAACAAAAAGTGACAGCTGAAACTAAATATGGAATTTTGTGATAAATGGGTCTGCTAACAAATTATACGAGTAAAGTTTAAAAATGTAATTATATTCACAAAAAAAAATATCAAAATCGACATTTTTACAAAAAAATGCCAGTTTCTGTGAGTTCACAATGCAACTTTTCTAATTTTTTTTTTTTTTTGAATAAATAAAATAATTTAAAAAACGCCACACGGAAGGAAAATTTCATTTATATTTAGCTAAGATGGAGGGTTTCGAACAATATGCTAAGATAGGGTAGTGGTGAAAAACTTCTGAAATAAGGTGTTTTTGGAAAAAAAAATTTATAATTCTCTACGACCGTTCGTAACTGCGAATACACCTACAAAAATATCGAGGGAGGTATCAAAAGACGCGTTTTGACCTCTGTAACCAGAATCCGAAAACGGAAAACAAATATTTTATTTCAGTGAAAAGTTATTAACAAAAAAACAAGGTCAAATCCTGATATAAGGGCCCGATCTATGTTTTTTATGTGAGAACACCTTTCCGCATTGGCGGCCTTCGGCTGCGCTTAAAAAAAAACCCTGGGCTACGCCATGCCAACTCCGGGTGGTTGCCTGAACCCTGCCAACGTGCCACGGTACGCACACTTTTGTATATTTTTCTCTCAGTGTAATTTGTGATTACAACAACCACATGAAAATGACAGAAAATTCTGAACTTTGGTTGCAAATATATCGCAAGCTACTAAAAATATTTGTTTTCCGTTTTCGGATTCTTGTTACAGAGGTCAAAACGCAGTTACGTACGGTCGTAAAGAATTACCAAAAATTTCAAATAGAAAGTCTTTAAACTCACCCGTCCATATGAAAACAGCATTGTTTTTAGAATATAGCTTTGTGCGCGTACAAACCTTACAAAAAGTGTAAGTATAATGAGAATGGCAGCTGTTGCCATTTTGTCGCTGTTTTTCACTTACGGAGTGGAATTCCCACAGTAAAAACTTGTAGCTCTGTCAATGAAATGTCAAAATACACTCTCTCGCTACAAGTGTTTTGTGTAAGCGAAAAAAAATTTGATGTACGCGAACAACAATCAACAACAACAACAATCACCACAACTGGCGTTTTCGGCGGCATATTGCCCAACAACAACAACAATCACCACAACTGGAGCTTTCGGCGGCATATTGCCCAACAACAACAACAATCATCGCAACTTTGCTTTGGCAGAATATAGCTTACAACAACCGCAACAACATTTCTTTCATTTTGGCATAAAAAAAGGCATTATTGATTGATATTGACAACTTATGTAAAATGATATTTAGAAATGTAAATTCATAATAAAAATATTTTACACGTATGTATATGTACAACCCGATCGTTAACAGTAAGGATAGAAAGGAGGGGGTGACATGATCTAGAAGCTTTGTGGCACAAAACCAAATTTAACAAGGAATGACGGAAAATGGTCAAATCAAATCGGAAAATTAACATAGTATAAATAACGTCATGTGTTACCACGGCTTAGATAAATTAAGTAGTATGGGCATGAAGCTCTTCGTTGTTTCAACTTTTTTGCAAATTCATAGCTCGCCAAGCGGGACATGATGCATTATACTGTAAAAAATAAACTAAAATAAACTTTTAGAACTAGCATGTTGCATTTGAAAATTCAAAAACCTTATACATTCAGGGTCCAGCAGATTATATTACAAGATTGATAGCCGTAAGCTTGGATCAACTCTTTTACGTAAAACAACTAAACGCAGAAATTAAAAAAAAAGCTATACTTTTTGAGATTTCGGAATGATATCGTGTTTTACAAAGTGCAAAAACCATTTTCATACTATTCAAAAACACTCCGATCAAAAAAGTGTTTCACCCTGTTAAAGACCTTTTATTGCTCTAACAACCTGCCATGTAAATCTTTCCAATTGGATTATGAGTTTAAGAGTAATTTGCAAATGCATTTCTGAAATCGGAAACATTTTCCTATTGGAAAGCACTTAGAAGCAGTAAACTTTTTGCATTTATTTTGATATGGCGTTGGAAATGGATCGATTGGAAATAATATGTCTCCAAACTATTTGCAAACCAGTTAACAAATATAAAAGTTATAGTAAATTTCCAGCTTTTTCAACGACCGACCCTGTCTCCTACTAAATCGACGGCGTCTCAGTTTACGATGTGGAATGCCTAGAGGGGGCAACGGATAACCAAGCGGCTCGAGTGGCGCATCCACATCAGGCGTGGGTTGAATTTGCCGAATGTTTCAACGGCGGATGTTTGTTAAGCGTCGAGATCTCAAACTGCTAAGCTACATTGAATAACATTAATACTATAAAATAAGTAATTGGTTAAAACCGGATAGAACTGGTTTTATTATTGTAAAGAGCAAGTCTGAGATGTCAAAAGTGCCTAAATAAGAGTTCAAATCATGCTAGCAAAACTTCGTTCTGGATATTGTAACAGATTAAACCCTTACTTATCTGGACTGAACCCTTCTCCTCCTACTCGTGCTCATTGGGAAAGGCGAAGCACAGTAAATAACATCAACACAACAAGTAACTAAATACTATCTTCCCTGGTACCTTTTACCATTAATATACCGAGGATACAATATAATAATAATGACGGGTATAACTACACGGAGGTGTAGACCGAGCTCCTCTACCAATTTTTGATATGCTGCTTCAAAAATGTATCCTACAAATTGGCGGGACCTTCATATTCTTTGTCAGACAGATGCATTTTACCGAAACTTTCGCATGGCAGAAATACACCCGAATATTTGCTGACCGTTGCCGAAGAGACAATAAACTAAAAAATGTATTGATATACTTAATAGGAAGAAGCTAAAGTGGATTTGGGTTTAAAATTGAACTTTTTTGATTTAATACAAGATCCTGTTACCACACCTATCAATTTCATATTTTGTACTCATAACCTATGCATTATCTATACTGTTTAGGAAAAATTTTATCAAATCTTATCTGATGATTTTAAAAAAATTAACCATGTTTACTGGTAAACTTACTTAGAAGGGTAGCCTCCAAGCCATTGAGCCACGCCAAAAGCTCTTCTATTGTATCGTCCAAATCCTTAAGCGATTGTAAATGTTGATCTAATTTTGTCTCCCTATTAATAGACCATTGGATAATTTCATCCCACCGCTGTTGAATGATGGATAGCCAATTCTTTATTATTGGAATTGCATCGGGATATGCTTTATTGATAATTCCTTCAGCAAATTGGAATGTTTGGGCTTTATGCAGTTCACGATTTTTCAAATCTTTAATAAAGTCACTATGCAACGCAATCATTTCGCGTGTTAGCTTCTCATCGTCAGGGGCATTCTTCGCATAACGTAACTTTTGTTCTGCATGATCCAACCAATCAAATATTAAATGTATCTCCTTATTCAGTTTTTCGGCATCTCTAAGAGCTTCCTGTAATCGATCGTCTCGTTTCTTGGCTGCTTCTTGTACTTCACCCCAAAGTTTCTGAAGGTCATTTAGTTTTTTGTCTACTTCTATATTGTTACTAGATTTTTCAAGTTCTCTGCCAGTTTTAAGTACACCTTGCATTTGTGAAGCACGTTTTTGTAAGTCATGCTCAATATGCTTATGATGTTCTATCAAACCCTGCACAGTCTCTAAATCGCCATGCACTAAACCATTTTCATTTAAACGATTTTTAGCTTTTTTCAACCATTCAAGTAATTCACCAAGCGCATCTGAAAATTGTCCCGATAACAGCAAAGCTTCTTCCATCTTACGCTGACGATCAATACTTTTCGACCATACTGTTGTCCATTTTTCTTTAAGTTCAGTTAACATTTTAACGAGAGTTACTTCATCGCCTTTAGGTGCACGTTCCAAAATATTTTTACCCGAACGCATGGTTGAGTCGTAAACAGATTGCTTTGCACTTAGTTGGCGATGTGCATCTTTCAATTTGTTAATCAGTTTCTTAATTTTGAGGGGTTCCTTCGATTTATTGGCCTCGTCAATTATCTGGTCCAGGAGTTTATCTGTTTCGTTTAGATAAAGCATAATACTATTCCAAGCATCATTAAAATCTTTTGCTTCTTTATATCCATGGTCTAATGCACGAGTTCGTTCAGCGCATTTGCTCACAATACGCTCCCAACGATGTTGTACAGATACGAGTAGATTTTTTATTAGAATAACATCTTGCTTTTGACTAAAGTATTTCAAATGAGTCCCTTTTTTATCTAACAATAACATTGCTTCCCTATGTGTGCTTACATCCTTTTGTAAAACTTTATGTTCTTCCATTTGTTCTTGAATCGTTCTCAAAATTCGTGATACAGGCGGTGCATTTGATAAATGTTTTTCTGCTTGGTTCAACCATTCCACGAAAGCTTGAAGAGTATCATGAAATTCAGTAGCTTCCTTAAGAGCAATTTCGAGTTTAATTTTCTTATCAGAAGCACGGGACGTAATTGCATCCCATCTTTGTTTTAATGTACGCAATGTGTGATGTAAATTGCTCGATGGTACTTTAATTTGATTTTGTCGCTTGATATATTCCTGCCCTTGAACTTGGATTGTTTCGACCTTTGGTCGATTTTGTTCCAATTCATTGAATACTTCCATGAACCGTTCCAGTTGTTCGGTTGCAGTTTCAGGCAAACCACCAACGGGCTTACTTGCACTTATTACCGCATCCACATCTCCTAACCATCCAAGTATATCCTGTACCTCTGCAATGTATTCTTGGGCTTCGTGTAAGGCTTCTTCTATTTCATGCTGACGATCAGACGACTTTTGAATTAACATTTTCCATTTCGAATTTAACTTTCGTAGCTTCTCTTGCGTAGTAGAAGCCTCCAGGGTACCCTTTTCAGTCTCGATTAGCTGTCTACCGGCATCATTTAATGTGTCTACAGAGTTTTGATGTGCTTGAATATCATTGGCAATTACTTTCAGTTTTGCTAACTCTACTTCTAAAAGCTGTGGATCCCCTGGTATCTGAAATATTGTTAGAGGTATTTATTTAGTAATAATATATATGTGCATGTAAGCTTTTTATTAAGTTACCGGTTTTAATTGGTCCAAAGTTCCATCTGTTTTATCTATCCATATAAGCAACTCATTAAGTGCATGTTGAAATTGCCCTAGATGTAAAAGCGCATGTTCCAACTGCTTTTGACGTTCTACCATATTACGCAGTAATGTTTCCCAACGGTGATTTGCAATAGATAGTGGCTTTCGAATTGAAGCAGCTTGCTCTGGAGATGTACGGTCGGTTAGTTCTACAGCTTGTCTGCAATTTAGTTAAGAATAATTTTTAACAAATTGCCTTCTTTTCCTTAACTCCGGGTAAGTGGTACGCTAGTCGAGATAAGTGATCTCCCACAAAAACTTAGTGAAGCACTGATTTGTGAGGAACTTCCCGCTGAGCTAGATGCTAAACTTGTCACGTAGACTTGAATACTGTAGCAATGTCAAATATTGAGGAATTTTCACCTTATCATTTATCTCGCTTAGGCAATTATTATTATTATTATTTCACATTTTGTTCTCGAAAACTAAGTAAGGTATTAAAATAAAATATAAAAATACCTCCTTCAGATATCATTTTATCCCCAACGTCAACACAGTTTTATTAGTAGCATAAAATATTATACAGGCCTTAGAATTTGTTCGTGCAATTTTGGTTCTCTATTTTATAATTTAATGCATAGCTAAAAATTTGAACCTAAATTTAAACCATTCATCGGTTAACGCAATTTTTTAAACTTTTTGTAGCCAATTTCAAAAAGCAATTCTCAACTTTTTGCGGTTTATATTTAAAACTTAGCTGGAAAAAAGTATACACAAAATCTTATACACAGTAAATATATGTATGTATGTATGTACTTTTCTCACAGCATGCATGCACGCACCGTATGTCAGTGGGTAGAGTACCGCATGCTGATGCGCGACGCGTCAATTAATTAATACCATTAAAAAAAAAAAAACAATTAATTAAAACACTCCCGGTTTAAAATTTAAATAATTTTCAGCACAGGCATTTCTTCGGACACCGGCGTAGTTTTAATTTTACACCAAATTTGGCTTATTCTTGTATGCAGCCCCATAAAGTTTAAAATTTAGGCTCGAGCTTAGAATATATGTATTATCATTTGAGTCGCCATCTTTAAAAACTTTATTACAAGAAACGCAGAGCGGGTAGGTATGACGCCAAACCTACGGAAAATGTAGTTAACTCTGTCTAAGCTATGAGGGAGTGAGAAGGTTTTTTTTTTAAATTTTATTTTGTATTTGAGATTTTTATTATATTATTGGTTTAGGGTAGGTCAGGGGTGTCCAAAGCACGGGTTACTAGGGACGACCTTTTAGTAAATTATTTTTAATATTTATTTATTTAATTTATGTGTTCTATATAGAACTGGGAGGATGCAGAGCACCTGTTACACCTTGTATGTATTCATTCTGAGGCATTGCACGAGATTGGCTTCCTCATTTTCGTTTGGAGAAACCCCCGTTGGGGCTGCCTAACCCAAAAAAAAAAAAAAAAACAATCTCTTCAGAATATTTCATAAGCTGGGTGAGAATTATAAAAAGGTTTGCAAATGAAATAAACGAAAGAAGTTGTTTAAGTCGCTTAAACGGACTCGCTTTTGACAAAATGTGCACTTAGCATAAGTTCGGACTCACCCATATACATACATACTTTCGTTTTAATATACATATATATTTATTACCTATTCAATGCTTCAACCTCCAGCATGTGAGGGTCAACATCGTCCTTGAATTCATTCAGCTGCTCAATTTGCCTCTTAACTTCATCAATGTCCGAGCCTACTGGGCCTAAACGCTCAAAATTTCGTTCAGCTTTTGTTAAAAAGTTTTCTAGATTTTGCAAAGTCTCATGGAATTCCATTGCCTTTTCCATTGCATCAATCAAATTTTCTTCTCGTTTCGCATATAAAGCTGTAATACTGTCCCATGCATTATCCAAGTCTTCAATATGTTTTTTAACCTCCGGTTTATCTGGTTCACCACACATATTTATTAAATTGCTACCATTGCGTCGGACTTGTTCAACGTCTGGCTTGGTCTGATCTATTTTGAAACGTACTTCCTGTAGCGCAACTTGTTGTTTCTGTATCTCCTGTGGCTGTGCAGCAGGAGGTTCTTGTGACGATAAGGTTTCTTCCAAATCCTTGAGTGTACACATTACGCTATTTAATTGCTCCCAAAATGGTTCGGCCACACTTAAAATATCGTCAAGTGAACTTCCACGATTTTTAGTTGCTTTTTGTACATCATTCCATAAATTGTTTAGTTTTTCTAATTTAGATTTAATATCGCGCACTGCAGGATCTGATTTATTACCAGCTTTTGCAATAACTTCATCAGCAGCTTTTGTAACTGCCGTAAAAGCATCTGTCCGCTTCTCCAAATCATCTGTTAAAGCGGCGTTATCTTCCATTTGCTCCCTTATTTTTTGTGGTAGAGCCGAGAGCGGATCCAGTTGATTTACTTGATCTACTGTATTCGCCAGTGCTCGCAGCATGCCTTCTAGTTTATCGGAAAATTGACTCGATTCTTGCAAAGCCTGCTCTAACATTTGTTGTCTTTCACGCAATTCAAGTCGGAGTGCACTATAACGTGCATTATCAGCGTCAAGAATATCAACAATTTTTGAATTATCCTCATCCGATACAAGTGCACCCAAAGCTTCACCTGTTTTATTGAGTTTATCTAATAAAGGTTTATGTTCAGTAATAGAAAGTAAAAGACGTTCATTTTTATCTTGTTGTGTCGTTATTTGATCTGGTCGCAATGCTGGCATACTAAATCTCGAAATTTGTTGTTCCATATCATCTAACCAAGTAGATAACCCATTATGTGAGTCAGCGAAGTGTTCAGATAGAGGTAAGGCCTGTTCCAAAACACCTAATCGTTCACCACACAATTGGGCAACGGAATCTACGATCTCTTTTAAGTCGTCTAATTTTTCGCGAAGTGCAGCTATATACTCGCTATGTGGTGATTCTCTTAAAATTTTTTTCGATGATGTAGCTATATCACGTACACGACCTTTTTGACTTGAAATGTCATCGTTAACCGAACGATGTTCTTGTAATTGCAATCGTACTAACTTAGGTTCAATAGCAGGTGGATCTGCTTCACGTAAAGTTGTATCCATTTCTCGGAACCAATCTAGCAGTTCATCTATATCTCCTGTAACTTCTTTCACACGTTGACTACTTAAATGGAAACGTTCTGCCTTGCGTTGAATTTGTTCTACGATTGCATCGAAACGTCTATTATCACGAGTGACAATGTTTTCAATCGATGCTGACCCTTCACCCGGAGAAATTTGACATAGTTGTGGACCAAATAAGTTAATATTATCAATTATTGGACGTATTTCTGTTAGCTCTGTTTCAAGTCGTAATAAGTCAGCTTGAGATAGCTCGCTTGCAGCTAGCGAACTTTCAGCTGCTTGCATCCAATCAACTAACCGTTTATGAGAATCATGAAATTGTTGAACAAGGGGTAGAGCGTTTTTGGATTTTTTAAGAAGATCCCCACCACGAGTAGTTAATTCCCCATAGCGACGTTGAAGGGCATCTAATTTATCCTTCAACTGTAAAGATTCATCGTTAGATATATGCTTCATTAACTCGAAACCTGAATCAACTGTTGATTCAATATTTGGAGCCTGACTAGCTATATTTTCATTCAATTCTACTAAGTGGTCCATTTGTTCCATTAATTTTTCCGTATAAACTGGAATAGGTTTGAAACGTGCAAGCTCTTTTTCCATCCTTTCCATCCATCCAACTAACTCTTGATAAGTTATCACCAAATGTCTTAGCCCCTGTCGAGACTCAGCTAGCAAGGAACCAATTTTTTCACTAATATCAACTAATCCAGTAAAACGATCGGTTATATTACGAACTTTTTCTCCAAGTTGAATTGCTTCATCTTCACCTACTAATTGCATAAGTCGTCCGGCCACATCTGCTAAATCTGTAAAGTCTGATTTTTTTGATAAAATTTTACTGTGTAAATCTTGGTGTTCTTGAATACGGTTTTGAATTTTCTCTTCGTCAGTTGGCACTAGTTCCATATTTTTCAATGATCGTTCCACGCCATCTAGCCAAAGCTCAAGTGGAATTATTTTATCATGGAAATTTTTAGCAACGTCCATTGCTGCTTCCAAATCAAGTTCTCGTTGTTCAGCACCATTGGTAAGGGAGTCGAAACGCTTGAAAAGATCTTTTAATTGCTCTTCAATAGTATCCCGATCTGAAGGTTCACTTGCATTAGCAACTTCCTTTCCCAATAAAGAAAGTGAAGACATTGAATTTTGTCTGTCCATTAACATTTTTTTCAAAAATTTTTGTTCTTGAAGTTGCGCTTTAACAACCTTGTAGTCTGAACTAGGTGGTTTTTGATTTGCCACCATTTCTTCTGTATCAGATAACCATTTCGAAAGGCCCGACAAGGCTTCTTGAAATCTTCCAGATTGTAAGAGGGCAACGTCCAATCGTCGCTCACGTTCATTTATTAATTCCTTTAGATTATTCCAACGATCGTTTAAGGCTTCTAAATCCTTCTCAATAACAGCTGTAGATACCCCACTTCCAGCAGATCTAATTAGATCACGGCCATCATTGTTGACTTTACTGATATTTTCTCCAAGACTTTCTATTTTAACATTTCGGAAATTGCGGAAATCTTCCTGTTGACGTCTAATCTGATCAAGCTCTGAACTGACCGGCTTTAACCGATTAAATTCCCTAGTAATATTTTGCAAATCATCTAGTGCTTGTGTTTTCGTATCAATAAATTCGAGTAAAGCTTTCAATGTTTTTTGTAAATTGCCTTCGTGGTTGCTGCATTTATTATCTAAACGATTTATGGTACTACGCAATGAAGATATCTGGCCGGGAATTTGATTTTCTGTTGAGATTCCAGAATCGATTAGATTGGTTGAAGCATGCTCGATATCATTCACGCGGTCTGCGATATGTTCCAGTTTCAATTCTATATCTGATAATTCATCTAGTTGTGACTTTACTATTTTAACTTCACGTCCAGGTGATGATAAGTTATCGATATTTTGTTCTAAATTATTTAGATCTCTTGAAACACCTTTAAGTTCATCGTTTAACTTGGATATAGAAGAAGCAGCGGATTGTAATTCACCAACCCGATCACTAAGACGAGTTTTCAAATCTGAAACACGATCAAACATGTTATCGACTTCATTACTCAAATGATCAGCATCACCTCCGGCCGCATGACTTTCTGTTGATATACTTTTTGCCATCGATTTTAATTCATTGAGGGGTTTCTCCAATTTGATTAATTCATCACGTATAGCCTTAACACGTTCCAGTAATTTGGGATCCTTTGCAGCACCTCCTAACGAATCATGGGCAGCTAAACGATCTTCACAACGGCCCACGGCATGATCCAAATTTCTAAGGCTGTCATTAAAATCAGATAAACGTCGCGAACAATTTTCAATTTCTTCTGTTTTATTAACTAAGTCGTTATTAAGTTTTTCCCATCTATCTTTAATATCTTGTAGTTCACTTTTAATGGGATCCTTGTCAGTGTCGCAAAAACCTATGAAAGTTTCCCCTAATAACCTAGTCGTCTCATATTCATTCGAATGTTTCCACACTTCACTACGAAGAGTCTGAATATCACGTAAACGATTTTCCATATTTGATTTATAGAGTTTTCCAGGTGTTAAGCTCAGTAATTTATCTTCAGCTGATCGTAACCACAGTAAAAATGATTCTGACGTTTGCGAATATTTTTTACAATGTTCCATACATGTCTGAAGTCGAGAATGCCTTTCAGATACCTCCCTTCGAAGTTTGTCCCATAATTGCTGGATTCTCTCCAAGTCGCGCTTTATTGTACGATGTTGTTGTCGATCGGATAACTCTTTACCCTTGTTTATGAGCATTATAACTTCGTGTTCACGTGCCATTATTTCCCGATAAATTGGTTCATGGGCATCAATTTGATGTTGTAGTGTAGGCTTATGCGCTGATAAAAGCAGCTTCTCAGAAAAATTCGATAGTTCTCCAGCTAACCAACCAAGCATTTTTGTACAATTTTCTGACAAGTGACGAGTATCTCTTAGAGATGCTTCAGTTACAGCCTTTTTTGTGTCCAACTTTCGTTGTAATGCCTGATACTGTTTCGCTAATGCAGCGACACGCGAATTTACATCAGCTCGAGACGCAGAGTCACCAAGTATATTGCAAAGTAATACAGCTGATTGTTCAGCGTCGGCTAACAGAGATCGTTGACCCTCTAACTGCCGTTCTAGATTTTCAATTTTAAGCAAATTCTCTTGATGATCACCATCAGGTGATAATTCATCCAAATTGTCACTGATACTTTGTAATGCTTCCCGTAATCTATTAACGGCAGCGTCGAATTCTTTACTACTATCAGCAGCTCCTCCTAAGTTATTTGCACGATCATCTAAACGAGCTACCAAGTCATCCCACTTAGTTATAACTTCATTGAGTTTTTTCTCTATGACTGACGTTTCCGTAGGGTTCGATATGCGATTTAAGACATCGTGACCTATCTCTTGGAAATGATTCAATTGCGGCTGTTGGATTCGAAATTCTTCTCGAAGTACTTGTACCTGCTGTACTTGACTTTGCACCATCCTTGAGTCCGTCGAAATAGGACCGAGGACAGTTAAGATACGTTCCTTACTGAGTAACCAATTTGATAAATTGTTGTAGGTATCTAAGAAGTCTCTAAGTTTCTCCGAAAACTCAATACGACTCTTGCATACATCGCTTAGATTCTTCCATTTCTCTATAATTATATCACTTTCTTGCCTTAACTCTTCTGCACCAGTTACATCAGACTTACGACGAAGTATATCTTTAATTTGGGCCTTGGTTGTGTCTAATAAGCTTTGCTTTTCATACATATCTTCTAGAATTTTTCTAGTCTGTTTAATACAAATTTCAGCTTCATCTTTCTTCGAAGCTGATTCTTTCGGTACTTGGCGCTGAACGCGATCTAAAAATACTGACAAATTTTTCAAGTTTTCGTATTGCTTTCGTACTTCCTCGGCCATGGTATCGATCTCGTTTTGTCTATCTGCCAATCGAACACCAATTAGACTGTAGCGATTATTAATTTCTTTTAATTGCTGCTGAATTGGAGACTGTTCTGAGATTTGGAAACCATCTTGAGAGGATCTACGACTTAAAAATCCACTTGAACTATGAGACAATGGTGACATAATAATGCCCTTATTAGGGCTTGGACTTCTACCATCAGTACGCATGGGGCTTACTCGCTTAATGGGACTATATGTTAGCCTCTTGCGACTTGGACTTTCTGGCTGGCAAAGCGCATCATACTGAGCACCAATATCATTAATCTTATCGATTTTTACACTAAAATCTCTATGTTTATGTAAAAGTGGCTTCAATTCATCGCGTTGTTCTTTTATTATTTTTAAATCGATGGCAACAGGACTCATTCTACTTATAACAGTTTCCATTTCAGTCAACCATGAATTCACTTCTTCTTTCATGCTTTCATATTTAGTTTTCTGTTCCGATTTAAGTTTAGAAAGTTTAGATTGCTCATCCAAAGCAACATTTATATTTCGCCACAGGTTTTCAAGTGCATTTATTCGATCACGCAGAGCACTAGTATCGGTGACGTCACGTTGTCCAATTAAGTCTTTGCATTTACTTAGACAGCTCTCATATGCAGATGTTTTGCTTTCCTTTTGTCGCATAGCGTTATCCATACGAGCTAATAATTTGTCGATAGGTAAATTATTTGCATCTCGACTATCAATCATTTCTTGTAAGTTATGCAAATCTCGTTCCACTGTACAAATTTCCTCCAAACACTGTTGCAATTGGCTATATATATTATCTAAGAATTCACCGCGTTTGTACAACTTCTCTACAAGTTTCTGAACCTTATCTGATACTGCTTTTAAATTAGATTCAACATTTTTAGCAATACGGGTATACGACGCAGTATTCATTAGATTTTGTGCTGATGATTGGACACTGTCCACTGTTATTTGATATGAATTGACATCTGCTAAGAGAGTTTTATGTTGTCGTATTTGCTCTTGCAAACGTTCTTTTATGAGAGAAGCTGGGCGAAACTGTAATTTGAATTTATCTTCGGCTTTATTTACCAAGAGAACTAAGTTTTCAAGAGCATCTTGAACGCCTTGTGATTGAACCAATGTTTTATCGAGTACTTTGCAATGTTCACCAAGGGTATCCAACATTTTTTGATATTTCGCTTTTAATTCCAATGCAGGCATTTCTAAATTCTTTGCTTCAGCTGGACTAAGTTGACTTCCTAATATTTTCAGTAAATCATCCAATGTTTGATCAATGTTATCTATTAAGCGCCCATTGGCTAACAATTCATTATGAAGAGATTTTGCTTCATTCATTTGATCATGAGCAGCTTTTGTGTCCACTGAAACAGGTTCTGATAATAGACGAGAAACTCTAGGCTGTGCACTACGAATAAATTCGTTCGCTTTATCTATGGAATTTTTGAATTCTCTTTGACATGCAATCAATCCAGATATACGATCTTGAAGAGCATTTGCACGATGTAATAAATCTTTGTACTGTGTTGATATTAATGAAACTTCTTGACGAATTGGACTTTCTGCATTAGATATTGGTTCAATATGAGGTAGACGTTCGGGTAATGATGTACGAAAATCATTTAAAATTGATAAAAATTCTTTGCTGCCATCCACAAATCGCTGTGCTGACATGGTTATAAAACGCAAGTCCGCTTGATGGCCTATAACATCATTTACAAACTCACGTACTGAGTCGCCATTTGACGATAGATTCTTCAAGTCTACCAATGACTGTTCTTTGTCTTCAAGCCTGCGCCGAGCTTCTTGTAACCAGTTAAAGAAAATACTTAGTTCGCCACATATTTTAGTCAATTCATCTCGTATTGTTTCAAGTCGTCGCAATAATCGCGATGCCCGATCGCTGACACGATCAACACGTGAGCGCAATTCTCGTCCAGCATTTTCTAATGTTGAAACCTCCGGAGCGGATAGAACATCTGCACCAGTTAAAACAATCTGACGAATTTGTTCTAAACATGAAGAAACTGGTCTTTGTTGCCCATCAATTTCATCTTTTATTTGCTATAATGTTTAAAGATAAAGAAAATAATGTTATATGCAATGAATATATATAAATGTATGTAGGAATATACTAAGTTCATTAGACTGTACGATTTTAGATGATAAATGAAAGTCGCTGCAAACCAATTCTATAATCAAAAAACGTTTCATTCTACTCCGGTCAGGCATTACTTACTAGGAAAGTTTTGGATGACAAACTTAAAATCGAAGGGGAAATAATAGCCTTGTACTTTCTGCAGAATTTTGATGTCTGTGCTTAAGATATCACACTTGATATGGTACACAATGCTACTAGTAAAATAGTTGGAAGATATTGAAGCTTCACAACGGTTTAAAAGATTTGGAGATAGATTAATGACAAACACGGATATGATTTTTAAGGCGTTTGTATTAAAATACAAAGGCATACAGAGGGATGAAGACGATCTGGACCAAAACTTGCACATATCGACACTCTGGAAGCAGGACAAAGGAGGACTGAAGTTGTGGAAAGCAAGCAGCTAAATAAAGTCAGCAGCAATTAGGAAGGCTGATCGGGACAAACAGAAACGGCTTGGCCGTGGATCAATGAGACCTGATGTAAATAATTTTTTCATTTGCATTCTTACAATGATATATCTGTGGTTATAAAGCAGTTTTGTTACAAAAAATCGCCAGAAGAAATTTCATTTGGTCTAATAGTTAAATTGCAATGATATATGTTCTTCATTGCATCTAAAAAATATCTAATTGATGGTATAAATAAACCGAAACACAGAAAAGAAACCCATAGTCAAATCGGTAGGTAAACGATAGTTTAGACTATACATATGGGGCAGCTGTATTTAAGACGAAGTCATAAAACCGGTGCTGCCAAATTAGGTAACACAATATTGAATATTTTATATGTAAGAAAATATGTTATATCATTTTAGTGAATATTGATAGCCGTTCACATTTCTCAAAAAAATATATGTAAAGCCTAATTTTTTTGTGGTGCTTTAAGAAATTATAATCACAACAGCAAACAAAAATCCAAATCAGACCTACATATATATTTCATATTGTTATCACGCAAATTTTTTTTTAAATTCACAGAACTGTGTTCAATAGTATCTTCAATGGTTAGAAATAAAAATGTGTAATCCCCACACAATGGGTTTTGATCATTGAGAATAGTATTTAACATCTAGATATTTAATAACTGATTGGAGGAAAATTGTGTGTCAGGATAATATGAGCTTTATCTGACATACATTTAACGGAAAGTGTATTATAAATACAGTATGGACTATTTTCCTGTTATATTACCATAAGAATTGCATATAACAAATGGCTAACTGAGATACACTGCACGATGAACTCAAAATATTTGAGAAGTAGCTGCAGAATAATTTCTATTTATTTTGGAAAGCTTTTTAAACATGCAAGTTAAGTTTACTTTGCTTGTTGGGACTTTTATTGAAACGTAATTTTTTTTTGCGGATATCGGTAGAACGTTCGATAGGTGTGCATGTTCGTCCTGGCACAGGTAATACAAGCAACGGGTATCGCCATGCAAATTGGATCACGAGTAGGTATCCTCAAGGAGTATTCTTTGTGACATGATTAGGAAAATGTACATGTATGGGAACTTACATATGTACATCTTATAAATAACAAGTAAGGAAGTCTAAGTTTGGCTGAACCGAACATTAAATACCCAGCGTTAGTTTTCAGAACGAGATACAAATACCATGACTTGGCAATGATATATGCCCTAGAATCTTATTTGAAATTTTCTATATCAAAAAAGGGTGCGTGGTTATCATCCGATTTCGCCCATTTTAAACACCAACCTGCCGTGGCCACAAAGTAACCTGTGCACCAAATTTCATGCGAATATCTCAAGTTATACTCAACTTATGTTAATTTATGTGATTTTCGATATCGAAAAAGGGGGCGTGGTTATCATCCGATTTCGACAATTTTCAAGAGCAGCTTACCTTGGCCAGAAAGTAGCCTGCATAACAAATTTCATGCAAATACCTCAATCTTAAACTCAAGTTATGTTAATTTATGTCATTTTCGATACCGAAAAAGGAAGCGCGGTTATCATCCGATTTCGTCCATTTTCAATAGCAACCTACATTGGCCAAAAACTAACCTGTATAGCAAATTTCATGCAAAGATCTACATTTTTACTCATAGTAGAGGATCCGACCATAGAACAACCTTCACCCATCGCGTTACGGGTTGAAATAAATTTTAATATATAATTTGATTTACAAAAATTATATTCCGTAAAGGTTGCCTGCAATTCAGGTGCAAAGTATAATTAATTAATAATTAAAAAATAATAATTTTTTTATTAAAAAAAAAAATTTTTTAATTATTGCACTCATTCCGTTACGCATTAAATTGCATACCAGTCGTTAGTATGTAACTTGTGCAATATGCAAACACTAGCTTTGAACAGGTAAAAAAAAAACAGGTAAAAATTATAGTAAAATGTACCTGTCGAGTAACGAGATGAGCCTTATATCAGGGACGGAAAATAATGATTATTCGTCATTATTTCGATCAAAAAAATCACAATGTTCTAAACATTGCAAAACAATTCTAAATACACCATTGCATTTCTTATGCTATAAACTGTGTGAATCTGCAATGATTTTTATTTTTTTAGTTTTATCCATATTGATCAAAGATAATCATTAAAACTTGAGTAAAATTTTTTGATCTTAATTTAATTATTAAACTTTGATTTAAATTATTTAAATCATGAATAATAATTATATCTCGATTTAAATATTTTTGATCTCGGATAATTATTATATTTGATTTTAATCGATTTTACTCAATCATAATAGTTATCTCTTGATTTTTATTATTTTCCTCAGCCGTGATCATTATCCATGATTTATACAAATTTTCCTTCAATCATAATCATTATCGTCGATTTTTATATTTTTTCTTCAAGAATAATCATTACCTTTGATTTTTATCAATTTTCCTCAAACATAATTATTATTTTTGATTTTTAAAATTTTCGCTCACCATAATAATAATTATTTTGTGATTTTTATTTTTTTGCTCAGGAATAATAATTATCTTGTGATTTTTATTTTTAATCCTCATGATAAAACTCAAAACGTCATATCTCCTGAACTATGACGAATTTCGGCTCGAAAACTTAAAAGTAGAGGTATATTAGGTATTGCCTGAAGTGTTTAATGCTATCCATAAATCATTGAAAAATCGTTTATAAGAGGGGGAAAATGGGTATGAAAATATGCATGTATTATGCTTTCTCATAAGATGGAGGGCACATTTTGAACCCGACCCCCTCAGAATTTGATGAAATTTTGCATAAGGGTACATTTTACCTATTCGGATACAGCCTCCTTTTTAGAAATTGCTTTTTACAACAATTGTGGGCATGTCAAATTGTTGAAATATTTAAAATTTGGCGGTAATTGCTTTTTTCAAGCTGTAATTACTACGGGATGGGTCGACATACATACATACGTATCTAAAAACTAAAATGGAATGTTTTTTTTAAATTTCTTAATAGGTAAAATGTACCCTTGTTGGGACTTTTATTGAAACGTAATTTTTTTTTGCGGATATCGGTAGAACGTTCGATAGGTGTGCATGTTCGTCCTGGCACAGGTAATACAAGCAACGGGTATCGCCATGCAAATTGGATCACGAGTAGGTATCCTCAAGGAGTATTCTTTGTGACATGATTAGGAAAATGTACATGTATGGGAACTTACATATGTACATCTTATAAATAACAAGTAAGGAAGTCTAAGTTTGGCTGAACCGAACATTAAATACCCAGCGTTAGTTTTCAGAACGAGATACAAATACCATGACTTGGCAATGATATATGCCCTAGAATCTTATTTGAAATTTTCTATATCAAAAAAGGGTGCGTGGTTATCATCCGATTTCGCCCATTTTAAACACCAACCTGCCGTGGCCACAAAGTAACCTGTGCACCAAATTTCATGCGAATATCTCAAGTTATACTCAACTTATGTTAATTTATGTGATTTTCGATATCGAAAAAGGGGGCGTGGTTATCATCCGATTTCGACAATTTTCAAGAGCAGCTTACCTTGGCCAGAAAGTAGCCTGCATAACAAATTTCATGCAAATACCTCAATCTTAAACTCAAGTTATGTTAATTTATGTCATTTTCGATACCGAAAAAGGAAGCGCGGTTATCATCCGATTTCGTCCATTTTCAATAGCAACCTACATTGGCCAAAAACTAACCTGTATAGCAAATTTCATGCAAAGATCTACATTTTTACTCATAGTAGAGGATCCGACCATAGAACAACCTTCACCCATCGCGTTACGGGTTGAAATAAATTTTAATATATAATTTGATTTACAAAAATTATATTCCGTAAAGGTTGCCTGCAATTCAGGTGCAAAGTATAATTAATTAATAATTAAAAAATAATAATTTTTTTATTAAAAAAAAAAATTTTTAATTATTGCACTCATTCCGTTACGCATTAAATTGCATACCAGTCGTTAGTATGTAACTTGTGCAATATGCAAACACTAGCTTTGAACAGGTAAAAAAAAAACAGGTAAAAATTATAGTAAAATGTACCTGTCGAGTAACGAGATGAGCCTTATATCAGGGACGGAAAATAATGATTATTCGTCATTATTTCGATCAAAAAAATCACAATGTTCTAAACATTGCAAAACAATTCTAAATACACCATTGCATTTCTTATGCTATAAACTGTGTGAATCTGCAATGATTTTTATTTTTTTAGTTTTATCCATATTGATCAAAGATAATCATTAAAACTTGAGTAAAATTTTTTGATCTTAATTTAATTATTAAACTTTGATTTAAATTATTTAAATCATGAATAATAATTATATCTCGATTTAAATATTTTTGATCTCGGATAATTATTATATTTGATTTTAATCGATTTTACTCAATCATAATAGTTATCTCTTGATTTTTATTATTTTCCTCAGCCGTGATCATTATCCATGATTTATACAAATTTTCCTTCAATCATAATCATTATCGTCGATTTTTATATTTTTTCTTCAAGAATAATCATTACCTTTGATTTTTATCAATTTTCCTCAAACATAATTATTATTTTTGATTTTTAAAATTTTCGCTCACCATAATAATAATTATTTTGTGATTTTTATTTTTTTGCTCAGGAATAATAATTATCTTGTGATTTTTATTTTTAATCCTCATGATAAAACTCAAAACGTCATATCTCCTGAACTATGACGAATTTCGGCTCGAAAACTTAAAAGTAGAGGTATATTAGGTATTGCCTGAAGTGTTTAATGCTATCCATAAATCATTGAAAAATCGTTTATAAGAGGGGGAAAATGGGTATGAAAATATGCATGTATTATGCTTTCTCATAAGATGGAGGGCACATTTTGAACCCGACCCCCTCAGAATTTGATGAAATTTTGCATAAGGGTACATTTTACCTATTCGGATACAGCCTCCTTTTTAGAAATTGCTTTTTACAACAATTGTGGGCATGTCAAATTGTTGAAATATTTAAAATTTGGCGGTAATTGCTTTTTTATACCTAGTAGTGCTTCGCACACAAGGTATATTAACTTCATTCGCCTAACGGTAGTATGTAACGGCATAAACGAATCGAGATAGCTATTGACTTATGTATATCAAAATGTTCAGGAGGAAAAGAGAAATTGATTGAGCCATGTCCGTCCGTCCGTCCGTCCGTCTGTAAACACGATAACTTGAGTAAATCTTGAGATATCTCAATGAAACTTGGTATGCAGGTTCCTTTTTACTTATCTCTGAACGCTATTGAAAATAGGCAAAATCGGTTAAAAGCCACGCCCACTTTCTATATATATAATATTTTCGAAAATACAAAAAGAGTGATTATTCAGTACATAATACACCTATAAGGATAAAATTTGGTGTGTACCTTAGCGTTAAGGCAAAAAATAAATTTCTGAAGAAATTTTTAAAAAAGGGCGTGGCACCGCCCACTTTTGACTAAGTCAAATTTGGAAATATTATTAATCATAAATCAAACACCGCTCAAGATAGCAAAATAAAATTCAGCACACATATTACTATTAATACAGGCAATATTTCGAAAAAAAATTAGCGAAATCGGATTAGGTCCACGCCCAATTTTATACGAAAGATTTCGAAAAGGATCATGGATATATTGAATATGCTATAACTTTGCTTAAACTAGCTGTATATCATTTCTATTTCACCTCTAAAGTGTTCGTGGGCAAAGAAAGTCGAAAGCACAAAATTTTTGGAAAATGGGCGTGGCCCCGCCCCTTTATGGGGGATTATTCCACAAAACTTTCCATGCCATAACTCTGGTAAAAATTGACTTATTGAAACGATATTTAGAGAAAGTGTTCAACATATAAAGCTAACTCTTTGCTGAAAAAATAAACAAAATCGGAGAACGGACACGCCCACTTTTTGAACATAGTTCTAAAAAATTTCTTCGTAAAATTAAAATCGCGATATTTCCATAATTGTATAAGTTATATAAATAAGATTTTACACACATAATAGCCTTTTTAAACAAAACTATACTGTAAAAAAATTTTGTGGATTTTGGTGAAGTAGGCGTGGCGCCGCTAACTTTTTAGCATAAAAGCTCTGCTATTTTCAAAAGCGATTGCTTGGAATTTCAAGAATGTATTTCAATGAAATTTAGTGAGACACTTCCCAATAGTATGTAGTATACTCCTGCCAAAAATTACGCAAATCGAATAACAAACAAGGAAGATTTACGGGCAAGTAGTTAACACCCTACTGCCTTTTTTATACCTAGTAGTGCTTCGCACACAAGGTATATTAACTTCATTGGCCTAACGGTAGTATGTAACGGCATAAACGAATCGAGATA
Source organism: Sphenella marginata (assembly GCA_951509765.1). Taxonomy (NCBI): domain Eukaryota; kingdom Metazoa; phylum Arthropoda; class Insecta; order Diptera; family Tephritidae; genus Sphenella; species Sphenella marginata. The sequence goes on along the minus strand of OX608083.1, from coordinate 31,876,198 downwards.
GATATTGACTTATGTATATCAAAATGTTCAGGAGGAAAAGAGAAATTGATTGAGCCATGTCCGTCCGTCCGTCCGTCCGTCCGTCCGTCCGTCCGTCCGTCCGTCTGTGAACACGATAACTTGAGTAAATCTTGAGATATCTCAATGAAATTTGGTATGCAGGTTCCTTTTCACTTATCTCGGAGTGCTATTGAAAATAGGCAAAATCGGTTAAAAGCCACGCCCACTTTCTATATATATAATATTTTCGAAAATACAAAAAGAGTGATTATTCAGTACATAATAAACCTATAAGGATAAAATTTGGTGTGCACTTTAGCGTTAAGGCAAAAAATTAATTTTTGAAGAAATTTTTAAAAAGGGGCGTGGCACCGCCCACTTTTGATTAAGTCAAATTTGGAAATATTATTAGTCATAAATCAAAAACCGCTCAAGATAGCAAAATAAAATTCAGCACACATATTTATATTAATACAAGCAATATTTCGAAAAAAAATTATTTAAATCGGGTTAGGTCCACGCCCAATTTTATACGAAAGATTTTGAAAAGGATCATAGATATATTGAATATGCTATAACTTTGCTGAAACTACTTGTGTATCATTTCTATTTCACTTCTAAAGTGTTCGTGGCCAAGAAAGTCGAAAGCACAAAATTTTTGGAAAATGGGCGTGGCCCCGCCCCTTAATGGGGGATTATTCCAAAAAACTTTTCATGCCATAACTCCGGTAAAAATTGACTTATTGAAGCGATATTTAGAGAAATTGTTCAACATATAAAGCTAACTCTTTGCTGTAAAAATAAACAAAATTGGTGAACGGACACGCCCACTTTTTGAACACAGTTCTAAAAAATTTCTTCGTATAATTAAAATCGCGATATTTCCTCAATTGTATAAGTTATATAAATAAGATTTTACACACATAACAAGCTTTTTAAGCAAAACTGAACTGTATAAAAATTTTGTGGATTTTGGTGAAGTAGGCGTGGTGCCGCCCACTTTTTAGCATAAAAGGTCAGCTATTTTCAAAAGCAATTGCTTGAAATTTAGAGAAGGTATTTAAATGAAAGTTAGTGAGATGCTTCCCAATAGTATATAGTATACTCCTGCCAAAAATTTCGCAAATCGGATAGCAAACACGCAAAATATACTGACAAGTAATTAACACCCTACTGCCTTTTTTTTATTAATTTTTTCTATTTTCATACCTTTCATGAACATGGGGAAAGCTATTTATATTTTGTTATTTAGTGATAGTTTAATTTCCCACTTACAATAGAAATGTTTTTATCGAAAACAATCAGTTGCCTTTATAACAAATTTTCAGGTATGTATTAAAATAGACCTGAGTAAATTAGGATACCAAAACAGATCACTACTAGGTATTTAATGTTCGGTTACACCCGAACTTAGACTTCCTTACTAGTTTTTTATTAATTTTTTTTATTTTCATACCTTTCATGAACATGAGGAAAGCTATTTATATTTTCTTATTTAGTGATAATTGAATTTACCACTCACAAAAGAAGTGTTTTTAATCGAAAACAATCAGTTGCCTTTATAACAACTTTTCCGTTATTAAAATAGACCTGAGTAAATTGGGATACCAAAACAGATCACTACTAGGTATTTAATGTTCGGTTACACCCGAACTTAGACTTCCTTACTAGTTTCAAGCTGTAATTACTACGGGATGGGTCGACATACATACATACGTATTTAAAAACTAAAATGGAATGTTTTTTTAAATTTCTTAATAGGTAAAATGTACCCTTATGCAAATTTTCATCAAAATGTGAGATGTTCGGATTTAAAATGTGCCTTTCATGTTATGAGAAAGCATAGTACATGCATATTTTCATACCCCTTTCCCCCCTCTTATAAACGATTTTTCCATGATTTATGTATAGAATTAAACACTTCAGGCAAAGAGGTATATACTTTTAAGTTTTCGAGTCGAAATTCGTCATAGTTCAGGAGATATGACGTTTTGAGTTTTATCATGAGGATTAAAAATAAAAATCACAAGATAATTATTATTCCTGAGCAAAAAAATAAAAATCACAAGATAATTATTATGCGTGAGCGAAAATTTTAAAAATCAAAAATAATAATTATGTTTGAGGAAAATTGATAAAAATCAAAGGTAATGATTATTCTTGAAGAAAAAATATAAAAATCGACGATAATGATTATGATTGAAGGAAAATTTATAAAAATCATGGATAATGATTACGGCTGAGGAAAATAATAAAAATCAAGGGATAATTATTATGATTGAGTAAAATCGATTAAATTCAAAAATAATAATCATCCGAGATCAAAAATATTTAAATCGAGATATAATTATTATTCATGATTTAAATAATTTAAATCAAAGTTTAATAATTACCGCCAATCGAAAAGATAAAACTCTACAAATAATAATTATTCCTCAATCAAAAAAATATTTTCCAAAAAATAATAATTAAATGCTGATTTTTATTATTTAACTCATAATGATTACCGTCCCTGCCTTATATCAATGTAAAGATAAGTTTATTACAAACACAATGATATAGGGTTTCCTGCCAAAAAATGGTGCTAAATACCGGTTGCCGAGCTTTAAAAAAAATTAATATTCGCTTAAGATAGCATAAAAACACAAAATAAATTCAAATTTTTTTAAATATAAAATAGATTTAAAATATAAAAGATAGATATTGGGTTATGTTTATAATATTATTTTATTTGAAGTCCAAAAATATTTCAATTGCAAAGTTTTCCAATTAATATTAACATTACTCAGAATCAAATTCATCCGAATCTGAAAAATTTTGATCTTCAAGATCTGATGATTCCTCACTATTCTCATTTTCTGTCATTTCCACAACATCTTGTACCGTTAAAGGTGTCTGATCCCCAATAAATCCTGTAGGCTGTAGATATTTATCAAAACACCAGCCGTAGTTTTCGGTGCAGTGAAATAACTCCCAAATGAAATAACTCCCATGAAATAAGTCCCAATAAAAATGAAATAATTCCCAACTTTAATAAATGAAATAACTCCCAAAGAAGGAAATGAAACAACTCCCAATTATTATTTCATAATGAAACCACAAGTCCCCAAAATAATGAAATAACTCCCAAATGAAATAAGTGCCAAGAAATATGAAATAACTTCCAATTATTTCATTTCTCTTAAGATTGTAATTTAACAAGTTTCAATGTTTTTGTAACTGTTTCTATAACTGTAGTAAGGTAAGATTTTAGAAAAGCAATGACTTATTGTTTTTCACGTATTCAAGCTAAAGCTCAATGCTATAAAGAAATAAAATGTCCAATCTTAAGTTTAACATAATAAGCGGAAAAATAATTAATAGTAAAATCTTCTATGTAAAAGATGAAAACTAGTGCTATATAAAAAAGTCTGAAGCTAAAGGTACGATTTACTATACGTGCTACGAAAAAATTACAGTTTATGTAATTGAAGAAATGTGTATAGCATTTTGTCGGCTTTTTATTTGCCAAAATAAAAAAAAATTCTAGTAAAAGTAACATGAAATTATTTGAAAACCTTTGTCATTATATGAAATAGTATGTATGTATACATAAAAAGGCGGGGCGGCGCCCGCCGGGACGCGCCGGACGGCGGAGAAGCGCGAACGGCCGCGAATGCAAATTTTAAGCCAAATGAAATAAGTCCCAACAAATATGAAATAAATCCCAATGCTGAAAAATAATGAAATAATTGCCAACAAAATTTTATGAAATAAGTCCCAACGCATTGGAAGTTATTTCATTATGAAATAAGTCCCAATTTGTATGGAAAATATTTGGGAGTTATTTCATTTTTTGTTGGGAGTTATTTCATTTGGGAGTTATTTCACTGCACCGTAGTTTTCGGGATGTGGCTGCACACAATGAGGGTCCGTTGCATGAAGCCACATAGAATTGACAAACATGGTTCTTAAAATTTTTTGTCGCAGTGATATCCAGCACGGTGGTATGGTGTTACAGTCAAAGCTTTTTAGTTTTTTTAAAAATTGTTCGGTATCTTCTTTGGACGAATAAGTTTTTAGAAAAATCCGATATCTAGCATCATTCACCTTATTGCAGTTATTTATACCATACATACTAGCTGTGAACTCTTGAACTATGTCCATTTTTTCATTAATGAATATATCAGCTTCATTCGTGAAAGATGCAAAAACCTATTGATATTTCACGTTCTTGCAAAATAATTTGTAAGGTTTCACTTTTCCTTTGTTATAAAATGAAGCTGTATATTCGCATCCTGTAAATGCGTAAAAAGCTGGTAAACTTTGGCATATTGACGATCCCAACTTCGCCGCTAATTCGTTGCAATTAATACATTCTAGATGATGATTTTGATTTTTTTTGCTGAACTGATTGTTGCATTTTGTGTATATTTCCCAACAAAATAACCAGAAAATCGGTATCTGAGGCTTTTATCAAAATGTTTGAGCCTGCTGATACTTTAAAAGCATGGAAAATCATCCGAGTATCAGCCTCTTCGTGATGACATTCGTAATAGATTTCTTCAGTTTTTTTAATGGAACATTCTTGAACTTGAAAAGAATAGCAGTGTTAGTCAACAGTTAGAAAGATTTTTTTGTTTCTAATGATCGTTACCACGTTTGGATTTACGCAATACTCAGCCAAGAAATGTACCAAGGCTTTTTTGAAGTAATAATTTTTAAGGCTGCGTAGAAAATCTTTTGGTCTGCTCTGTTGAGGTCCAAAATGTTATGCGGAGCATCGAATTCCTGTCGATGGAGACGTTCGGAATCTTTGATCGATGGTGATAAATAGCGATCGAAAACTAAATGTATTTCTGTAGCGCTTGTTGAACACATTTTAATCAGTATCGACTCAGCAACTTTGTCAAATGCTTGTGGCATAGAAGATCCGATCAAGTGCGAAAAGTAAAAACCGTCGATTATTTCAATGTTGATATTTGTGGGCTCAACCAAGTCAGTATTGGATTTTAAAGCTTTTGCTAATGTTGATTTAACAGTTTTGAACATTTCACCAGCACATGAGAAAAGCGCAGGCGGCATTGGTGCTAGCGGAAACGTTAAACAATATTCAAGATTAATTTTTTTGTCAATACTAATAGCCAGGAGTCGACCAAATATGTGTCGTTCCATTTTTAATAACACCATCTTACTTTTATCTTTACTCATCATTACTTTACTAGTTCACTCTGAAGCAAAATTTAATATTTTGTTTCGTTTAATAGGTTTCTCGAATCTTCCAAGAGCTGCAGAACATTCTGTGATGATACCAGTGTCTTTGACTTTCAGTAAGAAATCACTAACTTCTTCAGATGTTGATTTACCCGTGGAAATGTTAAATAAATAATTTTTATCTATCGTGTTATCAAATGGATTCATTGTATCTTTTATAGCTTCAATAATACTCATCAGGTCTTTCCTATCTTTTTTTATTCTGCTTTTTTGCAACGAATACGAAGTATCAACCCTTTTTTTGCAGCCCGATACATTCTTTTACACTTGATAATATATTTGTCCTCATGCTGTGATTCAGTGCCCATCTTTGACGCGCAGATATTGCGTCCACGGCAAGATTATCAGACAACTCATTGCTAGCATCAGCATTGATGGTCTGCTCCAGCGTCAAGTCTACAGGTGATCGAGCAAAATTAGCTTTGGTTCGTCTGATTCCAAAAGCACCTCGACGGAATTCGTCTACCAACGGTGAATTTTCAGAATACAAAGTGATCAAATTATTCAAGTAAAACAGAGCCCATCTAGCAATTAGGCTGATTGAACGAAAAAAATAAATCAGACATGTTGAATATCGAGTCCATATACAATTCAAAATCACTTGTGCGAATGCTTCTTGAAAATCAATGGAATAAATTAATGAACTCACAATATTGATAGTAAAATTGAGCAGTTTTACCTTTTATGCCAATTAAAGTTTCTCTACAAAACTCTCTATCGCACTGGATATTTTGCTCGGATATTTATTTTTTTAAAGCTCGGCAACCGGTATTTAGCACCATTTTTTGGCAGGCAACCCTATATCCTTGTGTTTGTAATAAAATTATCTTTATATTGATATAAGGCTCATCTCGGTACTCGATAGGTCATTTTACTATTTTTTTTTACCTGTTCAAACCTGGCAACCCTATAAATCGCACCGGAAAAAAATAGGCAACGTAGTGTTTGCATATTGCACAAGTTACACACTAACGACTGCTATACAATTTAATGCGTAAGAATGAGTGCAATAATTAAAAAAAAAAATTTTTTAATTATTAATTAATTATACTTTGCACCTGAATTTTCAGGCAACCTTTACGGAATATAATTTTTTGTATATCAAATTATATATTAAAATTTATTTCAACCCGTAACGCGATGGGTGAAGGTCGTTCTATGGTCGGATCTTAGACTATCAAGTTATGTTAATTTATGTGATTTTCAAAATTTTCGATATAGAAAAAGGGGGCGTGGTTATAATTCGATTGCGACAATTTTCAACAGCAGCCTACCTTGGCCAGAAAGTCACCAATATACCAAATTCCATGCAAATATCTCAATTTTTACGCAAGTTATGTCAATTTATGTGATTTTCGAAATTTTCGATATCGAAAAAGGGGGAAATCATCCGATTTCGCCCATTTGCAATAGCAACCTAACTTGGCCAGAAAGTAACCTGTATGTAAATATCTCAATTTTTACTCAAGTTATCGTGTACATGCCTCTTTTCAACCTAAGAACTTTCATACGTGGAACTCTATATCTAACTCGATTATTTTGCGCCGTTACATAGTACCGTTATGTGGACACAATTATAATACCCTTGTACTAGTACGCTGGGTATAAAAATGAATGTGTGTGTGTCCTTTATAGGCGCCCAAAGAACACAACCGATTTTCATGAAATTTTGACAGTTTGTTCTTGGGGTCATGTGTTAAAGCATAGAATGTAGGTGGTCCTAAGCCCTCAGGCTTCATAAAACTTCAATTTGTGATAACTCTGAAAGTATTTGGTCCAAATGAATGATTTTTTGATATGTGTCTCCTTTAGTTTTGAAAAGTGGGCGGTTCCACGGCCAACGTTCAGGGACGATCTCTGTGAAACTTTCACGATAGGTTCGGAGATTTGGTATGTACGACATAGGATAGATATAGTTTTGAAAAAGAGGGGAGTGCCACGCCCTCAGGCTATTACAAATTTCCATTCGTTACTCTAAACTTATTTGGTATAAATTATGATATTTGGATATATAGTGAAGGGTTACAAAAATTTAGAAAAGTGGGCGTTTTGCTTGTGCTTCACTTAAAGTAGTTGGAAAATCATAGCTAGGAATATACATACATATATGGTTGAGTTAATGATATTTTATATTTCGACATGTGTTATATCAAAAAAATCTGGGAAATCGAGGGCGGTACCAGGATCAAATAAAAGTTATCTTCGCATTTATGGCCATATTAGGATCCGCAAAGAAAATGGGAGAACAACGGGAGTAGGAATATAAAAGAAGAGTAACTGTGTGTAGGATTCGGCAGAGAAAGAAAATGAAGATATGAAGATAAAAGTAGAAGAAGCGCCAAGTGTGGCGGGAAAATAGTATAATTTGTTACAAGTAGGCAAGTCAAATTTTAGCCAGACCAACATCTGCCGGGTTTGCTAATATAAAAAGAAAATACAATGGTTGTCGAACTTACCTTTAAAATATTTGCTTGATTGCGAATTTCATCGACTTTTTCTTTCGGACCTCCAATATTCGAAATTTTGTACTCAATTGTACTAACCCATTTCAGCAAGTCGTTTACACCTTCCTCACATATGTTGAATTTTTCAAACACCGCTTGCTAAATAAAAATAAATAAAAGAAGATTAAAATCAGTATTAAATAAGACTTTGTTTTTTTTTTAATACCGGGTCGTACAGCATATTAAGGTGATCACTTCCGTAACATTTTTTTTTTGTTTAGGGGCCCAAGAAATATATTGATCTACGTATAAAAAAATTCTCACGAATTTTGATATCAATTTTAAGGACTTGCAATTTTAATTTGAAACTTATTTTTAAATTTCGAATGATTTGCGACTTTTGCAATATTTTAAACCTTTAAGATCATTTTAGAAAATAACGGGTTTTTAATTTATCCTGAGCGAACCCTCAAAGGTTAAAATTCAACATTCAGGTACTTTAAATCAGGAACCGCAACTGTTATAAGTTTAATTATAGAACTCGACATTTTATCGTTATTTTCTGATTTTTTTCAATAAAAATCAACAATAATCGTTACGCTCAAGTTTTATTTGGTTTGTTTAAGCGTATTGATTACGTTTTGAGTTTTTTTTTATTTGACAGACAATAAAACTTACCCTTGAGTTTTATATTTGTGATCGACAGTAAACGTTATTCTTTGAGTGATATTTTATCGTTCACAGATAAAAATTAAGTTCCGTGCTTTAAGTTTTTTCGTGGATCAAAAAACCCAAAAGGCCGCTGCGCCTTTATGGCAAGTATTTTGTCGTAAGTATTGGTTGGTATAATTTCTATAAATATGTTTGAATTATTTATTAAGTACTAATGTTGGAGAGATTATATCAACCAATGTTTTTGATAACTTACTTGACAAAAACTCGCAGCGGCCTTTTGAGTTTTTGGATCTGCGAAAAAACTTAAAACTCGGAACTTAATTTTTATCCTTAAAAGATAAAATATCGCTCACAGAATAACGTTTACTGTCGATCAAAAATATAGAACTCAAGGCTAAGTTTTATTTTCTCTCAAAAAAAATAAAAATCAAGAAATAAGTTTTATGTTTGATCAAAAAAATAAAGCTCAAAAAGTGATCATTACTCTTAATCAAAAAATAAAACTCAAAAGTTATGATTAAGTTGTAATTTATATAGGATTCACTCAAACTTTTTTCAATCATTGTAGATTTCAGTTGAGCATGAAGAGACATGCACATTCATGTACTTGAAACTGTTCTAGGATAGGAGCAAGCCTTTGAGTTTTGACATTAAAAATACAAAATTAATCATTATTGGGGGCTCTACTTTAAATTAATGCTAAGGAATAAGAATTTCTTTTCTATATGTAGATTAATATTTTACTTAAGTAACAAAAAAAACTTTTGAGTAAATGAATCACGGTAATATACTTACTCTCTACATGTACACACTTAAAAAAAAAACAAAAATGTAAAATAAATAAATAATGCATATCATTTTTGTGGATAAAAGTTCTATACAATTGTATGCATAGACAATACTTCTCAACTTATTTCAACTTTAATTTGCCTTTAAAATAAAAATTAAAAACCTTTTAAAAATCATATGAATTGAGTATAGTCGCAGGAAAAAAGCATACCTTAATTTTAATTTGTTAGTATGCAACAATATTGTAATAAAAAATCAAGCAGATAAACCCCACACCAAATCAATAGATAAATTATAAAGGCGCTATTATTTATTTGTTAGAGAAATAAAAAAAAAGAAATAAATAAATAATAAATTGTATGTAAAATAAGCATGTCGAACGTTCATTAACGTAAACCTGAAAAGATGAAGCTGAAAAAGTAAGCAAAATTTTTAATGAATTAAAAAAGAAATCATTATGGGAAGTTCACAACTTACCATCGCAATATAACAAATTCATTATAATAAATAGCATGCGTATCTAATAGTAAGTATGTACTTAAACATATGTATACAATTGTAGGTAATACACATAAATAAATGCGTATATGTATGTAATATATATACATAAATATGACATTATATGCGGTAATATGATTGGTAAAGTTCCAAGATTAGATCAGCTCTTCGAAGTCTTACACAAATGTAATTGAATTGAAATTCGAACACAAAAGTGGCCAGAAAAGTTTTAGTTTTATGTATTATTTAACTTAACAATTTTCGTTTCATTCCTTTACCTTTTCTAAACTTTCCTAAAATTTCCTTTACTGTACTTTTTTCCTACTGCTTAATTGCCTTTTTTTCTTTCCTTAAGTCTTACTAATAATATTTCTATTTGTATCCTTTTATTTTTTTTTCTGATACATATGTACATATACGTTTTCATTGCTAATAGTCGACAGTTCAGTGTTTGTGCCGTATTTTAAATTAATTGTAATTAAAATGTAAATTACTTGTTGCATTTAAATTATTTCAAATTAAATAAAATAAAAATTAAAAAATCATACTTAATTTTTTAATTGTGTTATTCAAATCAAAATGTACTCTGCTATGTACGTATGTACTTAAGCATATGTATACAATTGTAGGTAATACACATAAATAAATGCGTATATGTATGTAATATATATACATAAATATGACCTTATATGCGGTAATATGATTGGTAAAGTTCCAAGATTAGATCAGCTCTTCGAAGTCTTACACAAATGTAATTGAATTGAAATTCGAACACAAAAGTGGCCAGAAAAGTTTTAGTTTTATGTATTATTTAACTTAAAAATTTTCGTTTCATTCCTTTACCTTTTCTAAACTTTCCTAAAATTTCCTTTACTGTACTTTTTTCCTACTGCCTAATTGCCTTTTTTTCTTTCCTTAAGTCTTACTAATAATATTTCTATTTGTATCCTTTTATTATGTTTCTGGTACATATGTACATATGGGCATATCCCAGAAACTGTCTACCAACCAAAAATATTTGAACTTAATCCAACCTAATTTTTTTTTTAATGGAGCATTAGAATAGATATCTAATTTTATAAATTTATAAAACAAAAATTATTTCGATGATCATTAATAAAAAAATTATAACCAAATCCTACCCTACCTCAGGTCTTTTAATGTTATACAAAAAAAGTGAAATTTTTTACGTGTTCATATCATTGCTTTAGTATTAACATAGATGGTCCAATCGAAAGCTATATTGTTATTCACTCAATTCTCCTTAAAATTTGTAAAAAAAAATTTCGTTTACTTTTCTGGAAACATTAAAATTTGGTATGAAATGCCAGGTAAAAGCGTTGTAGCGTGCGTAACGGAAAATCGGCTTTTTTTTATATTGTGAGTAGAAAAACTTTTTTTTTCACAAATCATCTATAATTTTAATTTAAATAAATATCCTGCTTTTAAGAAAAAAAACAATTTTCATTCTACAATTAAAAACCAAAAAATTACAGCATATTCATTTCTGTAGCGTGCGTAACGATTTGAGTTCTCACAAAAATTACAATAGAAACCTTTGCAATTTTTATTCTGTTTTCTTATCACTTCGCTTAAATCTGTTCTTCGCCTATTATTCTTAGCCTCTATAGTCGTACCGATTGGCGATTATTTTTTTAAATTGGCAAAAACTAATATAAATGGTATTTCTATTTTATATGTAAGCAGTACATATATAAAAAATACAACTGCATTTCTTTCGGAGAGATGGGCTAACGTTAAGAGCATTCCGGGAATAAAAAGCGACCATTATTTTTCCGTACTTAATGAAAATGAGCTCGAAATAGCACTAACGGCAGATTCAGCAAAACATAAAACTAATTTATAAACATATATACATCAATAAATTAATTTATAAACATAAATTATGAATTAATTAATCTTATTAAAAAAGAGTATAAATTGTTTTGTTAAAATAAATACAATTGTTTTTATTTATATACTACTGGAAAAAATGTAGCGTGCGTAACGTAGCGTGCGTAAAGTTGGGTTCACGGCCATCGTTAAAAAACTACACAATTTTTTGGCTGCAAGTAAGTTATTTTAGAATTCTCTTATATTCATCTTTCTTTAAGGTATTTCATTTGGTGTGCTTTATTATACAAAATTTGCTAAAAATTAAGAAAATATACCTCAACCTTCAAAGCTACTTCCATTTTTTGTAGCGTGCGTAACAATACTTTCAAATCAAATTTTTCGCAGCTTAAACCTGTTACAAAAAATATTTTGATGACATTCGAAAGTACACTCAAATCCCACTAAACACTTTGTATAACTTGAAGGTATGTCTTTTGAAAGACCAAAAAATTGTTATATTTCAATCCGAAAACGCGTACGAATGTGGCGTTCGTAACGCAGGATTTGCCCATATACGTTTTCATTGCTAATAGTCGACAGTTCAGTGTTTGTGCCGTATTTTAAATTAATTGTAATTAAAATGTAAATTACTTGTTGCATTTAAATTATTTCAAATTAAATAAAATAAAAATTAAAAAATCATACTTAATTTTTTAATTGTGTTATTCAAATCAAAATGTACTCTGCTATGTATTTTGTTTTTGTAATTTGTGAGTTTATAGTGAAAATCGCACTGAAAAATGTGTGGACTGTCAAAATTCGAGAAAAAAATTAAAATCAGCTGGTCTATTAACACGACCTGTATTATCGGATAATGGTATTCCACAAAGTGTGATTGAATTTGACGTTGCGCTCAATGGAAACTTAAAAAATCTTTAAGCCTTTTGAAAATTATATTATCAGCTTAAAAAAACATGATTTTAAACTGTTTTACATAATTACATATAAATATTCGAAATTTCAATATTTGTTCTTTGTCTTTAATTCAAGTCAAGGAATATGAGAAACAATTTTGTTTTAAATTTAGCAGTCTATTCTTGATACTGAATTGTTATTAGAAAATAATTGAAATTCCAAATTTTACCCGAACATTTTTCACAAGTCTTTAATGTGAGGGAAGTCAACTGTTGAAGTCTAAGTCACATTGAAATTCATAGCTTTTTTAATAAAATATCAAACGTATAGCATAAATAGAACATAAACTGTAAGATCGAATAATAAATCCTTCAAAGAAGTCTGATAATGAAAATTTTGTGATTTTATATATGGCTAAATATATCTAGAATCATAAAATTTTAATAGTTAAATTAGTAGAAAATTATATATGGTTAAAAGTTACATGCACTTCAAAGGGTTAAGTCATGTGTTTTTATTTGTTTGACATAATTATCCCTCAAGAGAGAATCTGATTCCACTGTTAATTACACTTTGTTTAATAAACTTTGATGCAAATTACAATTCATGTTGAACTTATTGGAGCATAGATCACTGTACAGAAGAGCTTTGTTTTTGTATTTGATGATTATGCGCATGACGTACAATTCAAATTTTTACATTGTGTGAAGAAATTCAATTAGTAAGAAATTTTCACAACGATTTGTGGACAGAGTATGTTGAATTGAATTTTTTGGTATACAGAATGAAAAGGCATTTATAAATAAAAAAAATGAATAAATTAAAATCGTAAATATAGTTAAATATGAAGCTTGAACGTACTGCCTATTTTTGTAGTTGAATTTCAACTACTAGGAGAACTACAGTTTAAATAAAACCGCTAAGTAAAGTATATGTATATTAGAACACCCACAGAATGTATGGGATTTGAAAAAGTATTAAATAATTTCGCTCCACACGCAATTTCTGAAAGAATGGGGATAAAAAATAAGATCTGTAAAAAAATTTGGCCATCCGTAGTGCAAAAATGCCATGGAAATTTGACCTAAAGGCTAAAAATGCACTAAAAAATGGAATATGTCTTTATTGGCTAATATCTCGTAAGCAAGTTTTTCATAGAGAAATAATAACAAAGACTTTTATTAAGAATGGTATCAGGAGTAAATTCTCCATGCACATTTTTTTCCTGTGAATGTCCTTTTAAGCACCTTTCATAAGAATGTTTTTTTTTTATTAGTTCAAATTTTTTTTCTATAGTATAATATGTATATATTTTAGTTAAAAATTTAGTTTTGCCAGGAAACCGGTACTGAACTGTCAAAAAGAAATACATTCATAATAAACGTGTAATTGTGACCTCTAGACCAAGAAATTTAAAATAAAAAGACTTCTGATAAGGCACCACAATGGAAAATAAATACAAAAGCGTGTTCTTAATTGGTAAGTCTTTAAAACTAAGTAAATATGGGAAAATAAATAAACAAATTTTTCTACACAGGTAAGAAAAAAAAATGTTTGAATGCAGACGCGCTTTCTAGCAGAAGAGAGGTGTTTAGTGTGTTTTTTTATTGCATGCAGTGGAGAAACATAACAAAAACTTGCCGTCACGAAACACATAAAAAAAATTTATAGATTACTTAAACAAAAACTGTTCTAAAGAAAACGTTTAATATTGTTTTATAGACTTCACAACATTTCATATTATTATTAAATTTGTTCCGTTACATATTTACCATTTTACTTCAACATACATAGCTATAAAATTAGAACTGTGCGCCTGAGTTATCTCATAGTGTATGTTTTCAAAACCTAAAAAAAAAAAAATTTCTCGATTTTACGCCAACCTACCATTGCAAAAGTGTTAATAAATTTAAAATGCAATGTTAAAATGAAACTTTGGGTAATATTTTATCAAACGGTGTAAAACTTATGTAACTCATTACTTTGAAAAAAATTAAAAATTAACTTCGACTTATTAAAAGTCCTTGAAAGGACACTCGCAGGTACAACCTTTATATGGGCAATTTACTCCTGACTCCAATCTAAGTAAAAGTCGTTATGTCGTTATTTCTCTTAAAATTACTAGTTTAGGAGATATTAGCCAATAAAGACATATTCCATTTTTTAGTGCATTTTTAGCCTTTAGGTCAAATTTCCATGGCATTTTTGCACTACAGATGGCCAGATTTTTTTACAGATCTTATTTTTTATACCCATTCTTTCAGAAAATGCGTGTGGAGCGAAGAAAAAAATTTTTTTTTTTTTGTGGGTGTTCTAATGTATATTTGATTTTTTTATATTTTAAATCTATTTTATATTTCTTTACTCATCTTCCTATAACCAAAAGGAAGTAATTTAAAAATAAAATAAAGTATGACCTGCATAGATATTAATTAATTTTATTTTTCACTACTACTTTAAAAATGCAAGTTAAGAGTTTCACTGTAAATTGCAGAAGAAGGTATCTAAACTGTTGGGAATTAGTTGTTATTAAAGAAAAGTATAGAATAGTATATGGAATATGTAAGTGTGGACTCACAAAATCAAGTTTAAATAAAATCGCATTTCAAGTTTTAAATGATGTGGGCTCATTCCATTTCAAGACAACCGGTCCGCGCGGGACATGATTTTTGATTTCGATGAAATTTTAATATGTTGTTCTTTGGTCAAAATAAAGAAACACTTGTTTTTTTTCCTAAGAGATGAGTTTTCTTTCGATGTTTTTTTAAATTCTTTTATACCCTCTTGTTGTATATGCTTACACCGCAAATGAATATTAACCTTTGATGTACACTCCGCTAAAGTTCTAATAAATATTTCAATTGAAGTGTTTTTTTTTACTAACTCCTTTCCTTCCCAAATAGCAAACGTAATTTCTTCTTGAATTTCTTCTTTTAAATACTCTGTTAGTTTTGCAATTACTCCTTCAACTGTCACTTATTAGCGATTTTAATATCTCTTAGTTCGGCACTGTAAAAATTATTAATTGACGCGCACGTACTTTCAACAAACTTCCTTTAAGCCCTAACTCTTTTTTACCTCCTCAAATATTTTCTATTCTATTTACCGCTTGCACCGCCTACTAATTGTTAGTATGTAAGATTTACAACAAGTGTTTCATGAAACATCATTGTTTATCTCGCTTACTCCTCCCGGACTACTAGAAATCATGTTAAGTAATAATTAAAATGTTTTTAATAATTCTAAATGACTTTGTGCACTGTAATCTTAAAAAAAAGACAATAAATGAATGTTTTCAATTATAAACGTGATATTTTGATTAGTTTTAAGCATTTGGCACTGATCGCCTTGTATGCTGATATGCATTGCATCAATATATGGGGGAAAACATGTTTAATATTCAAAAATTCATATCTCAAAAACAACGAATTTTCGCTAATAGGCATTTAGCCAAGTTGAAATATAAACTGTTGACTCAATATAGAAAAAATTAAAAAAAAGTAAAATTTTTTGAGATATTAATTTTTGAAAAAAGTCATAAATTTTTACTAAATACTGAAATTTATTTATTTTTTTTTAAACTATATTCCATTTTTTATAAATTTATATAAAAGTAGAAGTAATAACGAACATTGGCAGTTGAAAAAATGGGCGAAAAAAATGTTCATTGCATTTTAACGATTTCAACGGCCGATATTTCCAAAAAAAAAAAAAAATGTCAGGAAAAAAAAACAAGTGTTTCTTTATTTTGACCAAAGAACATACTAAATTTCATCGAAATCAAAAATCATGTCCCGCGGGGACCGGTTGTCTTGAAATGGAATGAGCCTGTGCTAAGTATACATATGTATATTCTCAATGGATAGCTGAAGCCATATAGAGTGATTTTGTTCCATACCTGGAATGTAATAATAATAATGATTGGAGCGGTATACCGGCGCGAGATAATGACCGAGATTCTATTCCAATTTCACGGTGTGCAGATTTTAATATTTTCTGCAAATCGGCGACAGCCACATTTTTCAATCCGTTCTTTCTAGTAAGCCCATTGTTTATCCAGCTGTTAAGATCTATTTTTCGATTATGTCGACCCAACTTCGCTCCGGATACTGTGACTCTTACCTATCCAGACTGAAATCTGACTTGCCAAATGTCTGTACGGCATGCGGGGTGTCCCCACATGATACAAACCATCTGTTTGTTTGCTCAAATGCCGACTCTTCTTACACCTATTTTCCTCTGGTCCACCCCTATTGAAGCCGCGTGGTTTCTGTGACTTCCGTTAGAAGAATTCGATGACTCAATTAGGTAAGGAAACTGATCACTAGGCAGGGCACGTAACGCTACAACTACTGTATGAAACATCGCCCCCAGAGACATAAGGAAACATCTCCAAAAGCACTATGATGACATCGGGCACCATATTCCTTTGCCGTTTGATCAGCGTAACCATAGGCGGGCCCTAAGTGACCTCCACACTGAGTCGGTAGACAGATCCCTCAGATCTCGGCCTGTGAATCCCGTAATAGATATATAACCACCTGTTCTCGCTGAGGAAGAACGTGTTCTTCCGAGGGAGACTAGAGTCATGCTAGCAAAACTTCGGTCTGGATATTGTAATAAGTTAAACTCTTAGTTATCCAGAATGAACCCCACCATACCAAACACATGCCCCGCATGCTGTATGGCCCCTCATGACACGCAACATCTCTTTTCCTGTTCAACCGAATACACTTTTCTAACACCATTATCTCTCTGGTTCACCCCTGTTGAAACTGCGCGTTTCCTTGGACTACCGTTAGAAGAGTTTGCTGACATTTTAGAGTAAACTGACCCATTAGGCAGGGCGACGCACTGTTAACAACAACAACATGCACAAAGTTATTGATGTGCAACTCGATGGTTGATCTACGGATGTTTCCTTTCAGCTCTCTTACCAATCTTCTGATTTCTTATGGAAGGAGGGGTAACATGGCCTAGAATGTTGGACTAATCGCTACCACGACAGTCAGTCAAGACTTTCAGGTCGACAATACTCTCCAAAACCTTCGGGGTAACGGTGCAACTCTTCGGTTATTGCATATGTATGTGTAAAAAGAGCAACACATCAATACACTCCAAAACCTTCGGGTAAGGGTGCATCTCTTCGGTTATTGCATATGTACATATGTATGTGTAAAAAGATCAATACATTTGGGTCTTTATCGCATCTATTTCAGATCATGTTTGTCATGGAAAATTAAAAAAAAAACGAATTAAAATTTTTGAATATTTCTTTTAACAAAAATTACTCCTCTTCAGGCAAAGCCTTTTCATATGACATCTCACATTTAGGGCCTCATTCTGTATTGCGAACGAAAGCTCAGACGAACGATTCGTCTCCTAACGATTTCGTCTAGCAAGCGTATTCTCTATCATTTTCGTTTGCCTATGAGTTTTTGACAACTGATTTATATTATTTTAGTTTTTTTTCATTTGCTATGGTTCATAAACAAGTGGAAACTCCTTTTATATACTTTATAATATATTACTTACTATGACATTCACATGACTGCTCAAATTTTAATTTCAAAGTAAAAATAAACTAATTACCACACAGCTGGCAGCCCTATTTAAAAAATATTAGCCTTATCGAGGGTAATTCCGGTGCTCTGCACAAACAAATGAACAAACTAACTGTTCCCAATCAAACAACAAAATCTTTTGATGACATCCGAATAGAAGTTTTACGATCCTAGGTTGATTTTAGGCTATACTATGAACGAGACTATCCATTGTTGTACCAAAACCCTTAAAAATTCCCGTTATTCGATGTTTTACTCAGAGTTTTAAAATATTCTTCAATTGCAATTCAATTTTCTAAGGTTTGAAAAAAGTTAAAACATGGTTAAAAAACAGTTCTTTATAAAACATGTAGTCCAAGCGTGGTAGACGGAAATTTATGAATTGTATAATTTTTTCGGGTCATCCGTTTTATCGAAGCTTACTGTTTGCTAAGATGAAATAGCGAAAAAATAATCAAAAGATACTTATAGTAAACATTTTTTAAGAAAATAATTCTATCTCCAACAATATTACCAACATAAAAAGCCAGTATCCGCTGTAGATACATACTTATGTTTATGTGCATGCCAAATATATATAACTCACACGCTGTTCAGCCGGTAGTAGAAGTCCTAGGTGTACCGCTTTCACTAAGTCCAGGGAGTTTATTTTGCCGGTTTGTTTTATCAATCGACCGCTGATTCCATCGATTAGGCCGCTATTTATAGCTGTAGTCAATGGAATGATATCCTCAGTAACCGAGGCGCGAACAACCGTCGATGAAGGATCTAGTAAGCCAGATGCGATTGATTCTAATAGTGTTAATTGATTGCCGTAACTGGTATTGCAATCCATTCGGAATGGATCTAATAGAAGGCCGTTTTTTGGGTTGTACAAGTTATATTGTATTGCTTCTATTAATCCAAATGATCGTTTAGGAGTAAATAGTAAACCAGTTTCATATGCCTTTTTTAATGCACATATTTTAGATGTTTTTGTATTCAATACATTGGCTTTGTTTACATCTATTAGGCCTTTCCGAAAAGCTTCTGGTAATCCAACAAATTTTGACTTTGCCTCGTCTTTGATTAATGCTGAAACAGGATCAATTATGCCAGCAGTGACAGCGTCTTTTAACGAATAAATTTCCGTATGCTGATGGGCTGATTCAAATTCTGTATTATTATAATCGGAAAGGGCATCCGAAGGAACTTTATATGTCAACAAGCCGGTTTCTAAATCAAGACTTTTACTGGCGACCGCCTGATCAAATGTGATCGGTTCACGTACATATATAACCAATGAAGGATCGAATGCAAAGAACAAAGATTTCGGATCGACCAAAGTGCGTTTGTTCATGTCAATTAAGTTATTTTGCTGAGCTTCAGAAAATGGAATCAATTTAGAGGAGTTCATATACCGAACGAGAGCTCGACAAGGATCAATTATGTTGTTATTTATAGCTTCCTCAATAGACATTTCGCTAGGAGTATTAACAACATTTTTATATGGCGGTTCTAAACTAATGTCACCTTCTACTCGATTTATTAAAGGATTGGAAACCGAAACCAAAATGCCTATACTAAAAGCTGTATCAAAATCGTAAAAAACTTGGGTTTTAGGATCAAGAACTAATCCCCTAGGAGCATCTATAAACCCATTGCTATTCGCTTCAATAAGATCATAATCATTTAATTGTGTTTTTAATATTGTAGTCTTTGGATTTATGAAGCGATTGGATATTGCATTTTCCAAATTATAACGACGCCCTGTGGAAGGTTCGCAGAACTCTCCAGTAACAGAATTATATAGTTTCATACGAATTGCCATTTTAAGATCTAGTGATCGACGATTTGAAACAATAAAGCCCCGTTCGCGTGCCTCTTGTAGATCTATTTGTTTCCCATATAAAATATAATATCCTTCCGAATCGATTATATTTTCTGATAAAGCATGGGACAGCAGTACATATTCCCCAGTATCTTCTATTTTTATTAAGCTACGTGATGAGCTAACAATATTTTGAGCACATGCTTCAATTAAATTAAGTTTTCTACCAGTGATTGGATGTAAAATTGTATTATCTTTTACTTCATAGAAACCCATAGCTAAAGTTTCATATAACCCAAACGATGCATTTTCGATATCGACAATGAGCTCCATTTTCAATGCATTTGCTAAAGATATACATGTATTGCTGCCCATATCTTTGAAAATACCCTCCGTTTCATCTATAATACCAAAGCGACAAGTTTCGCTTAAACTATACATTTTCTCACTTCTATCATCAAAATAGCAAGGTAATTGAGGATTTACAATAAAATCACGCATAGACTCCAATAAAGTAATTTTTCTACCAGATCTTGGATCTAAAACCTTCCCAGTTTTATCATCGAGTAAACCGTTAAGAATAGCTTTTTGAAGACTTATCGGACCTTTAGTGTCTTTCAAAATGCCTACGTCAAATGCATGTTTGATTGTAATTTTTTCATCATTATAAACGAGAAAACCACAATCGCCGTCGATAACCCCAGTTACTTTAGCTTTTACTAAATCGAGATCAGTGTACAGTCCAGTTTTCAAATCTTTAAGTTGTATATAATTTGTATCAATTAAGTGAGAAGCTATCGCCTGGTTCAAAGATAGTTTTTTTCCTGTTTTGGGATCCAGTATATTACCTTCATCTTCATTGTAAATGCTTTTAACAATGGCTTTACCTAAAGATATTGGCTTTTTAACTTCTACTAGAGTGCCACGATCGAACGCTTCTTTAAAATCAGTTTCTGATAATTTTTCAACTTTAACTCTTCCTTTTTTTGTGTCTACAATTCCAGCGTCCACGGCTGCCATAAATGGTAGTAAGCTATTATCATCTAGCCTGACGATGGTCGAATATGGATCAATAATTCCTCTACGAATAGCAGTTTCAGTTGAGAGTTTTTCCCTAGTTATTGTATTACTGAATTTACCAGATTTGGGATCGTAGAGACCATGATATACAGCATCCGGCAAGCTTCTTTTTCGTTTTGATGGAACTAGTAATCCATTTTCTAATGCTTCATTTAGTGACAGCTTTACCAAAGTATATGGATTTATTATATAACCACCAATTGGATCCAACAATCCTTTGTTAATAGCATCTGTTATATCTATTACAGAATCATTTCGGGGATCTAATATAATTAACTCATCTGCATTGATGTATTTTAGAGCAATTGCCTCTTTTAAATTAAGAGATTTGTTATTAATTTGAAGTGTTGAGGTCTTGGCATCAAACATGTTTCGTATTAAACACTCAACCAAAGATAATGGCTTTTTAGTACTTATAAGATATCCCTTCACAAATGCTTCGTCTAATGTAAGATATGGAAATCTTAAGATACCTTTATTAGTATCTAAGAGACCTTCTTTTATAGCTAATTTAGCTGGTACAATAGATCCGTTTTCATCATTTTTAATCAAACAGGAATCTAACTCAACGAACCCTGACGCAATTGCTTGTTGCAAACTTATTTCATTTCCTGTAATAGGATTAAATACTTTTCCCGTTTCAGGTGAAAAATATTCTCTTTGTAATAATTCAATTAAACTCCAAGTAATTTTGTCTGTTTTCACCAGCCTATTTTCAACTCCCACATTAAGCGGCATTAAAATATTTGTTTTCGTATCTTTAACTTGGCCATTTTCCGATATAACTATCTCGTCTTCAATAGCAGTATGCAAGTTTATCTCTTTATTTGCGAGGGAGTCAACGATAAGAGATATTTTAGGATCAACTAATCCTATTTCTATAGAACGTTGAACATCGACTTGATTTTTAGATTTTGAGTCGTACAACATACCTGTTTCTTGATTATACAAACCCTTGCGTATAGCTGCTTCAAGGGAAATGGGCTTGCGAGCTCCAGGAACCAGAAATCCAAGCTTAAATGCTTCCTCTAATGGTATTTCTTGAAGCGTCTGAATATCAATCATAGTACCTGCTTGCATATTTACTACTCCCAACTCAATTGCCATACGCAGTGGAATAATTTCACCACTAACTGGATCCCGCACTGATAATGAATGAATATCAATATCTCCATTATTAATGGCATCTTTTATATAACAGACACGACCATCGTCAAGTAAAATGTTACCACTTTCTGGATCAATAACATTTTCAATTGGTGGAGGTTTAGGTTTGTCTTTTGTTTCATCAAAAATAATCCATTTACGTGTAATGCATTCGAAGAATGGTACTTTTCGACCAGTTTTTGGATCAACCATGTGACCATTATGACGGTTGAGTAGAGGACGATCTAAAGCATCCAGCAATGTTTCATAATCGCCAGTAGTGAAATTTTTTACTAACACTGAATCCGGACAAAATATTTTGCCATTCAAAACTAAATCCTGGAAGGAAACTTTTCGACTTGTAATGGGGTCTATGAAGCATTGATTTTCTAAATCGACAGCATTTAAATCCCAAATTTGTTCTGCTATTGAGTTATCGGCAAGATCTAGTATGTATGGAAAACTTTCCAAGATCACTAAATTCTTTTCAAGAATTTTCACTTCATCAGTTTCACTTACGGTTTTGGTTTCTAACAATTTATTTAATGAAAGCGTTTGCTCCTCACTGTTTATAAAAACCCGACAACGTACAGGGTCTATTAATTGTTCTGAAATTGCTTCACTAACTGTAAGTGTTATGGGATAAATATGTTTCGGAAGATTTTCAATGTCTAATGAAGTTACTTCCCGAGAAGACAATTTTTTATTGATGCTACTACAACGACTATGATACTCTTCATTATCAATTCTTATAATGCCTTTGTTATTAACACTACTTGCTTTCCAAATTTGTCCAACTTCATTAGAAAGAGCTCCAATTGTATCGTCTTCGAAAGATGGCGGCATTGTACATTCGTTTTTTTGTGTTACTATATGTCTCTCTAATACTTCACTTTCACTTTTATCATCTTTTTTAAATTTCTCTGTTAATATACCCAGTTCTTTGGCTTCGTCTATTGTAAACACTTCACCACTACGAATATTTTTCACTTCGTTGTCAGCTGCTATGGCATAACCTTGAATCAGTTCTATTACTTTTGTAGTAACAGTATGATGAGATTTAATAGTTTCCATAAGTTTAGTCGTAGATAAAGGTTTTTGCGTGATAACAAAATCGGACAGTGGCTTGATTAATAAGTATCCTTCTCTTATGGCTTGTCGAATTGGTAAAATCTCACCAGTAGCATGCTTAAAAGTTTGGGCCGAAGAGTCAATCAGGCCTTCCTTAAAAGCCTTTTCTATATGAACAGCGTTTGCCTTTGGCGGGTAGGGAATACACATAATAAAATGTTTCTCTAAAGCCTCATTTATTGTCATTTTTGTGTTCGTAAAAGGATGATTTATTTCATTTTTGATTGGAATAACAAGATTTCTTTCAATAACAACAGGAAATGTCATAGCTACTGGTGGGCATTTTATCTTCTCATTTTCTTTATCATATTCTTGATCAAACACCTGCTTTTCGAGAGATTGACTTAAATTTAAAATATCATCATGAAATTGTACCTTAGATGAATCGCCATCAATAATACCTTTTTGTATTGCTTCCTGTAGTGTACATTTAACTGGAGTATGGATTAGGGATAGATGATCTAAAATTTCACATTCTATAGCTTCATTAATACTGAGTAATAAACCGTTTTCTGGATGTACTATTTTCTGTTTATTCAAATCGATTAGTCCTTGTTCAAAAAGCTTAGGAATTGATAAACTTTTAGCTAACGGTATCAGAATATGATTACTGGTGTCTGCATCAATAATATTTTCTTCCACAGCTTGATTAATATTTAATGTTCTCTTTCTCTGTGGATCTAAAACCTTTCCTTTATTTCCATCAACTAAGCCAATATCTAAAGCTTCCCTAATTGTTGTAACATTTTTGAGGGATACGCTTTCAAGAATTTCTTTTGCCTCCTCGTCAATAATTCCTTTCTGTAGAGCTTCAATTGGTTTTAAAATGATTTTACGCATTTTTTGCAAGGTAATTGAAGTCTCAGTCCTGGAAACCATACCTCGTTCGTAGGCCACTTCAATTGGTATTTGTTGACCTGATCCTGGATCAATCACGAATTGAAGTGATTCCAAAGCATCTTCTACTGGAATTAACGGTTTTCCAGTGACATTTACTAAACCAATCTTTATAGCATCTATCAAATTTGTTTCTTCACCAAATTTTGTTAATATCGTCCCCTTCTCAAAATCATAAATTTTACGATTAATTGCTTCTTTCACAGAAATTTCGTCACTTGTATGGGGATCAATTATTTTTATTGAGTTATCATCTATTCGACCATCTAAAGCAGCTTTAAATATATTTTCTGACTCACCAGTTTTTGTAAAGATCACTAACATGGTTGATGGATCATAAATTTCACCAGGAGCGATTTCTATTGGATCCGGTGATTCATCCTCATAACCCAATGCATTTGAAACACATGGTGCAGCATTAACGTCACTTTTAATATTGCTATGAAATATTTGCTTTTTTAAATGGTGAGTATTACAATCTTCTAATGTAATTTTCCCCCCCTTAATTGCTTCCTGAATATTAATTTTTTTATTATCAATATCCTGATAATTTCCATAAGAATCAATAATATTTCTTTTAATGGCAATATCTATGAATAACTTTTCATCCGTGTGTGGATCAGTAACATATACAGAACTACTGTTGATTAAATTTCTAGCAATACATTCACCGAATTGTATATTTGAATTACTTAAGTGAAGCGTACCTGTAACTACGTCAAATATACCACTAGTAATGGCTTCTTTAAGAGGCCAGCCACCTGTGGGCGGTTCTGCTTTCATACATTTTGGACTTTCTTCTTTTAAAGCAGAAAAATTGATTTTATCTTGCTCTTTCAAACAATCTGCTGGCATTAATCGAAAAGAAGTATCACTAATTTTCGCTGATTTTGGAGGTGTGTCTTCAGGTAAAACTTCATCCCCATCTGGAATCAAAAGCCCATAAGATAGAGCCTGCTGTACGGAATAGACATTTCCTGTCTTACGATCATGATACAGCTGTCGGCCTTCATCAATTAAACCTCGACTTACTGCTTCATTAAAAGTTAACATATTATCTTGTTTATCCTGTGGAGTAGTTTGTATCGATACATATCGATTAACAGTTCGTGTAACAGTCTCTGTCGTCAATGTTATATTCAGTAAGCTACTTAAAAATAAAGCACCTTCTGGCGAAATCAATTTATTTTCAATAGCTACATCAAGAGGCACAATTTGTTCAGTCTTTGGATGAAGTAAATATCCCGTTTTTGGATCAATTAAGTTATGAAAACACAAATCAAGTACTGTTAATTCGTTTCCTCGAGCATCATATACGCCAATATATTTATTAAACATGTCATATACTTCTTGGCGTGCCATATTCTTTTCCACAGCAATATTTAAAGGTACGTATACATTTTTGCTAACCTCCAATATATAACCCATACCACGTTTACATAGAATATCACGCGATAAAGCTGAATTAAAACTAACAAAGTCATTACCTCTGAAATCTTTGAAACCATCTATATTAAATATTGACTTTTGTGACACCGAACTTATGAGCCCACGTTCTACTGCCTCCAATATCGTCATAACCTCCCCAGTCATAATATCACGATACTTAAATTCCTTTGCAATTATAATCCCATCTTTCTCTGCTTCCTGTAATGTAAGTAATTCACCCTTTTTCCTGGTGATACATTTTAAATTATTATAATCTATAACGCCTGCTTTAATCGCCTGCATTAATTCTAATTTACTCCGCCGCATTGGACTATTTATTCTATAACTATTATCTACCAAATTCAAATCAACGACATCTTTTAATGTATATGGTTTAACAATAAGTTTTCGATTTTTAGCCTCAATAAAAGTTAACTTTTCTTTTGTAACTTTATTTAAATAACGACCTGCTTTGGAATTTAAAATACCTAATTTAAGTGCTTCACTCACTGAAACTTTAATGTCATTCTTTGCATCAACCACTTCAAGGACGTTAGGATCGATTAGTTGATTTTGTACTGCCAAGTCAAGTCTTAATTTTTCACCGGAGTTGCGATCAGCTACCGAACCAGCTGTATCAACTAGACCGTGTTCAATTGCATCACTCAAACATAACGCACTCGATTTTATTGTAACTGACTCATGTTTAATCAAATATCCATGACTATAAGCTTTTGACATGGTTGCGGATTTACTAGGGTTAACATCGTGTACTGAAGGGGCATCTAGTGTATTAATCGTTGATAAAGCTTCAGAAAAATTGTGTTGCATTTTCATAAAATCTTCAACAATACCAGCTGATATTATAAACCTTTCTTTATTATGCCCCGACTCAGCCTCGTTTATTTCGCTCTGTATAATTTGTAGAAGTGAAAGTTCCTTTCCACAAGAATCTTTACCTGCGCCTGGCATTAATAGATACTGTGATAATTTGGTATCAATAAAGCCTTCTTTTGCTGCTGACTCCAATGAAATGCGTTCATCGTTCACAATCATTTCCCCAGAACGAACATCTAGGATTCGCGTATTAATTGCTTGCCTAATTGTAATATTTTCGCCATTTCGTGGATCGCGTATGCCTACAATATCCAAAAAATTGCTATTCGATAACTTGCTAGTGTCATGCATTTTGCTTTGATTTTCCCATTCGAAGCCCCGATTGTCCGATAAAGTTGACTGATCTTCGTCGCCATTAGAACCGGATCTAAAAGGAAAACAAACAGCACAATTAAGTTTTTATCATTCCAAAATATGCCCATGACAAGACTCATTTCACAATACATAATTTCCTTATATCTCACGTTTGGTTATGAACAGATGTAATTTTCGGTTTTCGGGAGTTGTAGAATAATCAAACAGATACCATTTACGAAATTTTTGTAAACGTTTTTGTTGCATTTGTTTACAAGGAAACGTGAGATATGCGTACTGATACGAGTATGACTCATTGCACAGAAATATATAGAAGACT
Source organism: Sphenella marginata (assembly GCA_951509765.1). Taxonomy (NCBI): domain Eukaryota; kingdom Metazoa; phylum Arthropoda; class Insecta; order Diptera; family Tephritidae; genus Sphenella; species Sphenella marginata. The sequence goes on along the minus strand of OX608083.1, from coordinate 31,849,201 downwards.
AAAATCGAACTCAAAAGTGTACACTGCCAGACCATACAGTGCTGCCTGAATATTATTATTTCTTTGAAATTGGTTAAATTTGTGGGAGCAAGCAACTCAACGTAATCATTGGGTTAAAGATATAATAAATTGAAAGAAAAAAAATGGTAAGAAGGTATGTATGTACATATTTTAGAACAAAATAAATTTCACAAAAAAGGAAAAACAGATGTCCGGAAACTGGGCTCGAGCTTTGGAATGTAAGCGTCGTAACTGAAACGCTTATCACCTGCACTACTACTGGTACAATGAGGTAGTCAGATACTGGAGTTGATAGCTATGGCATTATGAAGGATTATTTGTTAAACATATTATGAAGGCATATTATCCTATGCAGCGCTCCTGACCCTACGACGATATCAAAATATGTTTTTATTAAAAATATGCATGTTTAGATATAGATATACTCTGGCAATTTATTATATGGGCAAAATGTTAGCCTATTAATAAAAAGACGAAAATATTAAGGGGCGTGGTATGCTCAATAAAAATATTGGTGTTCTGTAAAACGAATATGGCGAATATTCCGGTATGTACTATCCCTATTCCAATAACTCTCACCCCTAGTAACAGATCAGCGATAATGATGGCTACACTTATACATACATGCCAGTAAGAGAGATATAGCGCGAGTGTTTACGGATACGAGACAAAGAGGATATGTCGATACACACATAGCACTGACTCATCGAGAACACGAAGATGAAACTTTTATGTGCGTAAGGTAGCACCCTGTTGGACTATAAAAGGCAGTGGCCAGGCAAGCCTAACTCTTAAATTTGTATTGCGCTTATTGCTAGTAAATCAAAATAGCAATTTGTTACAGTATTTGTGCTTGTGTTTGATTTTATAGCGATCGAACTTAGGAAGAACTATATAACACTTATCGAATTCGTCACAATATGTATATATGTACGCATGTTGATTAAGTTTAAGCTTTTAACTTAGACTTAATAAATTTATAAGTACTTGTGGAGCTTTTTATAGAAGTCGTTGCCTTTTCAACCATATGAATAGTAACACGCCAGATATTGGAGGGGAAGCTCGATGTAAATATATTAATATATAAATGAGTTATTATATTAACATTAGGACTTTTTAAATCATTTTTTGTCTGTTAAAGCTATCAAACGAGTGCGGTGAGCGAATACTTATGTTAAAGCTTTTGTCTTTCTCATAGATTTTTGGATCGCAACACTTTTGGCAATTTTAAATTTTAAAACATTTTCGATCTGCTATTGAAATTTCATGAAGTATCACATATGCTAAAAACATAGTATTAGTGTGCATACATATATGCATATACATATGTAAAACGGTTGATAAACTCTTACCGTGTTTTGTTCCAATCGGCATTATCTAACCCATCGCCGTAATTAATTTCTGTTGGTGGTATTTCCTTTCCAACTATGGCTGCTCTAAAGGTCTTGAGTGGGACTTGAAGACTCTCAGCATATTGCTAAAATTTATTTACAAAAAATACTAATGTTATATGCACATTGATGAGATTCATATATTTGAGATATGTTTACCTGGAATTCATACGAGAAATTGTAATTGGTATCATTCATAATTCTTAAAGGACAGGATTTCGTCCTCTGTATGACTTAAAATTTTTACAGAAGTAACTTTTCTTTCTTTCTTATTTTCAATAGCGCAATACATAAAACAGTCGCACGGCAAAATAATCTTTTTTTGTTGAAGTAATATTAACTTACAACAACAGCAGCGAAGCGACTAAACTAAATGAGTTGTTAGAACTGTTTTGTAAAATTAGTCTTAGCTTGATGTGAGAGAATAAAGGAACAGCTCTCGATAACTATTAAATTAACTTATATACTCTTCAAACTTCTTGACTTTTTTGAAACATTTGTAGGTCATACAATTGGTTTGTTCGTATTTTTGAATCCACTTCGGATCCTACGGTGAATCAAACTAGCGAACTTTTTCTTTGCAAAGCGCAATGAAGATTTAGATTTGTTTTAGACATTAGTCTTTATGTTAATCATGTATGTATGGTAGATTTTTGTTTTGGTACATTGGTAATTTTTTGCGAACCTTTTTATAGCAGATTGTTGTATGGAGTATATGCCAACTTCTACTGTGAGGTGCCCGCTTTGAAGACTTTCGCTACAGAAGACAAGTGCAATGCCGTAAACCGTCGCATGGCGGAACAATACAAGGTGGCATTGCCCAATTAGCTGATAGCTACTTTTTTCTCAAATTTTGACCCTACAAATTTATCCGCCGTACGATTTTGACAATAGTCCTACGAATTACAAAAACAAAGTACGTTAAAAATATATGGATGTGTGTTTGTAATTCGCCTGTCTTCCACCTTCTATTTATTCGCCTTGGTCTGGAGAATAAAATATCATTGACAGTTAGATAACTCAGTTCGTAGAGTGCTTTAAAGATACTCCACGGACTACGCTGATGTCATGCAGAGCTAGAGCAATATGGTCGCGGCCATCACAACACTGGGTGGTTAACATTTTTTGTATAAATTATGGTGGATTTTTGAGCACTCATTGAGCTTTTATATTATGTATAGCTGAATGTATGTAGAGTTTAGTATATTTATAGCAGAATGCACGTGTGGAATCAAAACAAAGCACAATCAAATAATTTACAAGTTTTTAATAGTCATTTCGTTAGCTCCGATGTTGATGACTATGCTACTCGTATGACATCATCAAATAATGAATAAATATTGACGGCACATTATTTTAAAACACGATAAAAAAAAGCGAAAACTAGTTTACGTTGCTGAAGTTCATGCTTGTACAATTTTTATTTAATAGTGTGAACATGTTATAGTGCAAATTGATTTTTAAAATATTACATGTCAAAGAGTCAAGCCAACGTACATCACTGGATTAACTTTTGCTATAATTTCCAATTTCATTTCAACCATATGTGCGCAAATAATTTATAAACAATAATAAAATCACGTAATTCTATTTGATTTCGATAAATACATTACGTAGCGGCACCGGGCGAGCGTATTAGCGCCGCGAAGAGGAAATAGTCAACTAAAAAAGCTTCTTCAAACTCATTTCCACCACTGCACATATGTATGTATATGGTACATACCTACATATGTACATACTCAATTGAGAATTCAACTTAAGCTTTTTACTACGCACACATACAACATACGCAACACATGTACATAGGCAGTGTTGCCATTTATGCCAATTATACCAAAATGAGGATTTTCCGATTGAAATATATTTCGGTGGATTCTGCTATAAACGTTAAAAAAGGTATTAAAAGCTGTGTGAAATGACATTCCCAAATAAGCTCCCAAATATGTATATATACATATATGAGCTGTTAAGTCTATTTTAATTAATATACAGTGACTCACAGATAATTTTGTGCAAAACAATTTTTTTAAATTTCATTCAACAAAATACTATTATACTATTTCTAATAATTTACAATTAAAATATAGCAAATTCCATAACAGAAACCACATACAAGAAAATTTAAAAAATTACACAAAGTTCAGGAAAATTAATTAAACTTTTAAAATTAGAAGTACCTCAAAATGTTCACTGAATTTTGGGATGTTTTTTTAAAGGCTGTTCAACATTTTCTTCCATACAAAACTAAATTTTGTTCATGCGTTGTATGGAAGAAATTACTCAATACACTCGACGAAAAAAATTTTCAAAATTCAGGGAAAATTTTGAGGTAGTTCCAACATCATTTTACTGAAATTGATTGATCTCAGATGCTTTTTATTAAAAAATATTTTTTCATACTCCTTTTATACATAAAAAACGATATTTTTAGCGTGTTTTTAACGCGGTTTAGCTTCGGCAAATCTTAATATTTTTTCGAAATGTTTTGACCAAGGTCTTAAAATACATTGAAGTTTATAATTCCGATGGAAACAGGATGTTTTTTTTTTTTTGTATGGAGTGTGAGGCGCCTCAATATACATACAAAGTTTATTCCCAGTGGGAAAAGGTAATGTATAAGAATGCATAAAGTAATGTATATCCCCTATAGAATATACATGAAAGAATGAATGCATTTTTCTACAGCGATACCATAGGAAAACTAACAGACGTACTCGAACAGCTCTGGTAAAAGTAAAATTAGTGCTCGAAAAAAGTACGGAAGTACGGATATTTGTAGTGATTATTGTTTATTTTTACAATCCTAAACATTTATTTTCAAAAGTTTAAATATTTTTGAACATAAATAAGTATGTACTTTAAGTCCAGTCAAGGAAGACAGAAACTCGACTGAATACGGAATAGCGGATATGAATGGTTAAAACAATAATCCAAAAATATGCAGTAATACCTTCCTGAAGCCATTTAAAGTTTATTTTTCGAAATTCATTTTGAGGTGGAGCGTTCTTTCAACGAATTTCGAAAGTGTTATTAAAAAAATGTAGGGTAGAGCGTTTTTCAAGCAAATTTTAAAATAAGACTTTTTTAATAATATTTTGAAATAACTCCACTCAGCAGTCGATATGTTTTTATAACTTTTTTATTACTTCACACAAGTTTTCGTTCTAGCTGTGATGGCCTCGGTAGCAATTGCATGCTTCTCTTTAGCATATTGACTTCTATGCATAAATCTTATAACTTTAAACGACTTATTCTTGTATATTTGTATATTTGTATATCCACTACTATCTCCCTACTTCACCGATTTTAATGAAATTTGGTACACAGGTACTATGCTTTGTTTTAAGATTTTCTACTTTGGTGCTGCCACTTGGGGTGGTCCTTAGGGTTGCCACCTATATCAATTTTTTTTTCAAATATTAAGCAATATATGGCAATATGAGTATCAAATGAAAGGTATTTTAGGCCGTATACCAACCAAAATATTTTCGAGCAGGATTGCCACCTAGGGTTGCCACCTGAACGCATTTTTTTTATTCCTTCAGATATCGACCACTATCTCGGGAACTGCTAAGCCGATTTCGATGAAATTTGGTAGATGGATAGTATGCTTCTTTCTTAGATTTTGTACTTGGATGCTGCCACTAAAGGAAGCTTAGAGGGTTGCCACCTTTCCGATTTTTTTAAAATATAAAGCAATATATGGCGATATGGGTATCAAATGAAAGGTATTTTAGGCCGTATACCAACCAAAATATTTTCGAGTAGGATTGCCACCTAGGGTTGCCACCTGAACGCATTTTATTTATTCCCGTATACCAACCAAAATATTTTCGAGTAGGGTTGCCACCTGAACGCATTTTATTTACTCCTTCAGATATAGACCACTATCTCGGGAAAGGTAACCGATTTTGATGAAATTTGGTAGATGGACAGTATGCTTCCTTCTTAGATTTTCTACTTGAATGTTGCCACTAATGGAAACTTAGAGCGTTGCCACCTTTCCGATTTTTTTTAAATATATGGCAATATGGGTATCAAATGAAAGGTATTTTAGGGCGTATACCAACCAGAATATTTAATACACAACAGGTGTCGCCAATGTATGTTAAGTGACTTTTTGTGGTTAGTGTTCGATATTTTGGAAATCTATTTTGGAAATTTATGCTCTTGGTAAGTAAGATTATGCGGAAAATTCGAAAAATACCGAGCAAGTCTCGGTTACCCAGGTACTCTTATAACTTTAAACGACTTATTCTTGTATATTTGTATATCCACTACTATCTCACGAACGACTTCACCGATTTTAATAAAATTTGGTACATAGGTACTATGCTTTGTTTTAAGATTTTCTACTTTGGTGTTGCCACTTGGGGTGATTCACAGGGTTGCCACCTATATCAATTTTTTTTTAAATACTAAGCAATATATGGCACTATATGTATCAAATGAAAGGTATTTTAGGCCGTATACCAACCAAAATATTTTCGAATAGGATTGCCACCTATGGTTGCCACCGGAACGACTTTTATTTATTCCTTCAGATATCGACCACTATCTCGGGAACGGCTAAGCCCATTTCGATGAAATTTGGTAGATGAATAGTATGCTTCCTTCTTAGATTTTCTGTTTGAATGTTGCCACTAAAGGAAGCTTAGAGGGCTGCCCCTTTCCAAATTTTTTAAAAATATTAAGCAATATACGGCATTGTGGGTATCAAATGAAAGATATTTGGCCGTATACCAACTAAAATATTTTCGAGTAGGATTGTCACCTAGGGTTGCCTCCTGAACGCATTTTATTTATTCGTTCAGCTATCGACCACTATCTCGGGAACGGCTAAGCCCATTTCGACGAAATTTGGTAGATGGATAGTATACTTCCCTCTTAGATTTTCTACTTGGCTGTTGCCACTAAAGGAAGCTTAGAGGCAAAATATGGCAATATGGGTATCAAATTAAAGGTATTTTGGGCTGTATACCAACTAGAATATTTAATACACAACAGGTGTCGACAAAGTATGTTAAGTGACTTTTTGTGGTTAGTGTTCAATATTTTGGACATCTGTTTCTCGGTCACCCAGGTATATTACCTTAAAGGTACAGTCATTATTTTGTTTGTACTAATTTTGATTCAAGAATTTCGTAAACTCAAAACATTCTGCAATCTGAACTGTTAATCACAATTCAAAAAAAAAAAAACAATTGACAGCAATTTTTTGATTTCTAAATGTGTCTATGTTTTTAAAGTAAGGGATAAGAGTCATGTGCATTGTGTGTCAGTACAAGTGTGATATGTTATCTCTCAAACGTTTGACAGGCACATCAAAATGAAGGTCTTTGTTTACATCTGAGGCACTTCAATATGGCGGCGCATCCGCTTCTCCTACCTTTTAATGAATGATAGAACGAGATGCAGGATGAAACCAATATAGAATATAAAAAAACAGGGGTTAAATTTTTAAAAAATTTTGACGTCTTAAGATATCACACTTCACAATGGTCATTTGTGAGAGTAAGCTTAAGGGATAATATATTGGAGATAAACTTTCTTGTCGTTATACTAGTATCGTATATTGAATCCGAGGTAGAGAAAAATTATTAATGAATTTTTGGATATCTTTAATCGCATTAAAAAAGCCTGAAAACCGAAGAATCAACTACATTTATTCTCGCAACATTCAGATATTGTTTTCAAATGTTCTATATATCTCGTATCGTGCTGTAGATATGAAATTTAATCCCAAATTCATTAAAACTGCTTCATTTTTTGTATAACAGTTCTTTACACCATTATATTTGACAACATAGAAAAGCTATTAGCTGGTTTAGTCACTTACAACGTTAATCGTTTTAATTTAATAATTTTATTTCCCCACCAAAAACTATTAATTAAATTAATGCAGTTTGCCCACTTCTGATATATTTGTACAGAATTGGATTGATCCTTTTCAAAATGCGGGCAAGGTCACTCGAAATACAAATACTTTAATATGAATTCCAGTTAAATCATATATTCGATATACATATACATATACATAAGTGTACAATGTACACTGTACATTAAGGCGCCTCACGCTCCATTAAAAAAAAATGGACACCCTGTTTCCATCGAAATTATAAACTTCAGTGTATTCTAACACCTTGGTCAATATATTTCCAAAAAATATTAATATTTACCGGAGCTATACCGCGTTAATAAATAAAAAGCACCCGAGATGATAAATTAGCTGGAGTACAAAAGGTAAGCATAAAAAAGTTGGAAAATTTTATCAACGCAATCCAAATATTTAGATGTACATATGATGCTGTTTTTGGTCATATTTCGAGGGGTAGGTTTGTGGAAAACTTTAATAACTCAGCCAATTATTGACGGATTTGGACGATTAGAATATCATTTGAAAGGTATTTTCGAGACGTTGCCATTTCTGCAAAATGTAATCCTTCTTGGTGCAATTTTTCACATTGCGAATATTAGCACACTATAATAATATTGATAAAATTTGTAAACTTTTTTATGCTTACCTTTTATACTCCATCATCTCAGATGCTTTTTATTAAAAAATATTTTTTCATACTCCTTTTATACATAAAAAACGATATTTTTAGCGTTTTTTTAACGCGGTTAAGCTCCGGTCTTAATATTTTTTCGAAATATTTTGGGGGAGTCCTTAGAAAAGAGTGAATTTTAAAATTCCCGTGGAAACAGTGCACCTTTTTTTGACGAGGCACCTTACTGTGTATCTATCGAGCCATATTTGTGAATTTATTGTAAGCGGCAATACATCTACTTTTTTTAATTGCATTCCCTCATGTTCCGCAAAATGTTTTTGTTGTTGCAAACAATAACTATTAGAAAAAGTTTCAACTTGTTCTTAAGGTTACTACTGAAATTTTGGATAAAGTCGGGGATCGAGAAACTGAATATTCCAAGCATTATCGAGTGTTTATAGAGGGAAGCACAAAAAATAATTTTTGCATAGCATGTGTGAAAGTTAATTATATTTATTGTATTATACTGTGGCGATTGTCTACCATCCCTATACCAATAACTCTCCCACCACTAGCAACACAAAAAAGATACCTTTGGCTACACTTATGCAAGCATTGTATAGAGAGAAAGGGCGATAACGAGAAAGGAACAACCAAGAAACTTCTAGGTGCGTAATGTAGCAATACGTTGGACTATAAAAGGCGGTGACCAAGCACTGCCGGTTGATCAGTTTATGTTCAAGCGTTGTATAGTGAACTACTGTGAAGCTTCCTAGCTCGTAAATTTGTATTTCGTTTATACTAGTAAATAAAATTAGCTATCTATTACATTATTTGTGCGTGTGTTTACTTGACTTTACAGTGATCAAACCCAGGATTTACAATCGAATTCGTCACAATATTAGGCCTGTTTTTTTTTACACGCATATACATCTGCGTCTGCGACTAAAATAAAACGGTCACCCCCAATTGCGCTTATTCCATTATCAACGCGCATACATACATACATTTTCTCTGTTGACATTCCGGTTATAATTAAGGGATGATAAACAGATTGCTGGAAGTTGGTATGGCAGTTTGCAAAATGAATGGAAACTTCTTGGAATATTTTATCAGCCACTATTTCTTAGTTGCAGATAAAGTTGTGCGCTTAGCGGTCCATACAAATATTAAGCGCAAACGCAGACGCCAAAAAAAAAAAAACACGGCTATTATCATATTATACTATCATGTATTTTTCAAACCATGGCTTATATTTAAGATCAGCTTAAAAAGGGAGTTTCCTGGTGTTACGCTTTAACTATCTTGCTTGAGCACTTAAAGAAAAAAACTTGCGAAAACGAATTAACCTAAGGAGAAAGTGGAAAACCCGCTTTAAAAATGTAGTTTTGTCGCTTACGATAACGCCGAAAATATGGCTAAATATGCAAATATCTATGTAAGTATATGCTTATAGTTTTTTTTATAACTTACCAAGCTATTGCTTCCATTCACTTCTACAGCTGTTTTGAAGCGCTGGGATAATAGTTCAAGCAGACGATTATATTTGTCATTTAATTCAGCCAAGGAATGGCTATAAAACTCTGCCGCACCTGGGTCGTTCTCCATTGGACCAGAAATTCGTCGAGGAGGTGAAAATGAAGGACTTACTTCAACGATCCAATCCAAAAAGCGGATACATTTACCATCATATATCTGATTTTTTGTTTCCGTTATTTTGTTGTGTTTTAGGCGTATTAGTTATTTTTAGAGAATTTTTTCAGTGTTGAGTATTTGTGTTTGTTATAAATTAAATTGGAGTTAATATGTTAGATAAATTAAAATATACGCCAGATACTAATATTAGTACTATTACTTTAGTTTTATTATATTGTACAATGGTATATGTATATTATTCCAGAGAAACTAAACCAAGTTATTTACAAAATAAATATTTTTGTAAATTAATAATAAAAGCAAACATGTTAAAGTAAGTAGAGTTTCGAAAAACCATACCTGAAGAGTTTATAAACTTTAAAATCTAATTAGGATTCCTCCTTTGGGAAACCTGTTGTTAAATAAACTAGTATGTATGTAGGTATATTGCGATATTTATAATACAGCTAACGAAGTAGGAATACCTTAGCTCGGATAGAACCGGAAACGATTTTGAATTTGATTAACAGTCATGCGTATCGTTGAACCAGGGAAATGGGTATATTCATTTTGTTATGATACGCAAATTCTTGTTCAAGGTTTCTTTCAGATACCGGCGAGTTAAGAAATGCTGCATAAAATAAATTTTCCGGATACATTCAAAATCTTGAGTTAGGGGTGGAAACCCGGGTTTACGCACAGTTGAACACTTATGTATATACATACATATGTACATATGTATGAGTCTGTATCTTACAAATACAAACATCACAGGTAATCGGATTGCCATCTTCTCGGACAGCCAGGCGGCTCTTCGGGCTCTCGGATCAGCGACGATCACTGCGAGCTTTGTGGGTCAGTGCAGGGAGTGTATTAATGTTTAGTATTAAGAAATATTTATTTTAAAATTGAAAATGTTAAAGAAAACGTTAACAAATTTTTTAAAAATTAAAATTTATGAATACAATTCCAAACCTATTTGATCTCCTTTTAATAAATTAACAAAGTATTTAACAAACTAAGTGTATAAACCATTACCAGACGGCATGCCGTTTCTCTAATATGGGTGCCGGAGCATCGCGACATACAGGGAAACGAGTTTGCCGATGAGCTGTCACGGCGTGGGTCGGCTCTTGACGTCTCAGAAGCGAAGGAGGTCCTTGCACCGCTGGGACTGCTCAAGGGTCGGATCTCTCAGCACTGGCTTGGTGAGGCTACGGATAGGTGGAAGCGTTAGTAGTCCTGTAGAGTTTCAAGGAGTTTATGGCCCTCGTATAATGAAGCACGATCATAGACCCTTCTCAGGAACAACAGAAGGGACCATTTCAGATTAGTTTCGACCCTCACTGGGCATTAGACTGTCGGGGTACGGATGGGCATGAAGCACAATACCACGTGCCGCAGTTGCAACCTTCCGGGGATGGAAGAGACGGTGGAGAACCTACTGTGCGGCTGTCCGGCGCATTTCAGGAGCAGAACAAAATTTCTGAGAAAACCCTTGTTCGGGGGCCTTTCTAAGCTCAGTGAAATTAAGCTTTGGACTTAACGGCATGGATATAGATAAGATATAGGGGTGGAAGTCCCACCACGCTAATTTTCTGTCATAATCTTCATTGGGTAGTTCACGAGCTGTGGTATCAAAACGGCGCGCTAGCGCTAATTGGAGTCACTGGGACTCGCCACTGCAACCAACCAACCAACCTGTATCTTAGCTGGAAGAGATTTACATACAATTTCTAACGGTATATACATAGGTATGTATATGTATCAACTAAAAAAACTTGGTCTACTTTGCCGCTATCCATATGCACTACTTTATAAGAAGACTATACAAGCCTTACATGGTATCCAGCAGCAAATTTAGTTACGAGTGCAATGAATGTTCATTTTCTTAGAAAAGGTGACAAACTAATAAGTTATTAAGATTCTCATAAAATGTTTGCTCTTTATGGACTTAATTGCCATTTACTTTTATATTTAACAACCGATCTTGAACCTGTTTTCGGGCTTAGACGGAAAAAATTGTAATCTCTAAAATGGCGTGAACATATTTTGAGATGTCATTGGAATTTAGTGTGTATTCCACACAATTAATTATACCTTTCATGAACATGAAATGGTATTATAACTTTGGTCCGAAGTTTGTAAATATGAGAAGAAGAAGAGATTGACCCACTATTAATATTATTATATACGTAACGTAATAAATTTTGCAGTTATAAAGCTACGAACGTAAAATTTTGCAGGTTTGGTTCTTAGTATATGTAATGTATAAAGTGAAAATCATTCCATTCAATCATCCCAGATCGGACCAATATAACATATAGCTCCCATAAAGTCGATTGCTCCGATAAATATGGTTTGGGCTACATATGTATCTTAAAATTAACAATTCTGAAGAGTTTGTATCAATTTTAAGTAAGCATCGGACACTTAAAAAAGTTATGCGTATTCATGAAAGGTATAAAGCCTTCGGACCAGCAGAAGACAGGCCTTTCCTTACTTATTTTTTTATATGTTTTTCACTTTTCACTGCTTTTGAACATATTTAATGACTGTTGTTGTTTCGAAAACAAAATCACTCCCCGAATATCAATATTCGAGTGGTACAGGTATGAGGAAAGTTGATGCTTCTTCTCTTTACCTGGCTATCTAACCGCCTCAGCGCTTAGACTGGAAAGCTGTTTTATTCTTCTCGCCTGAGCGAGCTTGACCGTCCGACAAAGCTTGCAAGTCATTTCTTCATTGCGCCAACTGGCGCCAATTCGAGACACCGCGTGGTCTTAAATCGTTCTCTACTTGGTACTTCCTTCGAGGTGGTGGTCTTTCTCTGCTTTCACCGGCGGATGCCGATAAGAAAACCTTCTGGGATGGAGCGTCTGAGTTCATTAGCACAACGTGGTTTAACCAGCGAAATCACTATCAGTGCAAAATATGGGCATCCCGTGTATCTCACCAAATAGGTCAAAAAGTGTTTTAAAGCTCAACAGAAAATTTTGTTTTACCACCCTTACATTTGAAGTTAGGCTTTGTGAAGCAGTTTGTAAAAAAATTGGATGTTTTCTCACCTTAAATCAATGTTTCCGAATTTTAGTGAGGCCAAAACAAAAGCTCGTATTAATTTTCGGGATCTCACAACTAGTAAATTTGAAAGCTTTTACCTTTTTTTGATTCACTGGGCGACAAACCGCAAATTTTATGAAGGGTATAAGTTTTATTACAAAGTTAAGCTCTATAGAAAAACGTGCTTGAAAAGGCTTTATGGAAATATGTAACATTTCTGGGAAACCATCTAAGCAAATATTATTGAAGAATTTTTAAAAGCGTGTTATAAAATGGACTATGGACATATGGTCAATAAAAGTTTACTTTCTCCACTCTCATTTGAATATTTTTTCAGAAAATCTAGGCCAGTTCAGTGACGAACAGACCAGATCATTTTTATCAAGAAATTGCCCATGTCATTTTTATGAAATTGCGTTTATGGAAAAGCGGTTTGAAGCAAAAATAAAGCTGAAATGGTTGCTGGGTGTTGTTGGTCAATGCTACGTAAAACTGATGGTGAACTGTTGACTAAAAAACCAACAACCAAACATTTTACGTTGTAAGTATTGCTTAGAACTATACTGTAACATGTCAAGTATTCTCTTTTATGTAAACTGGTTTATGTGTTCAATAATTATACAACTTCTTTCATTAAAAACTTTAACACCGTGTTTACTGGCGAATTTTCACAAACTCCCATTGACATCTCAAAAAAAACTATTTTGGAGATTACCGTTTTTTCTACATGTATGTATGTAATTAGCGGCTTTATATAGAAAAATTTGTAATCTCTAAAATAGCGTAGATAAAAAAAGTTCAAAATCGGTGGATAAATACATAAGTTACAAAAAAAGACATTTCAGAGTTGAATGGCCAAAAATATAAACAAAATTAAAAAATTTATTGCACTCGTAACTAAAATTTTCTATTGGATACTATTGAAGGCTTGGATGGGCTTCTGCTAAAATAGTACATAGGGTAGGCAAGGTTAGCTCAAGACTTTGGAGGTGTCCGGCAAAATTCTTGTATGCAGTATTTCCTCATTCACCGAGATCTACAAGAAAAATGGTATTACTTCCAGATATTTTAGCTAATGTTAACTTGCAACTTCTCAAAAGAAAACTAGACGTGGTCTTAAACCGGTTTCAGTAAGGATTTTGAACATGGATTTACGAAACAGAGGCTCATTTTCGCAATGTTAAGTAAATTTCATTTAGAATAATTTTTTATTTTCCATATATCACGATTAGTTTATGGTGTTGCAATCAAATGTCAGGGGAGCAATTTATTATATTGTACTAATAGTCTAGTCGATATCGGTTATTTTGTGAAAGTTTTTCGGATCATCCGTTTTTCGCTTATCGAACTCTACTACAAGTAAAGATGAAATGCTGAGAAAATAATCAAAGAGAAGAGAAGAGAGCGATGTTTCGCTGTACACGAATCCTAATTTTACTTTTTTGACACTTATTTCCACTAAGTACAAACTGTGCGAGCCAAGACTTTTTACTTATCTAATCGAAATACATATGATCCTGGAATTACGGCCGTTCACCCATTTACCGACTGTATGTACATATGTATGTTTTATTGGTTCAGTCTTACATTATACGCGCAAATGTCACGAGCTTTTGCTTTGCTAGCTTAATTCCTAGAGCTATAACCCAAAGCCAACGTTCAGATACTCTTGGCTATATTCCACTACTCACAGGCCGAACCATTTGCCAAAACTTTTATGGTGTTTGATGCTCACGCTCCAGTGCGTCGCGCCGCTATCCACACCTGTGTACGACTTCACATGCGAAATCAGGTAAATGTTATTGTTTTCTTGGCCTTTGCCACCTGCTTTCCCATCCCTACACGTGAGGAAAGGGGGATGAGCTCCATATGATCATCAACTCGGCCTCAACCCAATACATTCTGCTAGGGAAAATTAATACTTTTCGCCGACAACTGGCAATTCATCCTGCGTCATTTTCCCACTGTTATACTTCTTCTAGAAGAGGAAACGGAATAATATGTGATACAAGGTTCGACTCATCCCAAATTTAAGTTCGATATCTCTAAATCTGAGAGACTACTTTGCATTTAAACAGACAAACCAACATATGGGCAGACAAACATTCTAATCATTTGGGTATACTTATAGGTGGTAGTATGGTCTACATAGGTTTCAATTATTTATTCAACAACTTTATTCAACATTATATATTCAAGACTTCGATAAGCAAAAAAACTTGATGGTGTGGAAAACTTCCTTAATCCATTAATTTTTCTTCTATTTCGAGTGGATTATAAGAACAATTGAGAATAAAGAACCTATTCGAATAACAAAATGTACCGATACAATGCACATACATATGTATTTGCTTTGCTTCAAACCATAGTTACCAATAAAAATATGCACCCGCTAATTTATTTTGCTGAATAAGAGTAAGTGAGTAAATTCAACCAACTTATTTGCAGAATAGATTAGCACATACATAAGTATTATTGTTATGTTATTATCCGATACATACATATGTGTTTAAAAGCCATATGTATTCATTAGGTAAGGTACTCGTACATTTATCCTTTTCAATATAAGAATATTGGGTTTTGTATACACACACAAATTTTAATTCTTTAAAACACAGGAAAGTATATAAATTAAAAGATGGTTTCGATTATATTACCTTTGCTTCCCGTATTAGACGTCCTCCGTTCGCACTGACATTTTCGATTTTAGGCTTCCGTTCGACTGCAGATCCCATTAATTTCTGATCGGTTTTGCAAATGTTAATAGGTGCGATATTTATATAATACGATTATTTTTAAAATTACATAGAATAGTACTTATTACAATAAATTTTTATGTGAAAAGTTTCAAGCATATCAAATTATATTGAAACTAAATGTGTCCTTCAATTCAAATACATGTATTTATTTGCATGTTCATTGTAGAATCACGCATCAGATGGTCATGGGTTAGTGTGGAACACAATTTTATTGAACAACTACACTTAAAAATTGTTAGAGCAAAATTACATTCATAACTAAAATGCACAAAAACAAATAACTTCTCCTAAAGCGCAGTATAAAACAAAGAAACCAAAAATAAGGCCCTGAACCAAAGAACGTATGTTCTTTGCCTGAACTCACAATTCGAATATTTCCTTTGTTTTCAAATATATACATATGTACGTCTACCTACATAAATGCAATGAAGTGTTTTAATGCCTTATTACTTTTTGTTCCCGAAAAATTGCGACTCACATAGGGACTCACATTCTTATTTTTTATACTTTTCGAGAAAATGGTTGTGTTGAAAAGAGCTTTAGTTTTTAGTTGATAGGATTACCACCGGATTGACTATGAATGAGAGTTAAGTGTTCTACCTACTAAGCTAAAACAAACACAAAAATATTTTGAGGAAAATTCAAGAACTTCGAGAAGCTATCAGCAATTAAATAGCAGAAAGCTGCTATAAGTATTCTGCATGATTTGTAGCACCTTTAAACTGTTCCACTATATTTAAGCTAGTTGGCAGTTAACTGACAGAAATCGTTCAGCTATCTACCCATGAAGTCCTAGTAAGGGCCAAAGGGCTCTGACTTAGTTAGGTTATGAATCCAAACCGAAAGAAATGAAAAATCAGGGTAGGAAAATTAAATGTTTTTACCGTGAATTCAGGACAATATTTAGAGAAGCAGAGCATAAAAAAATACTTCTGACAGTCTGGTTCTCGATATTAGAATAAGTTAAACCATGTTAAAACGGACCTAGGATTACTAGTGCAAAATCGGTACTATTTTAAATAAAACATAATTTCTTTAGCAAAAAAGCGTTTTATTTTTCAATATTTTTTGCTTTATTTACGCAAGCAACAAATTGTAGAAGACACCTTTTCGGCAGATAAAATAGGTCATGAGATATTTGCGAAAACAGATTTCTTTATAACTGAATTAAGTATCCAGATCGAAGCCGGGTAATGAGTCTCGTCTATCTCGGCAGTTCTCGTTCCTCCCACTGTTGATCAAACCGAACTTTACGTAGTGTCGGACGTCGACTTAGTCCTGCGAATCAAAACCCAATAGTCCGCTGGCTAGGCCATGTTGTGCGAATGAAAGAAGATGCTCCGTACAGAACGTATAATAATCGACAGTCGCCGGTGGAAAACCGATTTGCGATCCAGTGGTGTCTCCAGTTGGCATAACAAAGAAACGACTGTGAGCTACATATGTTGGATAGTCGCCTAAATAGCAGTTAAACACAGATTTTAAGTATAGCTCAGAACCGATTGACCGTTGCTAACAACGTTTCTTTGTCTTTCTCCGGACACAAGCAGACAGTGTTTTAAGGCTTTGTATCCGACTATGTACTTTGTTGGCTATCGGGGTGAATAAGCATCGACTGTGATCATGTTATCCAACGTTAACCCCCAAAAAATTTTAAGTCGATAGCTTGATAAAATTCAAAAATGTATGTGAGTGATGGTAGTTGGTATGTAAAAAGAAACTTCGTACTACCTTCACGATTAGAAACTGCTCTTATACAGATCTTCGAAAATTGGATAATTGTTGCGGATGAGCTAAAGAATGACGAATCCTTTGATAAAATGACTACAACATTCTTTCAAGAAAATTAAACGCTATAAACCTCTTACTCTACAAATACTCCAAAAGACGAAAATGTTAAATGTAATGTGAAAGTTAAAATGTTAGAAAGCACATATGTATGCAAACGAAACAACTACAGAGAAGACAATGCACTTTCTGGTTTATACTTGGGACATATGTACATACATATTTAGCTTAGTGCTTTTTTTTTTTTTTTGTGCAACTACATACATACATGTATTCTTCCATCAAATTACATTGTTAATGAAATTAACTTAAACTCATCACCCTACACGGTACTCGCGAAATGATTTTAACCTCGAAGTCAGAGTACAGTATATTTGGTTTTACTTTATAAAAATACATGCTAAAAGCAAAAACAATCGCCAAAGCCGTTTCTCGGAAAACCCCAAAACCCTGTTGTTGTTGTTGTTTTAGCAACAAAATCACTTCCCGAAGGTGCCTACCGCGGGCATATTCTAAACCCCTACCCGCAGGGGTACGTTTTTAACGTATTGGTTTTACTTATAGTACTAAACCCACCAGAGCGGTCAAATGACCGCTTTTGGAATTTTAATCAAAATTGTTAAATTCCAGGTTTTTATTTTTCTGGAACTTACTGCACGACTTTTTATATAATATATAGCTGTTTAATTGTTCAATATATATTTATTTCCTTCTTTCGTTTTTCGTGATAATAATATGTACTCCACCGTTATCTACCATGAGCAGTCTTTTGACCGACAATATATTCGAAATTTCGTATTGAAATCTCAAACTTAACACAAAAACAGTAGTTTTCCAAAAAATGTCATATAATTGTATTCTAGGAAAACGCCACGTGCGTTTGTGTTATGCTGGGTACAGAGCGACTGCTTGTATCTCAAGAGGTGAGACGAAATAGTGACGGTTTAAATTAGATTACTGATTCTGTACGCGGCATTAAAAATATTTCCGGCATGATTAGTTCTATTTGTTTTAATAAAAAAATTCAGTATCTGCAATTCAGGCCAGTATTAAAAGCTCCTTTTTGGAATGAAAACTTCTTTTGAAGGATCCGGCTCGAAAGACCATGTACAAATCGGCTGTGGTGGTTCTTTGGAGAGGCCGCGGTTCGGAAGCACCGCGGGCGAATTGTGATTTAGGATAAAAGAAATTAGAAGACGAAGGTTCTCGTTAAAAATGTGGCCGTATATTTTTTATTGAAAAAAGGGATAATTTTACAAAAAGGTTTTACCTGTAATTTCATTTGTGGCTGACGGTGAACAAGATCCTGGGCCTGTGGTGTTGACGCTTAAACTATTGTAGAACCCCAAATTTGAACCTCCGGTTTTAAGGGGAGGTGAACTTACACATGCACATCCACATGAATGTATATGTTTGCTGACAAACATGAATATGCATGCATGCACATACATGTGGGCGGCCTGGTGTTGGGGTTTCGTGGAAAGTTTAAAGTGACATTAGAGGTGCGCGTTTTATATGAATTTAAGCATCGTGCCTAAACAGAAAACGTGGACACAATCAGTCTTTTGAACTTAAATAAAAGCTTTTTAAGCAATGAAGAGTATATAACTGATTGATCTTTTATTGAGCCACAAGAAAATTTTTTATTAAGGAGAAGAAGTAAAAATTGGTGGCAATTGTTGTTCTCTGGCGATTGTTTTTGCGTAAAATGCTTTCATATATTTTTATAACGTAAATCCAAATATTCTTATAACGTAAAACCAAATAGACTGTACTCAAAATTCTTGGTTAAAATCATTTGGGGCGCATCGTGCCTACATGAAACAACTTTTTTCTAGATTAACATTTAAAGTATACAAAAATTTCACAAACATGGTTAGTCCTCATTTTTACTACGAGGTTGATTCTACAAAAGGAATGTAACTATAACATATACCATACACTCTACTTTAACTTTTACAATTATTTATTAAAGTATGCTTTCCTTCCCTATACCATTGATACATACTACATATCACAGACTCACTGGGGTATAGCCAAGTTACCCACCGACGTTGATCAGTTTTCATGCAAGCTAACGCAAATACCTACATTTCGAACGAAGATCTTTTATTTCATGGAAGTCCAAAACTAATATTAAATAAATAGTAAATTAATTAAAGACAACAACTTAAAACAATAATTTCAAGTTATTTCAACATTATTCGGAAAATTTAAGAGGCGTTTTGTAAAATAGAAAGTGAAAACAAGAGCCCTCAGCTGGCACGGTATGGAAAAATACAAATTTGAATATTTATCATCCCTTCCCTTCCAGAATCGACCTTTTTTAAAGTCTTATTTGTTGTACGATGTGTTTTATATTTAGTATATTGGTAGCATTTTCCCTATAAATTTCACTGGACATTTTTTCTGGAAAGCAGACCAAAGGCCATGCGAAAGTTTGGTACGTTGGTATGCAATTACCGTAAAGTACATTGGAAGCTCTTTTGTCGATATTTAAATTTAGGACTTTTGGACTGGAGTTTTAATTCTAGTTTTGTACATGCATTGAAGTTAATTTTTGGGTAGGGCAAGATTTGCCGGTTATGCTTCCCAATTGACCTCCCAAATCTATTTTAAGATTTTTCTAAAATTGTGATTGGTTTGTGGAGACTTCGAATAGCATTTGCTTGACAGATTAACATTTGGTTGACTTTACTTGCAGACATACAATCGGAGGATTTCAACCCCTGCCTAGGGATGTTTTAAAAAATATAATTTAAGGTGTGTCTTTTATCGGGATTGGAAGCTTGGGAATTTGGCCTTAGAGTCTTCACATGGCAACAGTGGATAACACTGTCAAAACATACATACAAGTATGAGAAAGAAAAGGATCTTAGCCGAACTTTAAGATACGGGGAGTATTTCAACAGCTTGCTAAAGTAATGCCTATTCTAGTGTGATGCAAAATTAAAATTTTTAGTAGCGATCTCTCTTAATAGGATTTACATTAAAAGCTTCAGTTTTACTTAAAAACTTCAGTTGCTTCGGCGGTATAAAAAGTAAAGTAAGTAAATAAAGTAAAGGAAGAAACATACACGGTATTCATACCCAAAGGGGGGTACTTCACACTCAAGAGCAATGACTTGAGGCCTATCGGACTGGTGTCTTAGTCTCAAATTTTGGTGAGATAGCTTGATCTTCCCATTTGTAGCAATTTACTAGTACGAAATATCTCTACTTCTCAGCACGCATAGTACAAATGCATGTCTGTGGTGATAGGTCTAAATATCATTACTACGAAATTAGAAAAATCGATTGCCTATTAGAGCTTTGTATCTCCATCTATATCCTCCGTACTCGTGTCCTTTCTCTATATGAGAAACTTCAAATAAAAACTATGATTTTAAATCTGGAAGGTTTTTCCATACCTAGGTACACACTCATTTAGTGGCACCCGCCAAGGCGGTGTCTTGTCCCCTCTGCTGTGGAACCCATTAGTTAACACTTTGCTTATAAAACTGAGATGGACCGGTTGGCAAGATATTGCCTACGCCAATGACATAGCTTTAACAGCAACCGGCAAACACCTTCAAACACGGTCACAGGGAAGCGGCCTGGAGATACAATATGCCACATTTTGGGCCATCATTCTTAAATGAAGTGAGACTTGAACACTCATCCGAATTGGAAAAACCTTCTGACGATCAGTGATGCATTTTATCCGATTTCCGGTTATATTTCGCTGATTTTATTAGGAATGGTTCAGCCGATTTGCTGTTTATAATCTTCCTGAAAGCTTTCTTAATCTGAGCATGAAGTGAAAAATAATGCCAATTTATATTGGCGTTAACTTTTGTCACTCCACTTTACATCGAAGTGTTGAAAGGTAATTCCGCAAACCATAACCGCCTAATCCTATAAGCAAAACCAGCATTTCATATTATAACTTTTCGCAATAATTCTCTCAATCGCCTCCACTAACTCATCTAATAGATTGCGGTTTCGAAGACTAGGCTTATGGCAGTTCAGTAGAAACTGTCTGCTTAGGTGTTCCGCGTGCTCTCTAACATTGAACATTTTAGCCTCTTGATGGAGGTGCGACTCGGATGTCGTAAGCAGGCATCGCGTTGGAGTTCTGATAGCGGTGTTTTGGCAGACTTGCAATTTCGTCTAGTGGGTTGTCATCTAGGTTGGGCGATCATATGGGCATAATCAATTACCGGTCGGTCAAAGCCAGAGATCATGGTGTGAGTTGAAGTCGCCTAGGATTAGGCGATTTTATCACCCCTTACAACGCAGTAATCCCGGGGTGATAGTCTCTTTGACAACACATAGCGTATGTAGATTGTTTATGATTTGCAGGTCGACTACAGTACCATGGCATTCTAAGGTAGTACCCGGTATTTCCGATGTTTCCGACATTAACCCATCGCAAGTGGGGGTAGAGAGAGGGAGAGAGAGGCTGACAATCAGCGATGCTCGGATCCGCCTATTCCTTTCGCAAAACAACAACAGTCAAAACAATAACACTCAAACAACAACAGTCAAAACAATAACAGTCAAAACAACAACAGTCAAAACGTCCCCCCTTGTCTTAAGCGTTTGATCGCCAATTATCTGAGGGGTTGGCAGTCTTCGGTTGAATTCAAAAGCAAAAGATCAAAACCTCGTATTATTAAGCAGGGGGTGCCAGAGGGCGGTGTCTTATCCCCGCTTCTGTTGAATCTTAACATTTCGAGGTTCCCCTTACTCCCACAGAGATCTCGATCGTTTCTTACAGCGATGACTGTTTTATTATGGCTGGTCCGTGTGATGAGCTTTGCTCTAGAATTAACGCATACTTGTCCGGTTTCTTTGCCGGACGTAATCTGGCATTGTCCGCTACCAAACCCACAACCACCTTATTAACGCCATGGACAGCGCAGGTGAACATGATATTAACGTGGACGACGTTAGGCTCCCAACTGTCACATATCCCAAAATCTTAGGGATCACGTTTGATAACACGCTCAAATACGGAGCTCACGCAGCCGTAATTGTCGCCAAGGTTAAAAGCTGCAATAAAATCCTCAAGTCATTAGCTGTCAGCAGTTGGGGAAAAGATAAAGAAAAGTATTGCAACATTCAAGGCATTCGGACCGCCGCACTGTGAATCGAATAGAACAAGCTAGCTGGACAAAAGTGACCATTGAATTTTAAATAAAAATATATTGTAGATGACAGCTAATAGTCCAAATATCACGAGTCAAAATTTTACTTAATACTTGCTGATGTGGATGTAATTAGCTGCTAATCTCAGAAAAACGTGTTTTGATCTGCCTAAATTTATAATTATGGACGTCTCACGGTTTTTCATATAACTTTATTACTGCGTTGTTTTTTCGTGTAATTTAAAATGGATGTGATGGTAAACAATGAATACTATTCATATGATATAAAGTGTTTTATTTAGAGCATGTTGTTGTTCTAAAAAACACGCCGAAATTTGAAAATTTATATTTTTTTTTGCAAATTTTTACATTTTTTATAGAAAAAGTAGTAGTATTCCACCAGCTTCCAGTCTGAAATTTATGTAAATCATAGCCGTGGCTCCGTAGCCTCTAAATGTACAAATTTCGTTCGGCACAAATTGGTCCAACTATTTTTTTTCTAGCTTATTCCTTCTCGATTAAAAAAAGGTTGTGCAGACTCTGTTAATAGTTGTTCAGATGTGGAAAGTACTGATAGTGATTAAGACTTACTTACATTTTAATTTATATTACTTATAGCAATAAGGATATCTTTGAAGTATTTTTAGTTTAATGTTAACATAGAATGAGTTATTTCAACGAAAATAAACTGGAATTGTTTTTAACCCTTCTGTTATGTTTGGGTCAATTTGACCCAATTTTAGGAAAAACTTAACGAAACTAATAGGTTTCTTTCATAGATTCATGTTGATTCTTCTTCCACTTGTTTCCTGCATTAAATAGAAGGGGTTTGCTAACAAATTAAAACCATAATGGTTTTCAACACTACTAAAAATATCTTAAAGTGTTTTTGCTACACTTATTGTGTTACTGGGTCAATTTGACCCACCATGTGATTTAGTATACCCTAATGTATACAGTTTTAGGAAACTATTATAAAGAACAGTATTTATGGAAAATTGCATACATTTTTCCTATTTTTCGCATACCATCTTTATCAATTATTGAAAGCTTCATTAGTACTAACAAATCTGCGAACCTCTGTTTTATGCATGAGTGCAAAAAACACTTTGTATGTCGTAGAAAATTTGCCGCTTCTTCTTCACTTTCATAGAGAAACATACTTCGCAATTAGCAGCTTAGTGTGTAAAAACTGCCAGTAAAACATTAACCAATAAATACAAATCTTTTCTATATTAAATAATAAATTATTTTAGATGAAAACAAAAATGAAGTTTGGTTAAAAAAATTATAAGCAGCGCTAAGTTTTCATGAGTGCGTCAAATTGACCCAAAACACTAAAAGTGCGATTTTTTTCTAACGTAGCAGAAGGGTTAATGAACTAATTTTTGTATTGACAAATCAGACAAAACAAACAAATGGAAGATAAATGAAAAATCGATTTTTTGTTTCTGGCCCACCCTAGTACGTATGTATATTATCCAACCATATTTTGTCCTTAGACTTCATTTTTACCTAAATGTGCACAATATAATTGGATACAGTTATTTAAGTCCGAAAATCCCATAAAATAATTTTGTCCAGCTAGCCTGTTCTATTCAATTCACTGTGCGCCGGTGCTGTCCTACATGACGCATATATGGGTGACGGGGCTAGGAGATTGCAGGCTCGTCAAAACACCGCTTTCAGAACTGCCAAGAGACGTCTCCTTATGTCAAATTAGCACCATCTACACTGCTTGGTGCTAAAGAGCATAATGAAATGCTAATCCGCCTCGAGATTCCTGTGACTTTAATCAGAAGATTTTGATGATACTCAACCTTCTTCTGATATACATTTACAGCAAAGTCATGCAATCTGTGTTATAATCACACTTAAAGCAGTCTTAAACTCGATTCTGAAACACTGGTATCTTGGAGACAAATCAAATTTCAGGTCATGGATAGTATCAGATATTTGGTTCCCTTGTCGCCGGGATGTTTAAGTATTTTGGATAAGATCCATTTCGAGTTTTTGGTTTTCAGCATTGCCTCTTCCAATTCTAATATGGTAGTGACGCAATGGGACAAGCCCTGCCATATTTTACATAGCAGTTTACGAGTACTGCTCTGGTGATAATGAAGTCTGGCGAACTGCTACAGTATACCGCTCTCTGCCATGGATCGGGAGGTGTGCGTTTAAAACCTCCGAGGATTACTTTAGCGAACAAGGGATAAAGTTGAAATACTCTTCAAATTCGCAATGATTATTACTAAGCCCTTGAATCAATTAGTGCTAGAGATATCTCTCTTAAGATACATTTTAATTGGGCGTATACTCACATCTAATTCATATGTTGCAGTAGCTATTGGCAGATTAGATAATTTCTCAGTTTGCCCATCCACCCATGATTCCTCAACTTGCACGCTAGATTGTAGATTTTTCATTAATCCAATTGCTGTTTCGCATGATCGCATTCTGTAAAGTAGAAAAGTAGAAAAAAGTAAATAAAAATTAGATATTCCTATTGAGCAAGAAACATCGCTCGTTCCATTGTAAACAGGGTTAACTCAAAATTCTAATTTTTTGGGAAAACGCAAATAAAGTTTTGTCTATTTAAACAGTTTAATTTAACGACTAATTTAGTTGGTACTAGAAGAGTCACGTCAGTTTATAAGGTATGACAGCAAACTAAGCAAAATATTTATATTTATGTGAGGGAGATGCTAAATTCCATCCAAACTTTTTTCATTCTGAGATAATTCACTTTAAAATAAAAAATTTATTCAGAAAAAAATAGCTTCATACGGAAATTTTCTAAATACTACAGTTTCATACAAAAAAGAAAATGAGTTTTTTGAAATAATGCGTTTTTGTTTTCTAATAGAGTGAATTTACTCGAAATCAAACCACTTTTCGATCAAAAGGTTTTAAAATGTATCGTACCATCTAAAAAAATTTAAATTTTGAGTTAACCCTGTTTACAACAGAACGAGCGACATATGCACATACCTATCAACAATTGTATTACACAATGTGACCCAGCGTGTGTTTAAGCGACCAACATTTGTATGCAGACTTTTCAAATCTCCTAACACTTTAGTTGGGACACCCATTCGACCTAACTGGTCGGCAGCATCATTCATTTTATCAATTTGTGGTTGGTATTGCGTTGTTTGCTCTTGAATGTCTGTTAATTGGGTATAAACTTTTTGGAGGCCTTCAGGAGTTGACGGTAATACAACATGAGATGCAAGCTTGCTTTCAATATCAGAAATAGTGCTCTCATTTTTCTCTAGACTCATCAAAGAAATTTCTAGTAATCTCAAACGTTCTTTGTGCAAATCGCTTTGAGTATGTAATTCATTCCACAGTTCCACCAAGTTATCAAGATTCTTTTTCAAAGCAGGCGTTTTTAATGGTATATTTCGGAAAGTATTTTGAAGGTGTTTTATTTCCGGATCAAGCTGTTTCAGACGTCGTTCATAGTCAAGGTGAATCTCCTGCACATGTTCTATAGAATCCAAGTCACGAGGCAAAGGTGATAATATTATTTGATCGAGTTCGCGAGCCATATCCTCTAGTTTGGATTTAATAGATATACATTCTTCAGTGAAAATTCGACTTGCTTGCTTGCTTTCCTCTGAAATTAATTTAAAAGAACAATTTCAAAAAAAAATTATTAATTGCTTAAGGGGTATGTACCAACACTTTAAACCAACCTCGATACTTTTTGCTAATAAAAAACCTCTTCATAGTTTTATCTAGTGTTCAAATAATTAAGACATTGCAACAAATGAGAAGATTACCGACACATTCTAAAGCTTGTTCTATATAAATGTACAATCTTAAAATGTTGAATATTATATATCTTGCTGAGTCTTGGTGATGCGTTATGAACAAACTTTAAACGTTTAGGAATAATTGCCAATTAACAAGACTAAATAAGTCAGTGTGACATCATACCTTTGCCGTTTTGCCAGAATTGTATTGTCCTAAATTCTAAATTATTTCATCCCAAAAACTATGCATGAAAGATTACAAAAAAGTTTTACAATCTGCACAAATAACTCGCATGTAGAAGAATATATGGATTTTTTTCAAATATGTAGCTTAACAAGCTTGGTTCCCAAAAATTTCAGTTTTTACACATTAATGCGAGTAATTAATTTAAGTGAACGGACTCGATGGCAAGTTCATGTTATGTGAATGACCAAAGACTCTCCAGACTAGAAAGCTCCCTCCCGCACTGATTTGGCATAAATAGCAGGAAACTGACTCGGCCAACTGCCAAATCGGCATACGAATTGGCGTTTGTATTGCATTCCTACTTCTCGCATACGTACACATACATATGTATGTACACACATACATACGTTTATAAAAGCTAAACTACTCAACAAAACATTCTAGTACATGACTATACATATTGTGAGCATATTCATACTAGTTCATTGCTGACCAGTTTTAACAAGCCTAATGTAGGGAAAAATCATATTGGCTTATATCTAGTATGAAAGCTATGTACATATATACGAGTAAACACACTTTTTTTTGGTTGCCCCCAGGGAACAAAGTGTGGTTCCTGCTTCTAAAACGCTTGCACAACTTAGATCGGGCTTGTGCTATGTATTGTCGCGACCAGAAAATATTATATCGATGGTCTGCAAATATAGAATGGTCTGCAAATATAGAATGGAATAAATTTAAACGTTGGCTAGAGGTACTTGCAAAACATATTTTTTAGGTTATTATTGCAAGGCAGATAAGAAAAGCACTTGGGGCAATTAAAAACAATTGATACACTTCGACCGTGAATATTTCTTAAATGGTTAGAGAAATGAAAAAAGTATCTTGACCTTTTGGTATTTTTTATATAAACATATAAAATTAATTTGACTATGTTGTTGTGGTACTTGCGCTTTGTCGTCGTTTATATTTTAAGGCAAAATAAAGCTTTTCTCTTTCCCCCACTATATTTGTTTTGTTTTCAGACAACCGAAAATAAAAACGGCACATCCTAATGTACACACATGCACATATTGTAAGTTTCTCTGCTTACCAAGTACGGTTGTACCACCTACAATCAATTAATTTTCTAGTGATTAGTCAGTTAGCTAAGAACTGAAAAATTGGAGTTCTCACAGTTTTCTGTTATCTACTCGTATAATTTTCAAATCTATTAAAACAATGTCACTTATTTATTTTTATTTGAGAATAAAAATTGCAAACTAATGCCCGACAAATAAAAATTTTGGAAACTTTTACATATTTTCGGTATTCTGCCGGGTTAGGTCGCTTCAATTTCGCAAGCAACGTGTTTTGAAAATACTTTTGTAGACAAAAAATAAAACAAATTTTGTACACTGTTTAAGCGACATACATACATAATTCACTAGAATTAATAAAGAATATATGTACATAAGCACGCTTTTTACACGAAGATTCGTTCGCGTTGCATTTTAATCTCTTAAGTGCATTGTTTGTATTCGGCATTATTGCCATGTACGCTAGAATCGCTGCATTGCCGGTTAATCTCAGAATTGACCCATAATTCTAGCATTGGTGTGATAAGAGATAATTTAAAATCTGTAGTAAAATCACAAAGTGATAAACTTGAAGTTTAAATGTGAGTTCCCTTAATAAGAGAAGAGGTATGGAAACTACGAATATTAAAATTATACCTAAACATACAGCGGTAAAACTGCATTTTAAAGTCCTTGAAAAAACTTTTGATATAAGGGGTTATAAAAAAAATTTTACTTTCTTTAAAATTACTGTAATTTAAAATAAACCTTATCGAATCAGCAGACGTTGGTTTTTATCGTTAGTATGGATCTTCAACTACATTTCCATATGACCGAAAATTCTACTTCCCCCTGATACCTATTTCTTGCATCGACAAAGAAATAGTAATGGATCGGCACCTCCTTCTGCAGAGTGAACTGATTTTTCTAGTTTGAGAAATAGTTTTTTCCCCACACTACGCCCATGGTCAGTCCGTAATAGTAAATTCGTAGCTTTAAATGAGGGTGCTTAGGAGATTTCGTAGGCTATCTCAGCTATGGTGTAGCTACGCTGCATTTTATACGGTGATAGCCTCGAAGACTTCCTTTCAGGTGTGGTATTGTCAGGCCTTTTGATTTATATCTTTTACATAATTGACTTACTCAACATAATCCGAAATTGCTTAGCTGCGGTAGTCACCGTCAGTAGGAGGGTTGCAGTTGCAGACCTGCTAAGGTAATGCAGCTGATCTTCTTTGTTTTGTGAGTATCTTTACTTAAATTTTAAACGGTTCTGTAACCAATGCATTTTGTCTCACTCTAATACAAAGTTCATTGAAATTAACCACATGATAAGTGCGAGCAGTCAAAAATGAAAGCTTATGAAGATAAACAAATAGTTGAGCAAATATTTGTAAAGAAGTGTTCTCAATTAAAAAGAAGCGTCCTAACAGTCTTCAACTCCCTCCTGAGGTAAAATATAGAAGATAAAATAAATGAAAAAACGAAATTATTAGGGTCATATCAAAAGAATTTCACAAGAGGACGGGAAGTATTAGTAATTTACGAGTATCCAACGAGAATACCGATCTAAATACAAAACCAAGAAAGCAAAGGAAACGAAAGAAGCTTTAAAAGAGGGTAGAACCTAGAGAGGGCCTCGTAAGAAATGTAAAAGAAGCAAATGAACGAGCTTTAATTGACGAATGTAAGAACAAGGAAGCTTGCGACCAAGTACAACAGAAAGTTCTAGAGGCTATAGGAAATGATTATGAAGCAGAAAAAACCAAAAGTAAAAGTGAACTTAAAAAAAATGTTTGAGATAGTTGTTATAACTGAAAAAATTAGCAATGAACGTCTGGTCAAGTGTTTAACAAAACAGAACGATTCATGTGCTGGAGAAGGCTTTAAAATAGTAAAGGTGTATGAAAACTCCAATCGTAGAGAAGAGGGATATATTGCATTAGTATTAGTAGAAATAGATTACCGTGTAACAAATATGATGGGCCTCAGGATATCAGAAAATATACCTCAAATACAATCATTATGCCTTTAGTAAAGATTGTCCTGCGTATAAAAAACACGAACAGTCTGAACATAAAATGCTAGTTTGCTTTTTAAATATTAATAGCATCGTCGCAAACAAATGTGAATCAGAGTGTCTAAAAGAAAATCAAAGACCACAAATTTTCTTTTGTTAAGAGAGCTGTTCGACGGATGACATATCAAACCAAGAATTGCAAATAGAAACATGTAAGCTAATGCAATTTAATTCGTATAGTAGGCATATATGTATACACGAACCCCTTGAATATAAAACAAGTTGCAATAAGACAGTTGATAAAAATATCTGGTATGTAGTATTAAAAATAAAAAACATTTTTCCACAAAAAATAGATTTCTACATATATGATATATTTTCTCCTAATTGTTGTTCTAGGAAAACATTCAAATAAATACAATACAATACTTAAAAGACCAGTAAAACGGAAACCATGATTCTTTTATTTACACACAGTGAAGAAATTACATGTCAAAGATTGGAAGAACATCAGATTTCCGATTACGAAATTATACAGTTTAAAATCAAATTAGACAGAATACTTCGAATGAGGGTTAGAAGAGGATTGGGAATGTTATAATTCTGACAGCCTTCTTCTTTGAGAAACTCAGTCTCGAAAACAAGGCAATATTATTGTATAAAGACCTATCTAAAGCGTTGACCACCTTAACGTATTCAAAGGAGGTCAATGTAAAACACATGAACAAATTGTGACACAGAACTGGTAAAATTTATACAAGCTCGCCATAAGAACTGGGGAATGGAATGAGTACAACATTTCTAAGTGTAGTTATAAAACATTAATAAAACAAGGTTACAACAAACCAGCAGTTTGAAAAACTTGTTGAATTAATGGGGAGGCATCCCGATAATGGACGAGGCAAGGCGCAATTTGGGTGCACCAAAAGCCAAACGAAGGCATTGTGGGAGGAATTTGACCTACAGCTCAATAGCTTAGGACCACCAACAAGAACTGCGGCGGAGTGGGGACGAGTGAGTAGTAGTCATGGAACTAGGCCAATGCAATGATAATGATTTGAGTGGTCACGAAGCTCTTTTCGTATGCGCAGCACATCTGTTTTAGCACCAACATTTTGATGTCCATTTTAAAATATATTTATAATAATAAACAGTTTCACAATTATTCGTTGAATTGTATAGATTTGATTTTTCGTAACAAAATAATCAGCTGTTGAATTATCTGTCAAAATGTCTCTTTCTAGGTTGGCAACATCGATTCAACTTCAACTAAAAAAGGTTGTAGTCCATAACGCCAAAAAGGAGTTCAGTTGTTTTAAAGTTGAGTTGTCTTAAATACAACTCAACTCAGTTGAGTTGTAAACCGTAATAGGGCCTTAAGTTTTACACTCATTCTCTATCACGAAACGAACTTTTGTTTCGCGTCAGAGACGAATCGTTCGCCTGTTTGCAATACATATGTAAGACGATCGAAGCAACAAAAAACAATTTTTCCACAAAAATAAAATAAATTAGTTGTCAAAAACTCATAGGCAAACGAAAATGATAGAGAATACGCTTGCTAGACGAAATCGTTAGGAGACGAATCGTTCGTCCGAGCTTTCGTTCGCAATACCGAATTAGGGCCTAGATGAGGTTACAGACAACGCGCTCCTCTATCGTCGAACTTCTTAAATTGTCAACATTAGCGTTATTGGTCTTAACAATCGGACCTTTTCTTATACTTATTCCAAACCCAGCGACTCATTTGGCTAGGCTGATGAAAGCAGAGTAAGAGCACCACTCCGACGGATAAACTAAAGAGGTAACGACTTGAGAATATTAACCAAGTAAGTCAGAGTTGGAATTACTATACAAAAATAATTTCTATAACATCAAAAGCAAACAATTTGGATACTGGTATTTTAGCTCCGAAATATGTTCCACATTAATACCCGACTTACCTTCAGCATTTGCCCTTTTTTCAAACTCGTCAAATAATCTATTCACTTCATCCATTTCCCTTCTAAGACGTCGCAGCTGTGGATCACTGGAATCACCCTCACTCAGTAACTTTTCGGCGTCTTCATTTAAAGCCCTTCGTATAGCAGAACGTTGATCTGCACCCATAGCTAAGAACTGGTCGAAATCCCAGCTTTTCACTACTCGAATTGTAGCAAAAATCATATTTTGACGTAATCTTAGATGTTTCTTTTGCCATAAATTAACCGTACGGTCAAATAAACGTTTTAGCCTTTCAGCAGCGTCTATAGCTTCTTTATCAGGAGGCGGTATTAGTAAACAGGCACTTGGTATTAAACCTTCCTGACCTGTTGATGAACGTATTCGCCATTTTACGCGTCCAGAATTATCCAATAATAAACATTTTTCTCCTTTTTCTATTTCAATATTCCCCTGTTGTTTATATCCACAGATTGCTTGAATTGTGTATGAATTATGGACTGGCTGTCGTCGTTTGGTTAACGGAATAATAGTCATTGCACGCTGTTGAAGATTTGAAACAGTTTCACCAAATGTATTTAGCTCTTCCCGCAAGTCCTGCATGCCTCGTAACAAATTTTCTCCTTGATCTAGACTGAAGTCTGATTGGGAATATTTACTGTTGAGAATTTCATCCCGCTTATTAAGCCACTGCTCAGTATCTTTAATTTCAGTGAAGAATTGATGATACTCAGTCGAATGTTTAAGATGAACTTCCAAACATAAAGTCAATTGCAATAGCCATGCCCATTGTTGTTGTAAGGCTGTTAAGTGAGCCTCAATGCATTTCGAAGCAGGATGTTGTTGGTTAAGAAGTGATTCTCCTCTATCAAGTATAGTAGCAAAATTGATTTCCCGTTTTTCCAATTCTGTCATTAAGTTCTAAAACAGGATACAAAAAAAAAAATAGAATACAGTATAATTATAAGCATATATAGGACTAGAGGGGCCCGGCAGAAATTATCCTGCTCAAAAATTCACTCTCCTGAAAAAATGTATTGTTGTCGTTGTAGAGATAGCGTTGGACCAGTAGTGGAATTCACCTTCATTATCAACTCTGCTATTCACAAACTTATGTATAACGATTCGGGCTAAAGATTCTTCAACCCGCAAAAAAATGTATACAATGTGTTCCAATGCCATGTCGTTATAAAATGGTTAGTGAATGCCGAAATCGTTGTAGTCATCGTTACGATAATATGTCGATTGCGAATTCAACTGTGGAAGTTAGTGAATTCCACCACAGAGTGAGTTTGGTGTTCAATTTTATACCATGGGTATAACTCAGTAGGTAGAGTTTAAAGCATATTCGGAATAAAGCTACAATTTTTAGCCGTGTGCCTGGTGGCAGGGTGAACATTCAAAGTATAGCAAAGTAAGTGACAAACACCTTAATATGAATGTCGTATGACTCTCAGTAACAGGTTTCCCAACCATCTCTTACTTTTTTCCACCAACTTCGCTTCAATCAAAACTTTAAAGATTCTGTTAGTGACCAAACATTGAAATTTCTAATCAAATTATCAAAACTCCATTCAAAAAACAACGATTTGAACGATTTCAGCACAATTATTTACACATTGTAACCCCTTTTTGTCTCGAAGAGATATCATTAAATTTTAACAATTTTTGATAGGTGTAGGTAAGGGTTGGGCAAAATAATACGCTTTGAGACGAATTATTGCTGCTGTAGTTGCAAATACATTTTTAATGCGTGATTTTCTCGTTTCGGCAGAGGTTGGCAGGAAAAATTAAAAGCAGCACACCAGCTTTTGCAGGAAAAATTAAAAGCAGCACACCACAAATTGGTAGGAAAGTTCGGCCTTAATCCCTACGGAGGATTATCGCGCTAAATATTTACATATATAAATTTTTAATCACCTATGGTATTATTAGAGCTACGATCGACCTTTAAAGAAAACGAGAACTACATAGCCTTGCATCCATAATAAAAATGCGCAAGATGAAAAAGTTCGTCCCACAAGAACAACAAAAGCGAATTCTTAGCAGTGTCGGAGGACAGGTTAAACGTATGTGAACGTGCATTTCTTCTAAACTTGTTGCAAGTTGCAAGGCTCTAAAAGTTTGTATGAAAAAATTTAAAAAATACTTCAAAATTAAAATAGTTTCAGAATTTTTACTTAGATAGTTAGATGGATCCAGCTTACCTATTTGTAAATTTATATTCACTGAGACAACAAACTTATAACAAGTAAAATGCAATTGGGACAAACACGATTAAATCTAGAAAATAACTAATCCGCTTCGGTTTATTTCTTAATAAGTAAATGGTACAGCTCTTAATGACTTGTAGTGAAAAATTCAGATCCTAGTTATTAGAAAAATTTTCAGGGACCTACATATAGAACCGATATGTATTAAACTATATACATACATATACAAGTAATTCGCGCGGGCCGTTTACATCCCTTTTTTAATTAAATTTAAGTACCGAGATCAGCTCGTGGTAAACTTACCTCATAATAGCGATGAACTGACGTAAGATCTAGGTGCTTGTCAGCCCAGTCTCTAGATGTTTCAACTAATTCTTTCTCGTTAAGCCATTGCAGCTCTTCAGAAGCCTCAGTCAAAAAATTTTGAAGGGAGTCTAAATCTGTAAGACGTTTTGTTGAGGTACTCAAAAGCTCGGTGTACAGTTTTTGTAGTTGATTGAGTCGTTGCTGATATAGTCGCAACTCATCCCCCACAAACTTTGTTTGCTGCCTTTCATCATTCAAAATGTTTAAATGGAATTGGTCAATAATTTTATGTTCCTCTTGTTGGCGAATGAACTCTTCCTTAACTGAAGGTAAATCGGAACCATAATCTGCAGCATGCAACTGTTTCTGAAATATAAAAAAAATGTATTAATAATTAAACTATTGATCACAAAACACAATCTGTAGAATCACATACATATATCGACTAAGAACTTATTGCTGGGATATTATCTAAATCTTTTCATTAACATATTTCGCGTCAACATACTTTTGTAAGTTTAACAAGCTTTCGACCTTCTCCTGCCGCTGCTAAAAATTCCATTAAAAATTCGCTGTACCTTTGGCTAAAATATAAGTAGTTGCAAATTTTTGGCTCCTGGATCATCTGTTTGATGCACAATCTTTAAAGGCTAATACAAGATTTCAGTAATAAGATAGGAAATTTGCGGTTCTGTGTCACAACAGCCGTTTTTATCGCCCCGAAAGACCTTGATATAGCCCTGTCTAACTCTTCACATCTAACTCTTAAATTGTCATACTGAGAGAAGCTCCTTACAGGGGGATTGCTCCTTACTCTCACGATTTTAGATGTTCACACTACACTATATCTCATTACATACCTACCCATTAGTTTTTGTGACTCCTACTTCTCGGGTTTAAGTCAAGGCCGAGCTCCTGATATTTTTCATCAGTAGCACTGTTGAAGTAATATTCACCAGCGCGAATAAACTGTTATTCGCCAGCACGGATTGAGTCAGTACAAAAGTCATTCTTGATTTTTGCTTTGCGCGGTCTTAATTGGAATCCAACTATTCACCTGCCTCCCTAGAGAAGTAGACTTCTCTTAAATTTACCTTTTTTGGAAAATCGTAGGATTTTTGGAAAATCGTAGGTGTAATGATCCGCCATATGCTGATTATTGGTGAAATTGACTCATCTGACCTTGTTAGCCGACTGAGTTTTGCTGTACCCGCTAGGACGTTTAAAATTTAATTTATAAGAAGGGACCATTATAATTATGTAGATTTTTTAAAAGCCCATGGAATTGGGATTTGAATTGTACAACGGAGTCTATTAAATTGGCTACTAGTCAACTTTAAGCAGTACTCTTATTAATCAAAAATAAATTAAATGATGTTTCCGAAATTCTAACGAAATTCTAATACTATAATTAATTAATACAAGATTAATTTTAACTAACATCCCTGTATTTTATATATCTTGCTTGTGCATATGTATATGTATGTATGTAAGTTTTATCGCTTACCAATTTAAATTGGCACCATTCAATGTGCTCTTGCAAGTCACGGAAATGAGAATTTGTCTCGATCTGTCGCGATTCAATGATTGTGCGCGTTTGCCTTGTTACAGTTTTCTCATGCACCGGATATTTTAATCCACTGAGCCTTTGAACTAAATTTGTATTGAAATGTGAACGAAGATTCGTCCATCGTTGATGTAACATATTTACTTTACTTTGAAGCTCAGCACCATGGGCATAACGGCCTTCATTAAGCACAACACAATCCTGATGCATATCCTGTAAAGGTTCTTCCAAATGACGAATCTCTGTTTCCAAAGACTCCACAACATTTTTGGCATCAACTGGATGTAGACGTTCAATACGTCGTGATTCGTCGTTTATAAGTGTTTCAAGATCTGATATTTTAACGTCGGTGTGTTTAATTTCTCTTTGTACCTTATCAGCCAATCGTTGCAGCCGTTCCAATCGTTCTAGCTCTTGTTGTAAAATCAATTCGCGATCCGATAGAGCAGACTGCATTCGATACCAAGCCTTCTCAATGGCCTCAGGGCGAAAATCTGATTCAACGTCAATTTCGCCAACACTTTCGAAAAATCGTTCCAATTCATTATAAATTTGAATAAGTTTTTGTTTTTCACTCTTGCGCGCGGCAACCTCCTCATTACGGAAGCAATGTAAATCATTCAACAAACGCTTAATTTCAATAACGGTAGGTGGAATTGAACGCTCCTGTAGATAAGCTATTTTTTCTCGGCACCAATAAATAAATTGGTGTGCAAGGTCACGATATTCATGCACACGTCGTTGCGAATCCATATCGAACAAAGGATGAATAGGAGGAGGCTCAGGAAACACGTCGTATAGCGAAGATATATATGTTATCAAAGATTTCTCATCAGGTTCATTTGTATCGACATCTATGTAAAAATAAAATAAACATTCATGTTAATACCGAAATCATCAAACTTACATAACTATTTCGAAAAGACGTGGCTTAAATTATTAACAAGATCGCTTATAATATGAAAACATACATAATTATATTATTTTACTATTCAAATAACTCCCTTCAAATATTAAAATACATCAGTTTTGTCTTGCTGCTTACCACGAGGTTATGGCTTGCAAACCATGATCGTAAGATTAAATGAATTTTTCGAACCATATGCGATAGCAAGGTCATCAGCAAAAGCCGTTACTTTGCCAATAAATGGCAAAGAAAAAATAGAATTTATGTATACTAAAAACATGAATGGCCCAAGAACGGAGCCTTGTGGTACCCCTACAACTATAGGTTTGGATTCACTTTGATTATTTTCAACTTTAACTTTCTGCACTCTATTCGTTAAGTATGACCGAAATGAACTAAGAATGTTGCCACGAAACCCCGCTGTTCTAAGCTTACTCAGTAAGATACTGTGGTCTACCATATCGAATACTTTTGTTATATCCACAAAGAGGCTAGCACAGCACATCCTATCATCCACCACCTTATATAAAAAAGAAGAAAAATCGAGAAGAGCATCTTCAGTTGACAGCCCGGACATAAAACCAAACTGCTTCGGGCTAAAAAATTGTATTTTATTCAAGTAAGCTAAAATCCTAACTTTCATTGCTTTTTCAAAGATTTTTGAGATTGAAGTTAGTAAAGATATGGGCCCGTAGTTATTTTTGTCTTTTTTATCTCCCTTCTTGAAGAGTGGTATCACTGTGGCACATTTCAAATCTTCTGGAAAAATTCCGGAGGTTATACTTAAATTAAATAAATATATCAAAATATCAACAATATAAAGTGCTATGGTTTTTAACATGCGATTTGAGATGTCGTCACTACCACTAGAATCAGAATTATTTAAAGTATTGATTATTCTAAGAATTTCTGAACCCGCGATTGGATCAAAGAAAAAACTATTGCTGGGAGGTGTGAATTCAGTGATTATACTGTTTGTATGACACAGACACAACATTGGATTCCTGATTTTGTCAGAAACTGCTTCTACACTAACAATGAAATATTTACATCATCCACGCATAATACAAGCGAGCCGGGTTTTCGGTTAGGGTTTCACTTTATAATACGATTTACAGCGTCCCATTATTTTTGAGAGTTACCTTGTGCTGATAAAAACAGGTTTTGGTAATATTTATCTCGACTTGATCTTATTTCTTTATTTAGTTTAATAGTCAATCGACGGACACGTTTCCGTAGATTAGTGTTGGCCGGATGCCTCTTGCATTTTTTCCGCAATTTATTTTTCATTTTGATTTTATGCAATAAAGCACGAGTTATCCATGGCTTGAGGCATAAAGAGGATGGTTTCGAAAAAACAGTTTTTTTGGAATTGTTAATGTGGAGGGTGAGAGTGTTAATAAATGAATTATATGCCTTGTTAACGTTTTTTCACCAAAAACAGTTTCCCAGTTTTCAAAACGAAGGGATTCAATAAGAACATTAAAATTAATTTTGCTAATTACTGATTGAGTATTGAAACTGCTAACTTGCCTATTTATGTTAGAGTTCCTAAGTTGAATACCAGTCATACAATGGTCAGAAATACCCAAATCAAGATTTATACGCAGATGAAAGTCATCTTGAAAATTACTTAATCTACCATACACATGGTCAATACAGCTCCCAGACTCAGGGCATGTAAAAGAAATTAGACCATGTTCTGCCAGAAGGGCAAGATACTTATCTAATATAGTATTTGAACTCAGCAAATCAAAATTAAAATCACCTAAAACAAAAATATTCTCTGATTTTTCACTACACAATAGGAGAGAAAATTCCTCATGAAATAGTTGGAAAGAAAGGGAATGCAATCTATAAAGACATACAAAGGTGTAAGGTATAGTGGATATTAACAACGACATTTTAATGGCATCAGCGGTTGATAAATTAAGGCATGTAACTTCACACTCGTAGACATCTCGTATAAAAACTCCAACACCTCCTGCAGAATAACACTCGTTTGTATTTGCGAAAAAGTTATAATTAGGCATATTAAAATTACTAGTTTCGTGTGAGTAAATCCAAATTTCTGAAACGGAAGTTTAGCAAGGGATACAAGGTTGCAAACCAAAGGGTCGAAATTCCGTCTGAGACTCCTTACATTTTGGTGCACAACAGTAAAAGTATTATCTTCAGATGTTATTAAATAAGAGTCGTTGATGACACTAATGATAGGGCTGTTATTTATTAAAATGAATACAGAATTCATAATTATAATTTTAGAAGTAAAAATAACAAAATATTTAATTTAAACTGATCTCATCGAGATCTTCAAAAGTTTTAACAATAACAGCTCTATCATTTTCATTTTTTTTCATCAGAATTCTCGAATTATTTTACCATAGGAATTTAAATCTCTTTTCTTTTTTTACCTTAGTAGCAGCTAAAAACAAAGCTCTATTATAATTTGTAAAACTATCGTTAATGTAAATAGTTTTATTTCTGGAATCAGAAAAAAGCGAAGAATTTCGATTCTTTTTGGCAGTTCTTTTTGCTAACATAACTTTCTTCTTACTTTCAAAGGATCTAAACTTTACGCAAACAATTCGTATGTCGCTAGAACTAGCTGATTGGGGTTGCCGTGCATTGACATGTTTTATACTGATATTTTCAATGTCATACATAACCTCCACATTCAATGCAAAACTGAGAATTTTTTCAATGCATTCTTTAGCATTTTCTTTGTTGACGTTCGGTACGCCTACAACTTCATTTGAATTTGTTAGCTGAGATTGCTTCCTCGAGTTTAGCCGGCTTTCCAGCTTATCAACTCGTTGCTTCAACGCCACATTTTCATCTTTTAAATGTTGAATTTCGTTAAGGCAATCCATGTTTGTTTTTTAAGGCTAATGATCTCTTCATACAAAATCTGAAGAGTTATTTTGCCTTCATACCAATTTACGCATGATACAGCCATACCTGCTTGTTTGTTTTGATCGTCTCTGCTAGCAGAACTTCGCGCGTACTCGTAAGCATTCTTTTGCTTTTTCCCAACATTCGGTGCACTTGTCACAACTTGCTTTTGGTTAGCTGTGTTGTTGTTGCTCCTTGCAATGTCTTTCTTCGCATAGCAGTGCATTTGTCACAGCGATACTTTTTGTTGCTTGACTTGAAAAATTCTATATCGGCTGCATTGATGTTAACACAAATGCCGTGAAAAAAGTTTTTACAGTCTGAACAATCAATTTTATTAGCACTATTGCGATCAATTTTTTCCTTGCAAATTATGCAGTTCATTCGTTTTTTTGAGTTTTTTGAGATATAGACGATAAACGGTATGTAGAAGTCGGCAGAGAAAGAAAAAGGAAGATATGAGGATAAAAGTGAAGCGCCACGTGTGGTTGAAAAATGGAATAATTTGTTACAAGTAGGCAAATGAAATTTGAGGCAGAACAACGTCTGCCGGGTTTGCTAGTACTTATATAAAAATTAAGACCGATTTTTTTACTGCCCATGTTTTGGGTTAGCTTGTGAAGCGTTTTAAGACTTTAGACTTGTTATTCATATATGTACATACGTGGTAATATCAAATATCACTGTTCCTAAAACCATTTGTTTTTGCATGTATTTATTTGTATGCGATACGGGTGCTATAGTCACTATTATTTTTTCGGTAAATAAATACTAAGTCAATAAATTCATATTACCCTCAGGGTCCAACAGACGGGTGACACCATACTCCTTTTCAACAACATGAAATGCTTGCTCTAAACGTTCACGGGGTCTGTCAACCCTTGCTTTTCGCCAATCCAGCAAATCTGGACGATTTCGGTGAACTAAAGCAGAAAAGGCAAGTCCGTCTCGCCAAGATGTTGTGAAGTCGTTGACTCTCACACCTGGATAGCGTAGTGTTGAACGGCGAGCCCAACGCAGCAATGCCTCTCGGGCTGAAACATTGTCTTCCTTCCCAACAACGATGTCCGAAATCTAACAAATAAAAATAAAAAACAGATCAATTGCAATTTTAAAACAGGTCTTACAAAACATACATTAAGTAATTTCCTACATACAAAGCATGAACAAGATTAAAGTTTATATGGAAGAGCATGTGTAAATGTGGATATTCAGACAAATTTTTCAGCTAAATATAACTTGCACATTATTACACTCAAACTGATTGGACTACAAAGCTTGGTACTTAAAGCTTTCGAATAATTCTAGAAAACCAGTTTAGTCCAGGCGACAGGAATTTA
This sequence comes from Sphenella marginata, assembly GCA_951509765.1. Taxonomy (NCBI): domain Eukaryota; kingdom Metazoa; phylum Arthropoda; class Insecta; order Diptera; family Tephritidae; genus Sphenella; species Sphenella marginata. The sequence goes on along the minus strand of OX608083.1, from coordinate 31,808,726 downwards.
ATACGGAAGTGACCATATGTAGGTTTTTTTCCGACTAGTGAACATGAAAGGATGAACAAATAATCCAAAAATATGCAGAGCATACTTCTCTGCAGCCATTCAAAGTGCATTTTCTTTTTTTCTTTTCTTTACTTATTTCGGTAGTAGGTAACATCTATCAAAAAACCTTCCAAAACAATTTTTTACCTAGGTGATTCTCCATCAAAAGTGTCTTAACAGTTTTTTTTTTAAATGCTTTAGTTTTCCCGCAATAATTACTTTTTCCCAGTGCATTTATACAAAAAACATTTTTTTTTTGCTGCATTTCGTAGGGGTCAAAAAAAAATTTTTTTTTCCGTATTCCGCCAGAATGTTGAATTGCTATGAATGTTTGTTGTTCTCGAAAAAAGGCGAGGCGGATACCCTACCTACTTTCACAATTTAATAAATTGATAAGTTCTTCTGCCAAAATTGACGGATGTTACCATGACCGAAATAATTAAAAATAACAACAACAAAAATGCAGTTTAAATGCATGATGAAAAGTATGCTCTGCATATTTTGGGAATATTTGTTTACCCTTTCATGTCCACTAGTTGGAGAGTTAGATAAACCAAAAAACCTATGGTCCGCGTCACTTCCGTATTAAATATCTGTCGACTGGACTATAAATATATGCATATGTATGTATTGTTAAGCCGTTTGAAAAATTGAGCAGGTGTCGAACATTATTGTAAGTATATACATATGTACATAAACCGGGATCATTATAAAATAGAATTTAGGCACATTTAGCCAACCTACAAGATAAACTGTACTTAATTTTTCAATCTCCTGTTGAAAACTTGCATAAAGATTTTGAAAAATATAAAATATAAATCCAAACGGTTGCGAAAAGTCCTCCCTGGTTTTCTATAATGATTCTTCCAGTGCATGAATACAAATTCACGTTGGTTTTCCATAGCAATGGCTAATTTTATTTGTTATACACGGCTAAAATCAGAGCGAAATGGTCCACCTACTGAGCTGCGGCGCATTCATGTATGTTCTGAGAAAAGTTCACATATTCGCTGTGTATACGGCTTTTGTTGTATTTTCATTTATCCCATTTAAGTTTTAAATTTAAACCGCAAAAAATTGAGAATCTGTGTAGGTAATTAAAAGGTTTGGAATTTATTATAAAAAAATTGTGTAAACCAATGAATGGTTTAAAATTTAAGCTCAAATTTTTAGCCGCTATTCTTCTTGACTATCTTAATTTATAACGTACAAAATACAGCTGATTTTAATTGATGTTCTTATGAAATCGGAAGGTGTCGTGAGGGTCGCTATTTGCACAGATCGAGGCGCCTAGCTTGCTATGTATGTATGTATGTTCACTGGCGTAGGAGTCAAAAATTGATTTTTTCGTGCAATAGGGTTGGACCACAGTAAGATTGGTTTTAGAAGAGTCTGCTATGTTGAGCACATGAACATGAAGATAGTTGGTGACTTGGGAAAACACACCACAGGCAGGTCGGGTAAAAACTGGGCATGCCAGAGTTCAGTTGGATAGATGAGAATTTACTCTATTACAATATACAGAACGAACTTGGTCGATCAGGACCCTTGTCTCCCTTGCTAGTTCGCGTTCTTCTTCGGAAATACAGACTACAAATCTAAAAACTGTAGATTTGGATTCTATTGGCTAATAGTGATCCCTCCCATAAATTTATCTTGAGTATCTGCGATGTACATACAACAACGATCATTAACATGTAGAAATGACACAGCACATAAACATAAAATTGTTTCCTTAGTAGTACTTTTACCGCTATACAAAAGGAAAGCATGAGAGAACAGCGGGAACTATATAGAAAAATAAGGAGGTCTTTAAAGTACGTATCCAAACCGAATAACGTCCGGTTTCTTGCTGGAATTATGAATATCTTTACCAACATATCAAATTATAACTAAACACAATTGTAGTAATTTATCAGCATTTTACCTCTTTCACAGAGCATTTCGGTTCAATTACAGATAAAGTTTGGTTGCCATTTAGAGTAGATTGTTCTAAAAAACCTCCATCATTAAAGGCTGTACGGTTTAATACAATTATTTTGCGCGACACATTTGTGGTAATACGACGTCTTCCATCAGGTGAACGTTTAGAAATCTTTGTACTGTCAATACTGCGTCCGAATATCTCCGAAGATATATGTTTGTTTCGAATCATCGTACTCTCAGTGAAATTGGGTCTGTCGTGATGACTACTGCTTTCGAATAATTCCATTGACTTATTAGACTGAACTGATGTATTAGGGTACTGAGCAACAGTAGTTTTTGTTAACTCGCATGGGCGACTTTCAAAATGTACACCATATATAATTTTTTCTTTCGTAAGAGATTTTTTCGAAAAGTTTCTGTTAGTATATGGTGTCAATGCATTACTCTCCTCCATTGTAAACGATTTCTCGACGTATATATTTATATCCACAAATAATATCACGAGCTTAAGTATGTTAAGCTAATTGTATTTGATATTGTAAATTCGGAGTATTTTTAACTTTCAAAAACACTTTTTTACCTTCTTGCATGCCTCTTTAACGATTACTGAGCCAATTGGAGAAATCATGAGAGATCATGCCATCCTACACCTATTTTGTTCACCTCCACTTTTTTATACCTGGTTCCACGCTGAGGTAACACTGTGTGACTATGGAAATTTACTTAAAAGGTTTTATGTACTTTATACATTATTGCATTCATATTATGACAGAGATAGTATTCGTATCTGAGAAAAATACTATTATGTGTACCTTAGTTCTTGTTAGCGTTAAGTCTAAACGTGCAACGATATCAGTTTTCCTAGCTAAAGTAAGAAGGAACTTATTCAAAAAGAAAGTATGTCAGCTATCCCAATCGATATTAAATGAGTTCAGTAAATCAACTGTACGGATTTATTTGAGCTTCCAGAAATAAATATAAGTATATAAGCAGCGTAAATGAATAAAATAAATTATCAAATAATGTGCAAATAACTTTTAAACTCTTTGAAGTTATGTGAACAAAGCCTTATAATTTTGTCAACAGAACGAGAGGTACAATTTACCAAAAAAAAAATTTAAGGAAAGATTTTTTGAGCTACTACTAAAAATGTTTTTTTAATAAATAATACTACACTCATTAAACATAAATATGTACATAAATAACTTAATTTTATTGGGAGCCATAGACCAAAACGCATTCATATAGACCCCTATCTTTGGTAACCACAGAGTTTTAAAAAAACAGATGGACAATAACTTCCTATCTCCTTTGGCATCAGTTATCGTTTAAGACTTGATTAACGCGTTTATTTTATCGAAATGTAAGAAATCCTCTAGAAGGATAAGTACCAATTAATGAACATTTGATTAACTAATTTTTCTGGGAACTAAACAGATTGCACAATCATTTTGCTTTACCGGAAGAAGCACGTAGAGATTTTGACGGTTGAGTTAACAAAAAAGTTTCTCCAATAATTTGATTACAATTAATTCGGGACTATTTAAAAACCTTGAGCAGAACTTGCAACAAATTAAGTTCAAAAACGATCTTACTCAAAATTGACAGTAGTCCTATAATTTGTTTATAAATTGTTATATTCCATAAAAAATAACTATGACATCGATTTAGCAAGCACAAATATCAATCACTAATTTATAAAAATTTGTGTGTATATGTATACGTATATCCGGATTAACTATGTTTTCCACGAAAAAAGCACATTCTCCGTTGAATCACACAATCACATTCTATGTGTCGCGATGTTTCAACAACAACTAACTAGTAACAGGAAAATATAAGCTTAAAAACGTTCATTTTAAGCCACATGTTTCGGAGCTATTACTATTTAATATATTCATATGTATGTATTACAAGTATCTTAAGTAAGCGATAAAATTCATTACTCTGTTTATGCACCTACACAAGCGCCCACCTAACATATTGCATAGTAAAACAAACTTGTTTTCAACGACAAATTTATCAAAAGTTTCCAGATTTCCTTTTTTACTAATCAATGCCAAATCTCTGTCCGGCTCTTCGAGAGCTTTTGCCCTTGCTTTTTCTATGCCTACACACACATATGTATCTATGCATGTAAATATATTGCTCTAACATCAGATATTTTGAAATAAAATTATACAATGCACATACATTTATGTATGTATGTAGGTACATATACATGTGAATTTGTATGCCGTACGGAGCGTTTACGTCATTTTGGCGAGGTCAGAATGGTACGAAGTTATTTTCGTCGATGTTTGAAGAGAGATTTTCATATGGTCATAGCTCAGGAAAACCTTCATATTTTTCCTCATTATATACTAAATTGCTTAACTTAAGGATTGCTTTCAATAAATGAGAGACCCGATGTGCATATTAGTTAGGTAGTTGTGTGGTCAGTAAAGGCAGTTGAATAGTCATCATGATCATGGAGATACCAGACGAGCTGCAACAGTTTGTTTTGCTTCGGGTCGCCGTGTGTTTCAGAAGGACTTGCTCAAGACTTGACTGAGTAATACCACTTCCCAATAAACTTAATTATCTTCACCTATGATATGGACAAAAGTTAATAACTAAAGCCGAAAGTGAATAAAGATTTTTCCGGTCAAATTATTTATGTAATTTTAGAATTTAATATTTGGGTAGGTAATAAAAAGGTTTGGAATTTATTACAAAAAAAAACCAATGAATGGTATAAAATGTAGGCCCAAATTTTTAGCTGTGTACGGGTTTGAAATTTCTTTTCAACACGGTACACTGCGTAATTTTCATTAAAAATTGTCGAGCATGGTATCGAAACACGCGGTTGGACCTCGATATCAAAAAATCGAAAAACCATGTAGTCTTCTGTTACTGTCAAGTTATATTTATACATACACGGTAGTGTACAATGACGTTGAGTAACACCACCAGAATTGTCATCATTGCCCTTAACAGCCGCGCTGTTACTTCTGCGTACTCCACACTAGAAAAAGAAGCGGGAAAATTGGTCTGGTAATGAATGAGGGCAAGACGAAGTACATGTTGTAATCAAGCAAAACGTCAGGGTATTTGCGTCTTGGCTCCACTTCACTCTTGGAAGCCATAATCTCGAAGTAGGAGTGGTTCCTTTACCTTGGGACCAGTGTTAACGCCAAAAATAACGCCATCCTAGAAAACTAACTAAATGGCCTTTCCAAACGAATGCTACTTCGGACTGAGTAGTCAATTGTGAAGTAAAGTCTCGACGAACACACGTTATAAGTTACATATCGCAGATTTATGGGACATGGAAAGGAATGTTCCAGAGATATATACATGAAATATTTTAAAATGGATCATAGAAAATTATAGTAGCCGAAGCACCTTTTTCCCCTATTCTAACGATTTGGTAGTTCATATATTGTAACAATTTCTGGCATAATCTCCACCGTGAAATGTTATCTATCAAAAAAAGTAGTTTTGAACAATGTTTGGGCTCATTGTAAAATTTTTACACACAGTACCAAGCTGAAGCTGGAAGGAGCAACAGAGTAAATAGTACCTACCGGTGTATATATGTCCATTGTGTATCAGTACTGTATGTCCTCAAAGAGTATATGTTTCCTATGAGCTAAGTCCTACTTGAGGTTTCGTGGTGAAACAGGGATTATAGTATTGTGTAGACTGTGGAGAAATGTATTTTTTAGAGCTTACCACAGTATGTTTTGATTGCCAATCTACATTCTATAGCAAGTACCTAAAGACAAAAAATATACTGTCAAATCCCATCTCAGCCGATGTACACATTTTAGTTTTAAAGCGCCGTATTATACATACATATACTTATTATAATACATATAATACAAGGGATGGTTTGGGATTTCACCTAGGTTTAAACTTTTATTTTTATATATTAAAGCAATATCTACATCTTGAGCTAGAAGGAAATTAAGTCTACCCTAACATTGTAACGTGCTCTAAGTGGTGGTATGTATATCACCGATGTCAAACAGTGCTTAACCGGGGTGTTTTCTCTCCCATGGGAATTGCACTGACTATATGTAGTCTACCTATTTGTTTCGGATCAGCTAAGTAAGCGCTGGGCTAATAAAATCACTTGCCAAGGGTTTAGGTACTTCTAGCTAGTTATCGCCCCGACCATCGGAACTACTATTTTTCACTAAGGTCAATCTCTCCAAGGGGAACGGAGTATTACCGGGGCACTAACATTTGACGTTATTTCTCTTCTTTAATTTAAATTTTGCGTTTTTTAATTCTACATTTTCATAGCATTGTCTGTACAGTTCACAACAACATTAAAATACGTTGGGCCAGTTTTCGAAATTTGGTCAAACCTGTATACATATAATAAAACTAAAATTTGGATTAAATGGTATTTTCATGCTAGCAGTCCATAAGTCGCTTACTTGTTATTCAAAAAATAATGCAGCATTATTTAATTTTTGCAGTGGAACCTTCTCTTATTTTGTGGACAGCTGTATATACTTTGATTTTTGTTTCAAACTGTTCATGCACATATAAATATATACATAGGTACATATGTATGTAAGTATATTCACATTTAATAAAGTATCACATGATTGAATTTTATCTAATATTTTTGGTATTTGAAAGCGTAGGCGGATGTGTAGGCGCTATATAAGTCGCTAAATGGAGTATGTTTACATTTTTAGCGAATGTTGAATGATATCACAATAACTTGCACATAAAACATATAAGTACATATCGTCGGCTTAGGTCGCAAAGGTGCTAAGTCCACCTTTTGGGTTTTTTCAGGTTTTGATGCAGAATGCTAGAAACAGTTAATATACACTACTTAAATCATGAATTGCATAACAATTCTGTTTTTAAATGCGTTTTTTGCATTGATTAGAAAAGGTGCTAAGTCCACCAATGAAAGGAAAAGGTGATAAGTCCAAGCGAATTTGAAAATTTAAAGTTAAAGTATATGTGGCATATTCATATTCGAAAAATAGTAGCTAATAAAGTTAGCGTGGGTTTTTTGACACAATTTCCAACGTCCTATATGTCATAAAAACCGACATAAACTTAAGTACCTACTTTATTTCGACTATGAATGTATATGTTAAATGGGATCATCTACCTCAGCTGACCTCACTTCTCCTTTTTAACTCACACATAACTTTTTGACCTTGATTAGTAAAGACAAATGTTTGGGCTATCATATTCAGACTTCCAAGAACCTAAATCACATTTACTTGTCGACTTTCACAAAAGTCCATTTTCGTCAAAAGTTGTGCAATAAAATCTACTCCTGCTTTTCTGCTATGAATCGGCGACGCTGTTGTGTGATGAAAAGAAACGTCTAGGCTTTTAGAATAATGTATTTTGATCCAAATATTGCTTCTAATTGCAGAGTAACAGAGCTTCAAAAAATAGGTCATTTGAGCTTTAAGCGCGGATTGTGGTAGAACTAGGCTTAATATAAGAAATCTAAGACCAGGTAAAAATTCTACGGAAGAACCTCTAAGAACCCTCATACTCAGAAAATTGCTTTGGTTCACTCGCAGGTGTTTTGATTTGGGAAAAGGTGCTAAGTCCAGTGAAAAAAATTAAAAGTAGCTGGCAAAAAGGTGCTAAGTCCCAAAAATGCATATAACTCGGCGAAAATTAAAAATTTTTGTTTTTTTATGAGCGTTCAAGACGTAAAAAACCGAAATCCCTAATTTAAATTTATGTTTTTATATTGTTTTTTGTCTCTCCTGTAAAATTTGAAAAATGGTACTTAGCACCGTTGCAACCTAAGCCGACGATATGACATTTTTCGTTGTATTTTTAATTACTTATACTAACTCCGTTTACGTTACTTATACTAGCTCCGTTACTATATGAATACGCCCCCCTGACTCAAACATATCGCACCCAACCCTTAAATCGATTTAGATGGAACCTGCAGGTTACTATGAATTACAAGCTCAATTTCAACCGCCATACTAACACAACAAATAAGAAGACTACAGGTTAGAGAAGTTTAGTGGCCCTTATGTAACTAGAGCTCCTTTTTTAGGCAATTGTCAAATTATACGGTATCCAACGAGAACAAATCTTCTTTACGACCAAATTTTCATGCAATATTGAAGGTCCTGACGCCACTAATGGCCAAGGACGCCTCTATCTCTCGATATGTCACTTCGCTCGTGTATTATTATGTAGTATGACGCACAGGTTCGACTGTTTATGGCACAACCACCGTTTTTGGACGACCTTCACGAAATTCGTCCTGCAAAGATCGGCGGCCACGTAAGAACTCGTTGAGCCATTGTTTCACAGTAACTAAGTGTGGTGCTTCAACACCAAAAGCAGAAGTAAGTTGATTGATGCACTACACGGCTAAAAAAATTGTAGCCTAAATTTTAAACCATTCCTTGGTTTAAGCAGTTTTTAAAACTTTTTTGAAATAAATTCCAAACCTTTTAATTACCTACAAATGTTCTCAATTTTTCACAGTTTAAATTTAAAACTTAACTTAAAAATACAACAAAAGTAAGACAGCGAATATGTGTACTTTTCTCATAACATACATGAGTGCGCCGTAGCTCAGTAGGTAGAGCATTGCGCACTGATGTGGGACACGTAGGTTCGAGTGCTAACATTAAAAAAAAAAAAAAATTTAAAACACTTTCGCTTTAAAATTAAACAAATTTTTATTACGCGCATTTCTTTGAAAACAGGCGTAAATTTAATTCTAAATCAAATTTGGTTTGGTCACATACATATGTAGCCCAAAAAAGTATAAATTTACTCTAAAATTTTTAGCCGTGTACTGTCTCGACAATCCACGTCGATAATTGTTATAAATCATCGCACGAAAATGTTCACGGGTTGATTCCATGGTTAAAACCCCTCCATGGCCAAATCTAAGTTGCAATGATTTTGGAAAAATTTTCAAAATACAGTTTATAAATTTTGCATTGAATCTTGCTCATCGCACGTCCCTAATTTGTACCAGTACAATTGATGTCATGGCCAAATGATGCTAAGGTTGTGTCAAGTGACCAGATGACTTCTGCTTGTTTCATGAGTATTGACACAATTCTTTTCCGTACCTCGAAGAGTCGCAATGTTAAACGGACTTTAATTATTATTAATTTAATTATTCATTATTATGGCAAGTATTTGGTCATAAATATTGGTTGGTGTAATCTCTATAAATATGTTTGAATTACATACACATGTTGGAGAGATTATACTAACTAATATTTTTGATAAATTACTTGCCAAAAACTCGCAGCGGCCTTTTGAGTTTTTTGATCGGCGAAAAAACTTAAAACTCGGAACTTAATTTCTATCCTCTAACGATAAAATATCGCTCACAGAATAACGATTACTGTCGATCAAAAATATAAAACTCAAGGGTAAGTTTTATTTCTCTCAAAAAAATTAAACTCAAGAAATAAGTTTTATGTTTGATCAAAAAAATTTAAAAAGTGATCATTACGCTTAATCAAAAAAAAAACTCAAAAGTAATGATTAAGTTGTAATTTATATAGGATTCATGCTCATTCATGTACTTGAAATTGTTCTACGATAGAAGAAAGCCTTTGAGTTTTGACAGTAAAAATACAAAATTAATCATTATTGGGGGTCCCTGATCTTAGCGAAAAATGTATGCGAATGAAAATCAAAATGAAAACTCCCTCCAAGGCTAATTCCTGCGCACGGACCTGCCCAAAAGCGTAGATTGGATCCAAAAGCAGAGCTCCAAAAATATGAGCCTTTAATTTTAATGCTAAGTTATGCTGCATGCCAATTTTAAATTTTCCCTACAAATTGTATAGAAGATTGTATTTTTGTTTATTCAAACTGCTATAACTATCAGATTAAATGAAATTGTGCATACAGCTACATTTTACATATGGGTGTTTCCACGGTCGCGAACAGTACGTTTGTACGCTTTTATGGGCCAAAAACCACTTTGTTGTTTTTTTTTTGTTTGCTACTTCGATAGCATTTTGGAAGGTCAATTTTAGGTGCAAGAGGCAGGTTTGTTCGATTTTTAGTTTAGACTGTGGGGGCAATAAACATGTGGTCGCGAAAGTACGCAAAATGGAAGTGACTTTTTTGTGCAACTGGAAAAAAACAAAATTCAGCGAAATGGAATGGATTTTTTGAAAACGGTTGATAACATATTGAAGTGGCATAAAGTGACTTTCTTTACGTTTATTTCACCTTAAAATATCTTCAGTACATTTTTATATATATGTACGCTTAAACACCGGTCGCGACCTTACGATTTTTCCATACACTTTTTATACCTTTCATGAACATGAAATGGTATTATAACTTTGGTCCGATGTTTGTAACTGTGAGAAGAAGAAGAGATAGACCCACCATTAAGTATACCGAAATGATCAGGGCGACGAGCTGAGTTGATTTAGCCATGTCCGTCTGTCCGTCCGTCTGTTTGAACGCAAACTAGTCCCTCAGTTTTAGAGATATCTCGATGAAATTTTGCAAGCAGGCGCCATTTTGCATAGGGTTAATCATTTGTCGGAACCAGCAAGATCGGACCGATACAACGCATAGCTCCCATACATTCGATTGTTCCGATAAACAGGTTTTGGCCTATAACTCTTGCAATTAAAAAGCTATTAGAGCGAAATTTCGCAGGTTTAGTACCTATTATATGCGTAATGTGTGTAGTGAAAATCAGCTAGATCGGACCAACATAACATATAGCTCCCATATAATCGATAGTTTCGATAAATGGGTTTTGGGCTATAAATGTTCCAAATAGAAAGCTAGAAACGTAAAATTTTGCACGTTTGGTACTTATTATATATGTGATGTGTGTAGTGAAAATCATACAGATCGGACTTACATAACATATAGCTCCCATATTACCGATAAATGTGGTTTGGCTATGTATTTTTAAATTAACAGTTTTGGAGAGTTTGTAAGTAATTGTAAGTAAGGATCGGACACTTAGAAAAGTTGTGCGTATTCATGAAAGGTATAAAGCCTTCGGCACAGCCGAAGACAGCCCTTTCCTTACTTGTTTTTCCTATTTTCGGCATAATGTTTTAAAATTATATGAATAGAAACACTTAATTCACAAGTTTAAATCTTATATGTTGTATTTATAAAGAAAGAAGATAGCATAAGCTATTAGACTCTACTGAAGTCCCGCGGCTCACACCGAAAGGCTCGAAAGTGGCTTGCATAACATAAAGTATACTCACTATAATTTATGGTTGAAAAATTTATAAATAACTTCATTAAAATTATTCAAAACCCTATGATCCATTATTAACCATCCAAATAAAGTATATTAACAACCTCTTTTTTTCTTGCTTTAGTTTTTGGTAGGCAAAAATATATAAACCCTTCAAGAGAAGTAGTTTTGGTTTTCAATTAAGTGCACTCAACTGGCTTTAGAAATGTAGTTCTAGACATTTCAAAAGCCAGTTGAATTCAATTTTAGGTGCAAGAGGCAGGTTTGTTCGATTTTTAGTTTAGACTGTGGGGGCAATAAACATGTGGTCGCGAAAGTACGCAAAATGGAAGTGACTTTTTTGTGCAACTGGAAAAAAACAAAATTCAGCGAAATGGAATGGATTTTTTGAAAACGGTTGATAACATATTGAAGTGGCATAAAGTGACTTTCTTTACGTTTATTTCACCTTAAAATATCTTCAGTACATTTTTATATATATGTACGCTTAAACACCGGTCGCGACCTTACGATTTTTCCATACACTTTTTATACCTTTCATGAACATGAAATGGTATTATAACTTTGGTCCGATGTTTGTAACTGTGAGAAGAAGAAGAGATAGACCCACCATTAAGTATACCGAAATGATCAGGGCGACGAGCTGAGTTGATTTAGCCATGTCCGTCTGTCCGTCCGTCTGTTTGAACGCAAACTAGTCCCTCAGTTTTAGAGATATCTCGATGAAATTTTGCAAGCAGGCGCCATTTTGCATAGGGTTAATCATTTGTCGGAACCAGCAAGATCGGACCGATACAACGCATAGCTCCCATACATTCGATTGTTCCGATAAACAGGTTTTGGCCTATAACTCTTGCAATTAAAAAGCTATTAGAGCGAAATTTCGCAGGTTTAGTACCTATTATATGCGTAATGTGTGTAGTGAAAATCAGCTAGATCGGACCAACATAACATATAGCTCCCATATAATCGATAGTTTCGATAAATGGGTTTTGGGCTATAAATGTTCCAAATAGAAAGCTAGAAACGTAAAATTTTGCACGTTTGGTACTTATTATATATGTGATGTGTGTAGTGAAAATCATACAGATCGGACTTACATAACATATAGCTCCCATATTACCGATAAATGTGGTTTGGCTATGTATTTTTAAATTAACAGTTTTGGAGAGTTTGTAAGTAATTGTAAGTAAGGATCGGACACTTAGAAAAGTTGTGCGTATTCATGAAAGGTATAAAGCCTTCGGCACAGCCGAAGACAGCCCTTTCCTTACTTGTTTTTCCTATTTTCGGCATAATGTTTTAAAATTATATGAATAGAAACACTTAATTCACAAGTTTAAATCTTATATGTTGTATTTATAAAGAAAGAAGATAGCATAAGCTATTAGACTCTACTGAAGTCCCGCGGCTCACACCGAAAGGCTCGAAAGTGGCTTGCATAACATAAAGTATACTCACTATAATTTATGGTTGAAAAATTTATAAATAACTTCATTAAAATTATTCAAAACCCTATGATCCATTATTAACCATCCAAATAAAGTATATTAACAACCTCTTTTTTTCTTGCTTTAGTTTTTGGTAGGCAAAAATATATAAACCCTTCAAGAGAAGTAGTTTTGGTTTTCAATTAAGTGCACTCAACTGGCTTTAGAAATGTAGTTCTAGACATTTCCTTACACTCCTTGAGAAATGGTAACAAAAACTGTTTTTTTTTGGTTGGAACGTACGATCCAGGCAGAGGTAAAAGTTTCAATAAAAATTTACCGTTAATACATCATCGTTCACTCTTCTTTCATTTTTATAGTCTTAATTGATATTCATGGGGGTAATTTGTTGCAAAAAGTTATCGCTAGTATAATTCGTACATGTGAAAAAATTAAAAAAAAGAGGCCTTTAAAACTGGCTGGAAATGAAAAAAAAAAATTTTCAGGTTTCAAGCTAAATTTTTCATAAAAAAAATTTAAATTAACTTCCAAACCTTTATTTTTATAAAAATTTGGGTAATTTTGTATAACAGGGTTAAAAAAGAATTTATTTTTATTAAAATTTAAAATTTGTTCTCTGGTTGACAATTCTACGGAAATGCTCATATACAAAAAACAACCTCAGTTTTTAAAATTGTATTTTTGAAGAAAGGTGAAGAAATATTTGGGAAATGACCGTAATATGTAACTTTAAGATGCTATTACTACAGCACGGCTCACCCGATTCCAAAGGTCTGTAGACCCTTAGATACGTTCGTATTCCAGTGTCCGAAAAGGGGCTCAAAAAACTTACAATAATGTTTTTAATAAAATTCCTTCATATATTGTATAGAATAATATATTTGTGCATAAACGAAATTCATATGGCAAATAGAAGGCAATAGTCAAAAAAATAAATTCAAACTAGTAAGGAAGTCTAAGTTCGGGTGTAACCGAACATTAAATACCTAGTAGTGATGTTTTGGTATCCTAATTTACTCAGGTCTATTTTAATACATACCTCAAAATTTGTTATAAAGGCAACTGATTGTTTTCGATAAAAAACATTTTTATTGTAAGTGGTAAGTTAAACTATCACTAAATCTCTATATATATAAAATTCTCCTGTCACGGTGTACGGAGCCATACTCCTCCGAAACGGCTTGACCGATTTTAATGAAATTTTGTATGTATATTCGTTAGGTCTGCGCGATGGTTGTTATCTATTTTTTATGTTCCTAAGTGCTACCGGGACCGACCTATTCAAAACTATTTCATATGTGACGCGATTTGGTTGAAATTTGGTATGTGGGCTGCGCTATGCCCAAGTTGAGCTATGGGATTACTTTTCTTCCGTGAAGTGGACCCGGGACCGACCTATTCAAAACTAATTCATATGTGACGCGATTTGGTTGAAATTTGGTATGCGGGCAGCGCTATGCCCAAGTTGAAATATGGGATAATTTTTCTTTCATGAAGTGGACCCGGGACCGACCTATTCAAAACTATTTCATATGTGACGCGATTTGGTTGAAATTTGGTATGTGGGCTGCGCTATGCCCAAGTTGAAATATGGGATAATTTTTCTTCCTGGTAGTGGACCCGGGACCGAACTATTCAAAACTATTTCACATGCGGTCCGACTTGCTTGAAATTTGGTATGTGGTTATCGCTATAGCCAAGTTAAAATATGAAAATAAACAAATTTTGTATGTATGTATATTCGTTAGGTCAGCGAGATGGTTCTTATCTATTTGTTATGTTCCAAAGCGCTATCTATTTTTTATGGTCCTAAAGTCAATTCGTACATTTAATTCATGTTTTCAAATGACAAAATTCGGAGCAACAGAAATAGTTTGGAACAATGCTATAAATGATCAGCAATTAAACTCAACATTCAAAATTAAACGAAACAATTTACCAAATTTTTATTTTTAAAAAATAATTACAATTTTAATAGTTCAACATTCAACACGTGGCACGAGTTTTACTGAGACAGGTACATATGTTACATGATACACCAATTCATACTGTTACTAACTAACCAACTAATTTAATTTGCGCAGTTGCGTGAAGCTGAATCACCGGTTATTTTGCTACGGAATTTGAACCCACCACGGTTGTGCAACGGCACACGATTAGTTACTAAAAAGTTAATGAAAAACGTTATCGAGGCCATCATATTAAATGGCATATTCCGAGGTGAAAACATATTGTTACCACGGATCCCTATTATACCTACAGATGTGCCGATTCAATTTAAACGCCTTCAATTCCCAATTAGATTGGCATTTGCAATGACTATCAATAAGTCGCAAGGCCAAACGATGTCGGTTTGTGGTTTAGATCTAAGTACGCCATGTTTTTCACATGGACAATTATACGTCGCATGCTCTCGAGTCGGCAAACCATCCAGTTTGTTCGTATTAGCTAAAGATGGGAAAATGAAAAATATTGTGCACTCCGCTGCATTAAGGGATTAGTTTCTTTTTTTCGTAATAAGACATATTTATTTATTTATTTGATTCGATTAAACTTATAATTGTAATTATAAATCTAAAGCATATTTAGCACTAGCTGCTTTGGCTATCGGCTAGGATAATAAGACATAATTAGTGATACATGTATAGAATTTAATAGAATTGATTTCAATAAAATAAAAAGAGTAAATGCTTAGTGTTGTGTTCTTTGTATATTCCGTCAATGTTTATAGGGCTTCATACCTCCTTCAATTATAGGCCTCATCGTTGCACACTTATGACTCCGTGATTTTTTTCTAGCAAAATATTCTCGGGAAATAATTTATGTGACAAAACAACGTTTGTCGGGTCAGCTAGTAACAAATTATAAATAGCTCTCCCCATGTTCATGAAAGGTATGAAAATAAAAAAAAATTTATAAAAAAAAAGGCAATAGGGTGTTAACTACTTGTCCGTATATTTTGCGTGTTTGCTATCCGATTTGCGTAATTTTTGGCAGGAGTGTACTACGTACTATTGGAAGCATCTCACTAACTTTCATCACAATACCTTCTTGAGCAATCGCTTTTGAAAATAGCTGACCTTTTTTCCTGAAAAGTGGGCGGCGCCACGCCTACTTCACCAAAATCCACAACATTTTTTTACAGTTAAGTTTTGCTTAAAAAGCTTATTATGTGTGTAAAATCTTAATTATATAACTTATACAATTGTGGAAATATCGCGATTTTAATTTTACAAAGAAATTTTTCAGTACTGTGTTTAAAAAGTGGGCGTGTCCGTTAACCACTTTTGTTTGTTTTTACAGCTTTATATGTTGAACACTTTCTCTAAATATAGTTTTAATAAACCAATTTTTACCGGAGTTATGGCATGGAAAGCTTTGTGGAATAATCCACAATAAAGGGGCTGGGCCACACCCATTTGCCAACAATTTTGTGAATTCGACTTCTTTGCCCATGAACACTTTAGAGGTGAAATAGAAATGTTATACGCCTAGTTTAAGCAAAGTTATTGCATATTCAATATATCTATGATCCTTTTCAAAATCTTTCGTATAAAATTGGGCGTGGACCTTACCCGATTTCGCTAATTTTTTTTGGAATATTGCCTGTATTAATATAAATATGTGTGCTGAATTTTAGGGCGGTGCCACATCCCTTTTAAAAAATTTCTTCAAAAATTTATTTTTTGCCTTAACGCCAACGTACACACCGAATTTTATGTATGTATGTATTATGTACTGTATAATCACTCTTTTTGTTTTCGAAAATATTATATATATAGAAAGTGGGCGTGGCTGTTAACCGATTTTGCCTATTTTCAATAGCGCTCCGAGATAAGTTAAAAGGAACCTGCATACCATATCTCAAGATTTACTCAAGTTATCGAACAAATGAAAAAAACAAACATAAATTTAATGGCCCGTTGAATACATGGCTCTCAGTTCTTAAGCGAACTAAGTTAAGTTAAGTTATTCTAATTCGGCCATTAATCAGGTTCACGTCAGTTTCGTTTACTGATTTTCAGCAACCGAGGAATCTGCGCTGCTAAAAATCGCCAGATAAAACCGACTTGGTTGTTTTATGACTATTTTACATGTACATATTTCTAATTTTACTTACTTGAAAATGTAAAATTATTGTCCAAATAAGGCCAAGGGTAAGTTTTGGATTGCCATCCACAATATCTTCGGCGCGAATGTTGACCAGTTTAATTTTTTTGTATCGAAGAAAATCAAGAGCCATTTGAGCATTTTGCAACATATGAAAGCGCATTTTTCCTTTTTCTCGAGGCTGAAAACATATCAAATATCGTGTTAATAATCGGCTTTAATAGAATTGGCAAAATTCAAGTCACAGAAAATGTTTGCACTAATTTTAAAATACTCGAAAACCCGAAAATTACGAAACAAAGGAGCGTCGGCCGTTTATGAAGATCACCCATTTCCATTATAATTAAAATGAAAAAAGTTTGTGCCAAAAGAACATGTTGAAATGTTAAATTCACAGATATAGGTTAATTGGTTCAAAAATGTCACTAAGCATACCACAATCTTTGAATTCCATATGAAACACATAACAGAATTTGGTTGAACATGAATGGGCAAATTTTCCTACCTCAGCTAACTGAATTTATCGTTTTTACCATCGATGAAAATGCCTATGATTACAAGGAACATTTGAACTTGATTTCCCAACACTGAAAAACATTCCCGCTTTGGCTAAATGGCGACGTTATTTAAATACGAATTTCACATTTAATGTTTACGTCACACAAAACCGTAATTTTTTCAAAAACCAAATTTTAAACAAATTTTTGCTTTCATATTTCAGATCAGGTATGCTGCGACTATACTGGTAAGCAGTTTAGCAAATGGGCACATACAGAAGAAGATCGATCGACCACCAAGATATGTTTTCGCCAGAGCGACGGCAAAGCCGCAATTCAAAGAATAATACAAACAAATTTTATACTTTTGTTTTGCTATGAGGAGACCAAAAGGGCCAAATGATGTTTGCCATGGTTTAAAGGCAATTTTCATCTGGAAAAACGTTGCACCTGCTATATATTCAAGGAGAAAATTTATGAGTTGCAGATGATTTGAAGCAATCAAAGAAACGGATTTTATAAGTTTTACTAGCAAACACGGTAAGCATTGCACTGACCATAACCTGACTTTCCAGCACTCTGGCCTCTCGCTCAAACTTAGGTGCCTTACCTTGAGCCTCTTAACGTTCCCTTACTAGGTATTTTTTTCCAAACCTCGCAGACCCTCCCCCTTTTCAACTTCCTTGTAGCGTACCTATTCGGAAATTTTTTTTGTATTGTAGCTGTTGTTGTAATAACATACTGGGTAGTCTACACGGCCATTATTGAAGCGATGTTTTTTATCCTTAGACACTTATTCTTTAACGTTTTCCTTTCTCAATCCACCGTTCTCCTTTTTCACTTTCCATAAACATTTTGCTCTTTGCTCAATATCTGACGATTTAATGTATACTACTTAGAAGAACGCTTTGAATAATGAAACAAGTCTACTTAGTATGCATGAAAATCAAAATTTGTGCACGCAAGATAGTAATATGCAAATGTATGAAACTTTTCAGGTTGTTAACTTACCAAATGTTCATTCGATAAAACTTCCAATAGCTTGAGTAAATTGTGTCCATCTCTAAGATCTTCGAATAAATCATCCACCTGGCGATTAGCCTGTAATAAATATTAAGCTAGTTTAATAACATTTTACATATTTCCGTAAATTAGAAAGCTGTAGTATTTGATTGCTGGTGTCCGCGCCTAGTCTAGATTGTTATACAATTTCGGAATCTTTAGGTATATCTTTTCGATGCTTTTCGGTATTTTACTCAGCACTTTAGCTTATAACTTATTCAGAATAACATTCCTATGTAGCGTTACCAGTTAGGGTTGTCAACTAATCTTGTTATGTACTATAAAACCGTGCAAAACTTTGGTTTGATTCCTGGTCCACATATCGGTCGATAACTTCGAAACCGGTCGAGTTATTAAAATGAGGCACATCTTAAATTTTATTTTGAGCGTTTATTTATACCACGACACTCAATTCTTTTCAGCAGTACTGATACGGGCCCGAACATACAAATATACAGATAGACAAAACAAAATTTTAAAATCTGTTGCTTTGGACTCTATGGGTTCGATAATGATCCCTCCCATAAATATTTCTTTAATATCTTCTTTAATATCAAAGAGTATAGAACAAGAAGAGGAGCCAACGAAAAACATCGCATGGTATCAATTCCTAGATCTTCATTCTTATAACGTTGAGTCAAGTTTTGCTACGGGCCAGATCCCAGCACGAAAATCGTTCGCACCATCACATGCCGTTAGAACCGTTTTGATATTATATTAGAACCGTTTTGATATAATGAAAACCAACAACAAAATACATTGAAACCATAGCACGGGTTTACGTACATATGTAAATATGTACAAACAACAAGCCCAACACACATAATAACATATAGACAGCTTGTCTTAAGAAATATGCGTATACTGTTGGCAAGAACAAACAAACAAAAAGGGAATTAATTGAAGTGGAGACGATTGCATCGTGACGTTACAGGGTATCATAGTTTAGTGTTAGAATTTTCTAACAGCGGCTTTGGTGCACACACTGGTTCATATCCCAGTGTCCGAAAATTGATCTGATGATGAGCCTGGAAACTCTTAAACATGTAATCCTATCCATCGCTGTTGATTTAACTTTGTAATTTTTCTCCAATTATCAATTTTTCCCAAAAACTGGCAATATTAATTCGCTTAGAATTATTGTTAACTGGCCTCGAGCTTGCAAAAAACTTACAAATTTGTAAACAAAATAGACCGCAAAAACCAACAACAAAATATTATGAAAATATTTTGTTATCAATATGAAGGAATTCTTAACGTCAGAACCAACAATGTTGTACGTAAAGCATGAAACATTTATTTTAATTGAAATTTATTTCTATTACAGGGTAAAGCTGCCATTATGGATACTTAGCATAGACTTGAGTCACTTAGCACTTAGAAAAATAACAAGAGAGCATACTAGCCAGTTTCAAATAAGAGTAAAAGTTTCCCATATCGAATGGCTTTTTAAAAGTAATTGTGTGATTTTTTACATATAACTCAGTAAAAAGTACCAAAACGTATTTTCTTGGCATTAGGCTTCGATTTTCTGAGCTTACCTACAA
This sequence comes from Sphenella marginata, assembly GCA_951509765.1. Lineage (NCBI taxonomy): Eukaryota > Metazoa > Arthropoda > Insecta > Diptera > Tephritidae > Sphenella > Sphenella marginata. The sequence goes on along the minus strand of OX608083.1, from coordinate 31,788,874 downwards.
TCAATATATAGTCAATGTCAAAAAAAAAAACTATAAAGCATTTTGGGAGGAAAAATTTTTTTTTTAGGTTAGCCTAATTTGAATTTAATTTATTTGCCAGTAAGTTTTGCGGCTGCCATATGAATAATATACATCCAAAAATTCTTATCTCTATAGAATAGTTGGAGGATTTTATTGAAAATGTTAAAAAAAAGGTATAGCATCACACAGTTCTCTCACGGTGCTCACTAAACTTAGAATTTACATAGAAAATCAAAACTCAACGTAATTCTAAGTCAAGTCAAGTAGGGTAATCGGATACATGCAAACTTCATTAAACAGAACGCTAAGTGGCAGTTCCAGGAGGGGATGACATGACCTATAAGGCTGCACTGGTCATAACAAATCGCTACCACGACAGTCGGGACGTACCGCAAGGGAGTACCGGAGCGTACCGGATTCATATCCGGCCAAGGACTGTTAATTCGACAACACTCCCCAAAACCTTCGGGGAGTGATTTTGTTGCTACAACAACAACAACAGAGATTTAATACGGAAGTTACGCGGACCATAGGTTTTTTTGGTTTATCTAACTCTCCTACTAGTGGACATGAAAATGTGAAAAAATAATCCCAAAATATGCAGAGCATACTTTTCTGCATGCATTTAAAGTGTAATTTTTTTGGTATTTTTAATTATTTCGGTCATGGTAACATCTCACACCTGCTCCGTAAAATATTTATTTTTGCTTTCATCAATTTCTATACAAAATGTATGCTGATACTAAAAATATTACATGCAAATTTTGTATAGAGGTAACGGAAGCGAGGTGGTAATAAATGAAGATATTATTTTCATGGTAAGTGGTAATAAAAAGATTTTGTTACCATTGACAGACTAGAAACCATGCAATATTTTCTGGTATGTAAAAAGCTTGTGGCAGATCGGGGTAAATTTATATAATTTTTTAAAAATGTACCAAAAACATGATTTTGTGATTTCGGCCAACTTTGAAAATCTGTATAAAATAATTGCGACATACCACAATGTTTTCTTACCTTAGATAATGTTTCCTAAACCTTGGTTTATATATGAGCTGATATTCAAATCAAATAAGAGCACCCAGAGCACAGGGGGCTTGTACAAATTGTACTAATTTTGGGGTCTAAAAACATTTTTTCTCAGAAACGGGACATGATGGAAATTTTTGGACCACGGATTCGTGTTCCTCTTAAAAAAAATCATAAGGAGTATTTTTGTTTTTGTTTTGCATTACAAAAACAGGGTGCTGTAACTAGTGCCCTAAAAACGAATAATTAATTTTATTTAATAGTAGTTTTGCAATTTTTTTTAAATGTGTGACTTTTGTCAATTTATTTGAGAAATAGAAACCACCTACACGAACAAACATACAAAAACTATTTTTGAGAAGATTTTTTGGCCAAATGTATATTTTTGAAGGTCCTAAAGGGTTAAAGTGGAATATTTCGCTAAAACGAGCAGTCCCGATTTTACTGAAAACGTAGTTCGACATCTAGGATGGTCCCAGACAAGACCTCATTCACAGTTGTTGTGCCCATTTTTGTTGAACCTGTTCTTGCCAGCAGAGCGGTGTGATCTGTCAAAAAAATTTCTTCTTCAGTTTGTTGCCGAGCTGATTCTCCATCAAAAGTTTCTTTAAAGTTTTTTTTCTAAATGCTATAGTTTTCCCGCTATTACCACTTTTTCCCAGTGCATTTTTACAAGAAAAATGAAAACAAGTAGTTTTTTGTGTTGCATTTTGTATGGGGCAAAAAAATTGTGTTTAGCAATTGAAGCATCATCGCGAATAACGTTCTAAGTAACACTTTTTTCACAACCAGTTTTTTTGCATATTCCCTTTTAAATAGCTCTCTCACATTGGCCAATCACTAAATTTGCCTAAATTATACCTTCCTTAACTCTTAAACTGAACCTAAAAATAATCAGTCAGTGGAAAAACGATCTAAGTGTCACGGGAAATAATGAGTACGGAGGAATATTGATTTTGTGACTTAGAACGTTATTCGCGATGATGCTTCAATTGCGGATTCCAGTAGAATGTCAAATAGCGATTTCTCGAAAAAGATTTTTAACACCTCGAAAAAGGGCGTGGCAGACGTCCTACCTACGTTCAAAATTTAATATTTTATTAAGTTATCGCTGTAAAATGCCCTAACGGGTTGGGTAAAAAACTAACAGCTTCATAGCCTAATATGCTTAATGATTATAGGGTATATTTAAAGACAGTTACCGGAATCCGCAAACAAAATTTTAATTTTGCTAAAAACAATTTTTTTGCCCCATACAAAATGCAACACAAAAAAATACTTGTTTTCATGTTTTTTGTAAAAATGTACTGGGAAAAAGTGGTTATAGCGGGAAAACTGTAGCATTTAGAAAAAAAAACTGTGAAGAAATTTTTGATGGAGAATCACCTCGGCAACAAACTGTAGAAGAAAATTTTTTGACAGATGTTACCATGACCGAAATTATTAAAAATACCAAAAAAATTGCACTTTAAATGCATGCAGAAAAGTATGCTCTGCACATTTTGGGATTATTTTTTCACCCTTTCATGTCCACTAGTAGGAGAGTTAGATAAACCAAAAAAACCTATGGTCCGCGTCACTTCCGTATTCAGTCGATTTTCGGTATTATTCGACTGGACTAAAAATTGTACACATATATGTAAAAAAACATATATGAAAAAAACACAAAAAAAAACAATAATTTTTGTTTCAATTTCCAGCAAATACATGTGGCTCATTCCTTGGAAACTGATATATATGTGTTCACCGACTTTAATGTCAAAAATTTATAACATACCGAAATTTTTTTAAATAAACTGATATGCAGTCTTACTGTGGTGGGGCGAATATTAATTACCATATAATGTAAATTTTTTTGACACATGTTCAGTCTAATGTCAACATTAAACTGTGCTAGAGCAGCTCTCAATTTGAAGACAGGTTGGGAAGATAGATATTGCGTTTAATATACATATCGAGCCCTAACAGCAATTTTTGTAGTCGGGAACTAGGGAACTATCTAAAAGGTTTCCAGGAAGTGTTTACAAGTTGATTATCAAATACTATCCTTTAGGATTTGATTTATTTATATTAGGGTGGAACAAAACAGTTACATTTGGTACTAAAATAATATATGAATGGTCGCCTCAAATAACGTTGTAAGCTACATTATAAACACAGCGTCATACAACGTTATTTGGGGCGACCATTCATATATTTATTGTGGAGGTGTTTTACCCAAGTCATATAATTTTAATAAATTTTAATCATTGTGTTAATAATTTTCAGTCGCTTCTCTGATTATAGCCAATTTCTCTGTGCCCCTGTATACATACATACATATATACACATAATATAAAATTCAAATTATGCAGGTATAAACCGATTTGGCTCCCAAGCGAATAAGCCGATCGTGATTAAATCTGAAACCCGCACTGGATATCTTCCATAGGTTAAAAATAGTTTGACATATATAGGGGCGTGGCACCTCAGGAAGTATTTTGGATAAACCACAGAAATTTGGTTAGGGGTTATATGAGGGTAACCCCTATCACCTGCCTGAAAACTGGGGATAATAAAAAGAGGGAGCAGCACTTCCCGTTCACCTGGAATTTTTCATAGGGTCGTGGAACTCTTTATAGCTCATATTTCTGGAAGTAATGCGGCTCCCTGTTAAGATGCCAGTTATAAATATTTAGTTGAGTATCCGGTTTTCTTTTTACCCCTTTTGTTTTATACTGGTTTCCGGGTTATTTAATCATCTTTATTTGTGAAATAAAAATTTGAATAAATAAATAAACTCCAAAATCAATTGGTCGTCGGGCAAAATTGCAGATGTTGAAGAAAAATTTAAAGGAGGGATCATTATTGAGTTAAGATACCCTAACTAAATCAATCTTTCCCGATATCGAGAAATAAGGCCCCCTTTTGGTAGGGAATGATGTACATAGTTAGCGTGTAGTGGGCGATAGTTTCTCAAACCGTGCTCTAACTTTCTCCTTAGAGAAATACATTAGATTTCGAGTATTTTCTAATCGTCCTCTAACCTAAATGTATGCGGGACTCTCCCTTAATTATTTATAAAGTTTTTTCTTATATCTAGCCAAAGAAAAGATATTCCTGATGTACTGAAGCTGGCTTGTTATTCATTAATTTATGAGAACTCCCTTCGTGTGCATAGTTGACAAAGCGTTCATTCGTAGATAATTTGCATACATAGAAAGTTAGCTCGTTACGGTAACTTAATGCTAAAGATAAAATCACATATTTTATTCGTCATTTCGATGTAAGATAAAATAGAACAACAACAACAGAATAATAAACAAGCAAAATAAATTATAAGCGTTATTAATTTTGGTTGCTAACTCGCAAATACTATTCGAATAAACGAATAGTAATATTCATTTAAAAAAATTCGAATATTTTATATTCGAACAATTCATGTTTATTCGAATAGTTTTTTTTACATATTATATTATTGAAATATGTTGGGCGAATAATTAGATACCATTATTGCGATAAATTAAGCTGAAGATGGACATTTACAACAAAACAAAAATGTGTAATTTAAATTAAATTCATTATCTTAAATAAGAGCAATAAATAATCTAAATTTCGAAATACATACACATCATTCACTTCCTAAATCTATCAATACAACTATTCGAATACCACTATCCGAATAGTAGGTACTATTCACATAAAATAAAAAATAAATCGAATAAATGTTATTAGATTTACGAACACCCTTCGAATAAAAATTATTTGAATAAATAGTATTTTTCCCATGCCTACTCCCAATCGACAAGTTCACACTTGCTTTTCAGAAGAAATTTCAAATTTGAAAAATCTAATTTGTTATTCATTAAAAAATCGGCTACAGATTGTTTATAAAGATGGCGGCAAATTTTTACTAACACAACCCATTTTTTGGAATTCGCAAAAACAACAAGTGCCTAAACGTAAGCACTCGTATATGGAAAAACATTTTCAACATGGCGCAAAAGTAAACTTCGTGCGAGTCACTTTTTATTTAAATTTTTATCTATTGCTGGTTGGGAGTGGTGCTAGACATTTATCGACAGATCCAAGCTCAAAAGGATAAAAATACACAATACATAAAATACTCAAAAGTAATAAAAATGCGATAAAAAGTTGAATGAAACAGTTTTAAATAAGAACTCAAACTAATATGGAAACTTACTTAAAATGTATACTTTGTTACATTATATTTTGTTATTGAATTTCTTTGGATTTTGATTAACAAATTAAAAAAAGCAACTTATAATACAGGCTACAGTTGTAGTACTATTTAGAAAGCAGCCCCGACTTCTCATCCTATACTTTTTCTATTTTTGAGATAATTTATTTCTATAGCATATTATTCTGACAGATTTCTTAAAGTTTTAGGTAAATGAAAACATTAAAAATTTAAGTATTAAAATTGTATGTTAAATTTCAGGGTTAACGCAGGCTTTTAATAAACATAACATGCTTATACTGTTAACATATCGGGTGCTTTGCATCTCAAGACAACTAGTATACACAAAATTAAAAAAACTTACACAGGGTGAGCAACACGGGAATCCATTGGTCAAAATACAAACATGTATCGTTGTGTACTTCTGAAATAGAACAAATTAGGTTTTTCCCTTAAGTTCGAACCAAAGACCAGAATAATTTTTTTATTTCTTTGTGCACCAAAAGAGAAAATATTTGCATTTAATGAAGAACAAAAATAATACAAAATACATATATATTTAATACATAGTTCCGCTTCGTTGAATGTAAAAAAATTCTGTAGCATAGTTGATTTGATAATACTTGATATTGGTAAATATTTACAGAGTAAATAACGTTTAAGCTATAAAACAAAAAAATTATAACATGGTAAAAAAAAATATTTGAATGTATCCTTTTATTCCTTTACCGTTAAGTTTATAAATCGAATATCTTTCGTTTATCGATAATAATAGCATTGGTATGCAGCCCGCCGTTCTAGGCGAGACAGTTTTTAAGGAAGTTCAAAAAAATAATATAAAAAACATGCTGCTAACACCGATTTAAGATACTTTTATTCTTGTTCGAACTTTTTTTGTCAAGTAAATATTTTGCGGGCTTCGGCAAAACGTTAAGTTCCCATGAATGTTTCTTTGAATCATCATAAGATGAAATAGATGATAGTGAAAGCAAAATACAGTACATTTAAATTCTACTATCAGATAAGAATAACATGTAGCCTACACCACTTCCTGATATGCTTAGAGCTTGTCAAAAAACGGCTCGTCCATTCATGGAATGCGACGCTACGGACTTACGGTTATACTGATATTGACAGACCTTTACCAGATATGAATCCGGTGGTGGGGTGCAATGAAGCCATACGCAATAACGCCATATGGCTTTATTTCTCAAACCAAATGGAAATAAGGCCATATGGCAATATTTCCAATTCGGTTAAACCGCAATGCGAAATAAAGCCATACCGAAAATTCTCTCAAATAAGTAATAAAGCCATAATATGGAATTACGGAGGTAAAACTTAAAATAAATGGCAAGCAAGGCGGGTAATCGTTTACGTGGGGTACCGAGCGCTAATACACAACCAAAAATGTTGACATATGTATCAGGAGACGCGCTTTGGTCCCAGGAGCATGAATATAACTCCGCTGAACCAATTTTTTTAGTAGTTTGCGAGATATTTGCAGTTAATGTTCCTGAATTTTCTGTCATTTTCATGTGGTTGTTGTAATCACATTACCCTGTGAGAAAAGAGTGGCACGCGGAAGGACATCATCGTGGCGGTAGCCATGGCTATGGCAACCACCCGGAGTTGGAATGGCGTAGCCCAGGGTTATTTTTTGAAGCGCGCCGAAGGCCGCCAATGCGGAAAGGAGTTCTGCACATAAATACCATGGATCACGCCCCGAATTGGGGATCTGACCTAAGTCAATCCCAGATTCATTTTTTGAAGCGCGGCCGAAGGCCGCCAATGCGGAAAGGAGTTCTGCACATAAATACCATGGATCACGCCCTGAATTGGGGATCTGACCTAAGTCAATCCCAGATTCATTTTTTAAATCCCAGATTCACGATACCGCGCCGCCCATGTTTTGAAAATGGCAATAAGGCCATACTGGCTTTATTTCCATTAGCAATTGGAAATAGGGCCATATGGCTTTATTTCTCAAACTTATTGGAAATAAAGCCATATGGCTTTATTGCGTATGGCTTCATTGCACCCCACCGAATCCGGTACTATCCCCCGGTACCAGGATTTTAGTCGACTCTTATGACAGGCATAGTGTAATCCTCGAGACATTAATTCACACTACAACCTACCGCATTACGAAAGGTATGTTACAGGAGTAATTCCGGCAGTACTTCGTATATGTTTTCAAATTCGAATTTTGTTTATACCAACGTCGTTATTGGTTGTTGGATTATAAAATTTTGAAGGAACATGTCATACGGTACATGATAATCAACTAAAAAGTCGATTTTGAATTTTTAGTAACTTAGGGCTTTTTTGAATTCATATGAAAGTTTTCTGTTTACCAAAATAATTGAATAGTTCAAAATACTTGAATAGTTAGTAGAGATAGTATACAACTTTGCAATGCGCCTATAGTTAGCAACATTGTTTTTATTTCCACTTTGAAAGTATGGCTAATAAAAGACATCTTTCATGCAGCTAAAATCAGACCACTCGAGAGAGACTTGTTGAAAATTAGAAGAAGTGGGGATGCCAATGTCAAACAGTTTTTAAGAAGATAAGACGATAAGTCGTCAACATCAGTCTCCGTAGATAATTTTATATCCCGAATCCCATTAAGAACATCATCTAGAGTTAAAGTCAGAGCACCAAAGTTAATAGAATCACCTACTACTGAGGCGAAATTCAGTGGGAGATCAACCTGGGCCACGAAGTGGGAGCGGAAGAAGTCTGCGAATAAGTTAAATGCCTCAAAGGAATAGTCGAGCATAATTTTTTTACCTTTCACATACATATTTCCAAAATGCTTTTTGGACTTTCCCTTATGTCAAATTCTTTACTTATACTTTAATTTATGTACCATGGCCTTCGTTTACTTGAATTTTTTTGAAATGTTTGTTCCTCAGATTGTTAGCCGGTTTAGTTTTTTAGTATACCAAGGTATTTTATAACACCTCTTTTTTTTCGTGATATGTGATTAGTACGTTGATACAATAAGTAAGACCAGTTTTAGAGTAGTCCCGGTCTTGGTAGTAAACATTATAGAGGTTACAATCAAAAAATACGCAATCATAAAAATCGGGCTATAGCCAAGTTTAGACAAAAACAAATACATATGTACATATAATTCAGAATGTGAGATGATGTTGAAAAATATGTAAGTTGAAGTTTTTGTAAACCAAAAATATTTTGAAAATAAATATTTAAGTGCGTTTTGCACCAGCCTTTGAGACTACGTTGCCGTTGAGATTTCTTGCTTCTTTGGAAAAACGTAGAAGGGCTTAACTGTAACATTGGCAGGGTGACTAAGGACGTAATGGAGCTATTGCACGCCATCTTTAGCTAGCAAATTTTGCATTGCACTTCCTTGCTACCATCTAGAGTAGAAAAGAAGTTCCAAAACCAACTCCGCTTTGGGAAACACATTTTGAAATAAAATATTGTTTTCCTCTTTAAATCACAAAATTGTATTTAGGAAACTGCCAGTATTCGAATAATGATAGTTAGTCGATAATGAAATGGGATATTTCCTATTCGATTTTGAAGCAATGCTAAAGGTGTTATTTGAGTATTGGAATAATAGAATAGTCGGATAGTCGATTGGAAACAAGGAACCTGGAAATTATACCCGTATATGCATAACGTAGACATACATAATGTGTATTTATAAAGATTTTATTGGTTATTTCTGTATAAATAGAGATTCACTGAGTTGATTGGATGCAAGTTCGGGAACATGGATGGACAAAACACGTCTTTTGTAGGGATTTCTTCGATGTTTTTGCGATAATTTTAGGAACCGTTTTGTTGTGTCTATCTACATATAACACATCGATGTTATTTTTCATTTTCAAAAGCTTGAAGGATAATTGAAAGTTTATTACATTTTACTCATCTCTCAAATTTTTTTAATAATGAATACAATTTAATTTTTCATTTCAAAAGTTTTTTATCGAAGTGGCCCAGCCAAGGGAGGGTTGATTATTAAGCAAAAATAAGACAAATCATAATTTTTAGAATTTTTGTATGTCTGTATGCCTGTATGTCATCACTCAAAAACTATTTTATGCAAACGTTGCATTACAACATAGACGTTTAACTTAAAATTAAAGGTGTATCTTGTTCTTCGACCAGTTTCGGAGATATGTGGATCAAGGTGACCCAAAATGACACGAAAGGTGATAATGAGTGTTGCAGTCAGCTATGTAATTAAGTTTCATATCTTATCTAGTATGGGATATAATCATTAAAATCGGCCTCAGGTTGACTAGTTTCTTTATTAAAATGCCCTATGTAAATTAGAGTACCTTTGTACGCGACCTCGGACAGAAGCTTTTTCCACCATATATATATATATGTATATGTAAAAAAGGGGCTACTTATGATCATTATAAAATATAGCTCGCCGTCAGTGAATTGAAATGTATCTGTTCTGTTCTTTAAGTTCATTTCATTTAGAATTTTTCCAATGCTACCATTAATTTGAAATATATTTTTCAGTCTCTATACATTACAAACTAAGAATTATTTTATTTACTATTGTTTTTCTTGGTATCAGTTAACGCCACAATATCTTTTAGGTATTTCCACATCTGCTTCATGTCTCCTTCATTTTGAAGCACTCTAGTTTCCATACATAGATTTTTTTGATGAAATTATAATCATCCCGTGTCCTTGCATTATTATAGGAGTCAACTTTTCTTTTGTTGACTTCGGTTAACTCATGCTCATACCACTTGTTTCTCAGTCGCTTCCAGATCCCCTTCTAATATTTGCATGGCTTAGTTTAGTATACTTATTGTTCAGAACCTGAATTTTGTTTTCTTCCAACAAACTACGGTCGAATATTCTCTAATTTGTAAGTATTTTGTTGTAAGCATTTCAAAGTGAATTGCCGAAATTTCATAAAAATTAATTTTGTAACACATGTGTGTATATTCTGCGTCATTGTGAGCATTATTGGTATATATGTACGTTGATGGCATGCTGTCGGTATATACATATACTCTTAGATGATACCTAAATATTATATAAATGATAAATATTGCCCCATATCTTTATATTTTGGTAGAAAATTTGAGATAGAGGTGAAATCAGAATTTTTGGAAATAGGGCTTAAAAACTGAAAACCTAAACGACCTAACAATAAATGACTACCAAAGTTTGATTGATGATCCAACATACTTAAGGGTGATCTCAACGCCTTAGATCGATTATGTGATATTCACGTTGCAGTAAGTTTACCTGCATCCAAATATTTAACATATGAATGCTGCTAAGATATGTAAGGATACTAATGATAACTTGACATTATTTTTCATTTTGAAGGATTCTTATGTTTTAGAGATAGTTGTAACCATATACCGGCTTTGGCCCTTTGATCGCGATTGGCCCAGTGGCCTGGAAATCACGAAAATAGCTTTCAATAAGAACCATGAATGCCGAATGCGAAGTATTGTGTCGAACGAAATAGTTTACCATCTAAGTTCTCTGAGCCAAATCGTATTCAAGGGGTATATAAAAAAGTCTGACATTTATTTAGGCGACAGGTGTACTAATACATGGTTCAGAGGCGAAATAACATCGACATACCTCACTGGTATGCACGTCAACAGTTGGAAGTGCAAGAACCTCTTCGGATTAGGGGTTTAAAGAATGCACAAGGTTAGTGTACAGCTCCTGAGATGCATAGAGATAAGCACGTGCAACTCGATGGCTGATCTAGGAATATGATACTCTCACCTCTCATTGTCTATCTTCCAACTCCTTACAGAAGGAGCAGTGACATTACCTGTGTAGAAAGAAAACTAAAGTAATAAAAAGAGGAAGGGAAAAGTAAAGAAAAGAAGTAAAACAGATATAAAGGCTAATGAAAGTAACAGTAAATAAATAAAATAAAAATAAATCGTTGTTTGAATTTCAACCACTATCGAATTGTTGTAATGCAAATTTCGCCAGATACCTCCAAAGAGATTGGGGCCGAGCTTCTTGTAAAATATGTGGTGTAATGCTTCTAATTTTCAATTAAAATTATTGAGACCGACATGGCATTTGCTGCACTTATTCGCTCAATTTTGACTGTTTGGCATCCAAAAATTTAAAATAAGTTGTTAACAATCCACCATTCAATATAATAAATTTGATAAAAATAATTTTGAACGGCATACTCTATATTTTATATGAAGGGCTCAGAACCAAAAGTGACATTTTTTTTAAATTGAGTTATACCCATATTCATATAGTGAAATATGGTGTTTATTTGTGGTGTATAAGAGATCCGAGTAATTTCGGACATTGTAGTGCCATATATTTGCCAGACCAAAAACGTACTAAATTTTATTGTATTGATGATTGGAGCCAAAAGGATCTAAGTACGCTCCTCCAAGCAATTAAATTTAATTGCTCGGCCAAAAGAACATGTAGAATTTTTTCGAGTATGCAGTCTTGTATCCCGTTTAATTTTAGTGCAATAAAGTGCTAAACTTAAGTTCGTAGGAAGTCTCCCGTATTTTTGGCAATTTTTCGAAAGTTGTTTGCTCGCCCAAAAACATTTAGAATTTTTTCGAGTATGCAGTCTTGTAGCCCGTTTAATTTTAGTGCAATAAAGTGCTAAACTTCAGTTCGTAGAAAGTCTCGCTAATTTTTGGCAGTTTTTTTTTAGTAGATATTAGCTCATATTTGAATAGGAAATTATATAGAACTATAGACGTCCTACGAAATTAAGGTTAGCGTTTTATTATACTAAAATTAAACGGGCTACAAGACTACATACCCGGAAAGTTTTTAAATGTTATTTTAGCCGAGCAATCAACGTTCGAAATTTTATTGCAATAATTTTTGGAAATTTTTGCAATAATTTTTGGAAATTTACAGGTTAACAACGGAAAAGGCCTGCGCTGGTCCTGTACTAAATGTCGAGCGACGGAAGTTCACTTATGCAAAACTTTCAGGCACATTAGAAACGGGCTTTCTGAAATCAGCGAAGATTTTTCATTGCTGACTGAAAAGTTCAAAAAGTAAGAAAATATTTTCACAAGCGCAGACGTTGATCTGCCTTCTACTTCAATGGCGCCGAACCTGCCTCCAGCCATTGAACTTATTGATTTGGCATCTCCAATACCTGACACGGTTGTTAGGGCAACGTCCAAAAACGCCCCCCAAAGTCAACAAATAAAAAAACCTTGGAACCTCCAACGATGGAGCCCAAACCAATTACTAGGAAGCTGGTTGTAGTCCCTCAAAAAAAATCGATTTTTGTGTCTCGGTTCCATCCAGGCACTACTGAAGATGATTTGAGGTACCATATTTCTTCGAAGGTTAAAGATCAAACCTTAACCGTTAGAAAATTTAATTTCGCTTACCAACGAAATGTGTCCTCGTTTAAAATTGATGTATCCGGAAAAGATTTTAACTCTCTTTTGGACAGTTCTTTTTGGCCACCCGGGGCTCTTGTACGGGAGTTTGAGTACAGACCGAATAGAAATGTTGAAAACGTAGCTAAAATCACTCGTAATAATGTCGAGTCAAAAAACTGAGTACTAAGTCTGTGAATATCTTTTATCAAAATGTCAGAAGTTTAAATACCAAATTAAATGATCTGTATTTGAAATATTTCCATTGCACTTATAACGTTATTGCTTTCACTGAAACTGGGCTAAAACCGCATGTTTTCAATTCCTAGTTTTTATGTAACGAATATCAAGTTTATAGACATAATCGCTTCAACAAAGTCGGGGGTGGTGTTCTACTTGCCGTTCATTCCTCCATCCCTTCAGAGGGAGTTATTGTACCTAACACAGATTCCATTGAGTTTAAATGCATCCGCATTAGTATATGTATGCTACATCCCTCCAGCATCAGATCTTTTAATCTACATGCAACATGTCTCTCTGCTCAAAACTGTTAACTTATTGACTAAAGCTACTGACTCGATGATTGTTTTAGGTGATTTCAACCTACCGCATATATCGTGGAACATATCTGATGGAAACATTATTCCAAATCCATCCAAACTGGGCTTCAATGACTTTTTGGATGGAATTTCTGATCTCTGCCTTAGTCAAATAAATGTTACCGCTAACAAGTTTGGCAAAATCTTAGATTTAATTTATGTTGATGATAAAAACAAATTTTCTGTAAATCGTTGTGATCCGTTGGCTTTACCAGAAGACGTCTACCATCCTTCTATGGAAATATTTCACGAAACCATAAGTAATTGCCAATGTACACAATGCTGCTCAAGTAGTAGCTCTGATTTTAACTTCTCAAAAGCCAACTATAAGAAATTAAATAGAGAACTGTCTAAATTAACTTGGCCTGAGCTTTGTGGCGATATCGATTCAAACGTTTTGCATTTTAATCAAACTATTTACTACTTATTTGAGAAGTTTGTTCCTAAACGTAAATTAACATATTATCCCACGCAATCTTGGTTTACTAAAGAGCTTATGATGCTGAAAAATAGAAAAACGCGTTCTTTCAAATTATTTAAGAAATCGGGTTTAAACAAACATTTCTTTTGTATTCTGTTCTACGTAAGAGGTACATCGACTTGAATAAAAAGTGATATAAAGCCTATATCGCTAAAACAAAAAGAGACATTATTCGCAATCCGAAGTCATTTTATGATTTCGTTAATTCTAAACGAAAAGTAGTGGGATTTCCCTCAGCCATGAAATATAAAGACATTTTATCTAGCGATAATCAAGATATCGCAAATTTCTCTGCGCAATTTTTCACTTCTAACTATTCCGCCGTCGCCAATTCTGACTTTCTAAATTATCCCTATGAGCTACATGGGAACAATTTAATTAATTGTCCAACTATATGCGCCAATGATGTTCTTATTTATCTGAAAACCTTGAAGGAATCTTTTAAATGCGGTCCTGATAGCATTCCTACATGCTTATTGAAGAAATGTGCTAACAATATTTACCAACCTCTTACCAATTAGTTTAATCTGTCACTAAAGTGTGGTGTTGTTCCAAAAGTATGGAACGAGTCGTTTCTTCTACCGCTTCATAAAAGCGGAAGCAAGGCTGGCATAGCAAAGCTTTCTGCCATCCCAAAAGTGTTTGAAGCTATTGTTACCAATCAGCTTAAGAATCCTATCTCTACCTTGATTTCTGACTGTCAACACGGGTTCTGTAAGGGAAAGTCCACCGTGAACTTCAATGTACCTTCTCGTCCATCAAGACATTTTAAACCACTTATCTTGAAACAGTGCCGAACTAATTTTGAATTAAATGAGCCCTTTCGTTGTTTGTGTCAAGATTATAACTCTCATTCTGGTACGTTTGATATTTCAGACTCACTATACAGCATAAAAAAGTAAATTCTTTCTATCCTAAATACATAGCAACAATTTTCCTTCATATACTTTGATTCTTATCTTTATTCTTTACAATAATTATTCGCTGTCAACTAATTATTTATTAATTGTGTCATCTACTTTTTATCTACCTTACTTAGCTGATGACATTTTCTCTGTAGCAGAGCAGTTTTAGATCTCGACGATTAACAAACCAAAGCCTTTCAAAGACTCGGCACGAAAGAACAATCCGCGCGTCATGCGGATGCGCCCCTCGAGCCGGTCGGGCGGGATATGGTGGGTAATCCGTTGGGAATTATTATTATTATTATATATAGATCTATAAGCACAAACAATTTAATTTTTTGCAATAAATTTAAGAACATTTATCCGGATTTCCCTAACATATATTTTTACAATATGAGTATCAAATGAAAGGTATTGATAAGAGTTTTTACAAGGGGCCAATTTTGAATTCATATCAGAACACGTTTCCTGGATATCGGCGAAAATGTGGACCAGATGCGACCCTAGGAGGGTTTATACGTTATGGGTATTAAATTAAAAGTATTAATAAGGGTTTTAGAGATAAGATGTGAACCTTTTAAAGAGATATCGACCAAAATCTGGGCCAGGTCTGACCCTAGGAGGCGATAGTACGATACGAGTATCAACACTTATGGCTATGAAAATACGTGCAAATACTAAATCGTTGGGCAGATTTGGTATGTGTTTGGTACATCCGTCAGCACTTTGAATGGAAACGTTCCCAATGATAGATACCTCACCTCACCCATCCGCAGCTTACCTCACCTCACCACACTTCACCTCACCAAAAAGTAACAGCAACTGTCAAGCATAATTTGTCAGGTATGCGTTTTTTCTTCTTTCTGTGCAATTAGTTCGCGTATTAATTAAAAAATGAATACGTGCACCAGCGGAAATTTAAAAAGAAAATATGATTATTGGGATATGTTAAAAATATAGTAAACATTGGAAAATTTAGCAAATATAATTAGTGATTGAAAAATATTTTTAAACAAATCGTAAGCATTGGTTCAGTGATTGACAGCTATTGAACATTTTTATAAATAAAAAGTGAACTGTCTTTTTGTGCTGACGATAATACATTTATAGTTCCTTTTCCTTATGTTTAAAAGTAAATTTTTCGTGAGCAGTAATTAAGCCACTAATACGACGCAATATTGGTCATCGTACCCGTAATGCTAGACATTTATCTAACCGCTCAGAAGTACAACGCGAACGATATAATGTAGTCGCACGTTACTGAAATTCAAGGTCACGTTCTGCTCAAAGTGAAGACGAAAAGGAAGAAGGTAATAGAAGTCATGGATTAAGGATGCAGCGTAGTGCGGTTGTTCGTAATCGATCTAATGATAGTGAACTTTACAATTTGAACGTTCGTGTTCGTAGACAAACTCGTATTCATAACAATTTAGAACGAGTCGAATACGATCCCGTAGTTGATTACGGTTCACATACTTCCTTTGTTATTGGCACAATGAACAAAATTTGTCAGTATTGTAGTGCGAAAAGACTAAAAAATGAAACAGTGGGATTGTGTTGTGCAAAGGTGAAGTTAAACTTCCGGTATTACAAGCCCCACCCGAGCCTTTGAACAATCGTGCTTCCAAATGACGTCGTTTGGGACAACAAATACAATACATAGTGACTTTATTAAGACTTTTAAGGTAATTTGGTCGCGTAATGTCAGCTACATTTTTTTCGCTGAATGTGTGAAAAAATGTCAGCAAGTTTTAAATTTTTTTCCTGGATAAATATCGGAAATTTTAGAGTAATTACTCAATGAATAGATACTTTATGAAACTTATGTAAAATGATGTCAAAGGATGATGAATAGGATCATTTTTATCATTGCCCAATATTAACCAACAATTTTTTCAAATTTATTTTATCGGCAATCCGAATGTCGAGTTGGATCGTCGATGTGAAATTCAATCGAACGTCAGATAAGAAATTATGGAACAGCTGCAGATATTGCTGCATCAAGAAAATGGCTCGCGGTAATACGAAAGACACTTCATTTTTATATACATATATAGAGAACAAAACACAATGAACCCTTTAAAGGATTAGCCCTCCGATGAGTGAGAAGGTCCTTTGGAAGGACCTTTTTGCCTTTTCAAACTGAAATTACTCCTACTTCGGCCACTACCCTCCCCCTGCCCCCCTTAAAGTTACTCTGCATTCCAAGAGTATTTAGTTGCGCAGATTTTGGGTATAAATCAAGCTGATCGGATAATTAATTTAGGAGTTATTGAGGTTTTAGTGAGAATAGTACGCGGACGTGTGAATAGGTCCGTATGGACCTTGCACTGAATTTCACTAATAAGTGCATGTTTTTGGGCATCATTATAATTTTTTTATTGTTTCAACACACAATTTACTTGTTCTGAACTCAAAGACATTAGGGATGATGATAAAATCAAA
Organism: Sphenella marginata; assembly: GCA_951509765.1. Taxonomy (NCBI): domain Eukaryota; kingdom Metazoa; phylum Arthropoda; class Insecta; order Diptera; family Tephritidae; genus Sphenella; species Sphenella marginata. Next base: position 31,771,847 of record OX608083.1, on the reverse strand, counting down.
AAATTCTAAGAAAAATTCGAAGACATGAATTTTATTGATTTCAAGGAAAGGCGCAATATTCTAATTTTATACTACTAGCAATAAACCAGTTCCTAGAATTTTTTGTTTTGATCATTATCCCTAATGTCTTTGAGTTCTTGTCTTTGTTTTCAGAACAAGTATTTAAATTATGTGTTGAAACAATAAAAAAATTATAATGATGATGAAGTAATCGATAAATGTCTTTGAGTTCAAGTAGACGTACGAAAGATTATAAAAGAAGTTGTAATTTCGTAAAACAAATCAGTCAAAGTTCAGACAGCGAAGAGGAAAATCGTGTGTGATAGAAACAAAAATACAAATATGGCATATGAGCATTTCCGTAGAATGGTCAACCAGAGCAAAAATTTTAAATGTTAATAAAAATAAATTCTTGTTTAACCCTGTTATACAAAATTACCCAAATTTTTATAAATATAAAGCTTTGGAAGTTGATTTAAATTTTTTTTATGAAAAATTTGGCTTGAAACATGAAAAATTTTTTTTTTCATTTCCAGCCAGTTTTAAAGGCCTGTTTCTTTTCAATTTTTTCACATGTTCGACTTATACTAGCGACCTTTTTTTGCAACAAAATACTCCCATGAATATCAGTTAAGACCATCAAAATGAAAGAAGAGTGAACGACGATGTCTTAACTGTAAATTTTTATTGAAACTTTTACCTCTGCCTGGATCGTACGTTCGCGACCAAAAAAATACATTTTTTATTACCACTTCTCTAGGAGTGTAAGGAAATGTATAGAACTACAATTCTAAAGCCGGTTGAGTGCACTTAGTTGAAAACCAAAACTACTTCTCTTGAAGGGTTTACCAAACCTTTTTTTTGATTCTCAAAGTTGCGTACGTTCGCGACCGTTTTGCATTTTGATATATTTTTTCCTACCAAAAACTGAAGCAAGAAAAAATAGGTTGTTAATATACTTTTTTTGCATGGTTAATAATGTATCATAGGGTTTTGAATAATTTTAATGAAGTTATTCATAAATTTTCCAACCATACATTAAAGTGAGTATACTTTATGTTATGCAAGCCACTTTCGAGTCTTTCGGTGTGAGCCGCGGGATTTCAGTAGAGTCTAATAATTTATGCTATCTTCTTTCTTTATAAATACAACATATAAGATTTAAACTTGTGAATTAAGTGTTCCAATTCATATAATTTGTAAAACATTATGCCGAAAATAGGAAAAGAAAGTGTATGGAAAAATCGTACGTTCGCAACCCGTACGTTCGCGACCGGTATTTAAGCGTATATATAAAAATGTACTGAAGATATTTTAAAGGGAAATAAACGAAAAGAAAGTCACTTTATGCCACTTCAATATGTCATCAACCATTTTGAAAAAATCCATTCCATTTCGCTGAATTTTGAATTTTTCCAGTTGCACAAAAAAGTCACTTCCATTATGCGTACGTTCGCGACCACATGTTTATTGCCCCCACAGTCTAAACTAAAAATCGAACAAACCTGCCTCTTGTACCTAAAATTGACCTTTCAAAATGCTATCAAAGTAGCAAAAAAAAAAAAAAAAAAAAACCTATGTTTACTTTGTTTTTTGGCCCATAAACGCGTACGAACGTACTGTTCGCGACCGTGGAAACACCCATATGGGAGTTTCCACGAAATCAGACCCCATTGAGCCTAGATATAAATTGCATTGCTTCCAGTCCGAAGGCTGATATTTGTGTTCACGCATGTCTACTCTATTGTTATATACCATTTTTTTATATTTTGATATCGTGATGGAGGTGTGAACGCCTGGCAAAGTTCACAACACTATGATATTAAAAAACTTTAAAATCGTGATCATAGTTGCATAGTATTTTTTTCAAAGTTTTCGATTTTTGACGGATATTTATTTGAGCTGCGTGAAATTTTACATATTTTTTCTTCACTTGGGCTTGACTTTCAAGATTCTGCGAACTAAGTATAAATCACAGTAATTATTTAAATTTAAGCACAATTGGTGTCGCGCCCGTTACAAAAAAAAGGATTTAGTTTTGTGGTAAAAGGATTAGTAGCTTTACATGAATAAATCTTTGCATACGTAACAAGTAACTGCTAAGGATTATATTGCGAAAATGTCAAACAAATTCGTTAACCCGTTTTCTCTGTATTAATTTTTTAGTACGTGTCGCGCCCGTTACATTTTTAATAACTTTTTTATTTTTTGCGACCAAGTTTTGTCCGTCCAATAAGAGAAACTCCACAAAATATATGCGTATGCGTCATAGAGTGTTTTAAGTTTCTTCAAGAGAAAACTTCAACGGTATAAAAATTCTCTACCATTCGATGGAAGACATCGCGGCTGAGAAAGTATTTTTAGATCAGATATGGGCCCACATTGCTCCTATAAAAAATTTGCAAGAGAAGCACTTCGTCATTAAGGATGAAGAATCTGACGGCTGTCTGTTTGCTGGTAAGACAGCAAAATCTACGCTTAAGAAATTTTGCCTAAGAAAATAATTTTATAGAAATTGTTCTTTAATTATTAATTTTTTATAAATTTTTTTTTCTAAAACAATAGAATTAATTATTTGATCATGCATAATGCTATCAGCATAAATATTGAATTAGAATTATGATTTATATTTGGCTACTTTAACCAAACCTTAAAGCTGGCGTCAGGAAAGATCGTTAATAAATAACATACCCATGTACTTACTTTTAAAGTGTTAACTTGTTTAAACATAGATATATTTTCCTGTTTTGGCTTGAAATTGAACTATCGTAATGAAAAAATATAATAAATAGTTGAAATATGTAAAAAAAAAAAATAGACATGTCGCAACCGTTACAACGAGGTGTCGCGCCCGTTACACTTTAAAATGTTAATAAATCTAAATGGATTAAGAAGTGTTTTTTCTTCGAATGCGGAAATAATAGGAAACATTCTAAATTTAAATATGCCAAGACATTTTTAGTCAGTTTAATACAAAAATTTTACACTGCTTCGTGTGAAAGTGGATTACACGCAATTTATAAATTTTATAACATCGCGCCCGTTCGCTCTTCTTTGGCATTTTGTGGTTGGTTCTGATTTATTTCTAAAATGTAGTTCATATGAGTTAATTCCTTACTTCTAACAGCATTTTAAGCGTATATTATTTCAATGATTACTTTAATAGTTTTCTTCAAAATTAAAGAACTATGCACAAAAGTGTCGCGCCCGTTACAATGGAAACTCCCATATGCAGGTATTTTGGACATTGCTGAAATGGTTGTACGCCGTAGTAGACGTTACCAGCAAATGACTGCGGATGAAAGGCGTGCAGTTGATAGTAGATTTGCTGATTTTATGGACGAAGACATGGATGATGAAGAGGAAGAAAATGATGGACAGAAAGTGAATGAATGTTACTATATTGGTAATCATAGCGAGGTCGACTTCACAAGAAAGAACCCAGGACTAATAGGAAATGTACACGACCCCTATACAATAATGCGTTCAATCATGACAGAGGAAATAATACACTTAGTGCTACGTGAAAAAAATCGTAAGGGCAGGGAGGTTAAAGCTGCATGGAATTTGGCGAATCTCACGAAGAAAAAGGAGCCTTTGTAGCTATTCTTTTGTATGCTGGCCTCACAAGATCAAACCATGAACCAGCTATGGAATTATGGGGTGCGACGCGTTGCCCAATATGCAAAGCTGCGCTGTCGTACGATCGCTTCATGTGTATACAGCAATTTATTCGATTCGACAACGGAAATACTCGACAACAGCAAAACTGCGGCTATTGACGATATTTGGCAAATGTTGCAACATAACTTGGCAGCAGCTTACACTCCTCTTGGAGCACTAACACACACTTCACACAATATATTCCGTCAAAGCCAGCTAAGTTATGTTGTTATACTCACAGAGTTATTATCCTGTGAACGGAATGATATATTCTGGAAAACTGCCAACCAACAACGGGAGATAAACCAAGGGCAGAACGTAGTGCAGGATCTTGTGGAAATTATTTAGATGCTGGCCGTACTATATACGCGGATAATTTCTTTACCACTCTTGACTTGGCGCGTATTTTGATGAGGAGGAAGACCACATATGTTGGTACAGTTCGCTACAACAAAACATTCATTCCACAGGAGTTCAAGAAGAACCCGAAGCGCACCATCAATAGAACATTATTTGGGTTCAACGAAGGGGATATAGCGTTATGCTCATACGTGCCGAAAAAAAATGAAGTGGTGAACGTGCTCTCCACAATGCACTACACCTGCCGCGTTGACGAGCGACCCGAGAAGCGGAAGCCCAATGCCATATTAGATTACAATGCCAACAAATGGCGTTGATATCATGGATCAAATGCTAGGCACTTACAGCTGCAAAAGAGCAACACAACGATGGCCGTTGGCCATGTTTTATAATATGCTGGACGTCGCTGCATTGGCTGCAGTGGTCGGCATTTTTTTTTTTTGAGTATGTGTTGGTAAATGCGAGAGTAACTTTGCAACAGTGGTGCTAAGAATAGAATTTTCGTGTCAGTAGCTTAACCGATAGCAAGGAAAAATGACTGCTAAGCATTTTTATGATTCCAGATGCCTTGAGCAAATGCAATGCATCTTATGTTACGCTTCCATGGGGAACCGGGAATATAATATTAAGAGACATGCAGTTTTTGTAAAATTTTAAGAACAATTTCTTTAATAGAATACTTGTACTTATAAAACTCGACATATCCATTTTTAGCATTGTTTTCGCATTTCTATAATTATCATTTTGGGAAACCCATTGCTTATACTTTTGGAAAAGCATATTCTTTTGTTCCTAAAAAATATTGTCCCTTTGCACGCCCTCATATTTGTCAAAATCTTTATGATAAGATTTAATATTTTCATCCATTTCAAATGCATAAAGCCATAAAGCAATCAGCAAAGCGACGGTACGTGTTACCCCTTTGCTGTTTGCGAAGCGACTGGCATGCAAATTGTTCTCTAACACCACTGTGGCGGAACTGGTTTTTCGCTCTCAGCAGCTACTAAAATGAAGAGCGTAAGAATATATGTGAAGAGCGTAATACCCGCACGGGTTAGGTTTGCCGACTTCTGATTTACAACGAAATGAAGTCTATACAAAGGAGTGACAGACGGCGGTCGTTCTTGTTACTGCTAAAGAAACAATTGTCCACAGCGAATATCAAAGAACGTGCCCTGAACAGCCATATAGCCTCATATCCAAGGATACGCAATGCGATGGAAGCATTCGATGTCAGGGTAAGAAAACCATCTTCAAATTCAAGAATAGAATATATATTTGTTTGTTTTTTTTTTCATTTCAGGTACTCGTATTACCAAGACCGAAGGAAGGCAATGAACCGTCGTTTGCGGCTACGTCAAGTAGACCGTCATGTAGCCTTTGCCGTTCCGAGTACGGGCGGCAGCTGAAAACGCGGACATACTGCCTCGGCTGCGGCAGCGCTGTTTGCGGAGAACATAGCATACTTTTACATCGCTGCAACACTTGCGCACGGGGCGGCGGACAATTTTTAAACTTTTTTATAATAGTCTTAAGAAAATTTAAGCAAAAAAAAACAAAAAAAATATTATGTTTGTATGTAGAATTTAGCTATAAACAATAAAAACAATAAAAAAAAATGTGTATACGAAAAAAACATGATTTACAAACAAAGGTCCGTAGGGACTTTTTCACATGTCCGTGAAGTTAAGAAATGGCACTCATCGGAGGGTTAAACAAGTATTTCAGTTATATCTAATTTATTTTCAGCGGAACGAAGTTCGGGGGGTCTCTGCTAGTTTTGTTATAAATATGCTGGTAAAATCTTCTGGTACAATTACTCTTTTGTCATTTATTAATATGTATGCATGAGAAGATCCAAAAAATGTCAAAATCTATCTGCAGCCAAATTAACGTATTTGAGACGAACGGCAACTCAAAGCTTGTTGGGCGAGCACACAAAACTCTGTACTTGTCCCTTTCCAGCGCTGCCCTCTCTCCTACAAAAGGCAAAAACAGCAACTCCTCGCTGTAGTTTGTATTGCGAATTTAGTTTGACACTCACTAACAGATTAAAATAAATTAAATGAGCTAAAATTTAAGAAAACAGACAATGTTACCTTCACGTAATTCCAATGCTGCATTTGAAGAAGAAATGAATAGATTAGTATCAGGCATGTGAAAAGACAAGTAGAATGTAAAAATTGTTAATGTCACAACTTTTTAAAATACGTCACTGTTGCGTAAAATGTCACGAGAATTTCAACGAAGAAATGACTGGCGAGCTACGTTGGACGGTCAAAATCGCTGAGGCGGTTAGACGGCCATTTTAAGAAGAAAGAAGATCACGATAATATGTTTGAAGCAAGAATCACGCAAAACAAGATTTTTAATTCTGCAAGCTGCAATAACCGTATCAGCTCGTCCCTGATAACCTAAGTTTCCCATAACTAAAGAAGTAGAAAAGCAAGGAATGCTGTTTTATGAACTACAATTTGTTTTAAAAAAATCTGTCTTTTACAACAACTATTTCAATCAATTGTGAGAAACATATATGTATGCATATCATAATATTTACATACTAGTATATCCCGTGGTCGAAAATCGACCACCTTAAATTAGTGCAACTTATTAAATCCTATGTTCACCACTACCATCAGCGACATCTACAACCCAGTAGATAAAGTCTCTGATTCACAATGGCGTTGCAGTACAAACTGATTTTTTTGTGCATTCACAATGGTTTATTTAAACAAATTAATTTTTATAAAATACGCTTAAACAAAAGCACTGCTGTAATTAATATATAGTTTCGCATGTAGAGGAAACCCACTCCTTTAAAACGATACCTTACTTATTAAGATTGGTTCGAAATGAGAGCAGAAAATTAGGAGCAAACACAAAAAGACCTTACAGAAATAATATATACTAGTATGTAACTCCCGATAATTGGGTGGGTTTTTTTTAGGAAAAAATTAAGCAAACTTTAAACGCTAATATCTTGAACAAATTAACCAATTGAAATTTTTGTAATTTTGTGCAAACATGCTCATGATAAGCTTTCATTTGATACACATTTCATTTATGTACGTATTGTAGTTTAGTCTAGCTAAGCGCCTAGTTTTAGAATAATACTATAGAAGATGATATTACTTACTATATAATTTGTTCCAACGATATTTTATGAAGGTCAATGCAGTGAGTCTGCCAAATGCACAAATTATTACATAGATAAGACCATCTCGGACTGCCAAACCTTGCATATTTGAACCAAACTTATCTGGAGACTTATTCCTTTTAGTCAATAATATAGTGCTAGAGGTTCACATGAACTTGATCTGTTTGGTCGAATGTAGGGTATTTCAATGAAAGAGACGGCATATACTAAAAAAATTCTTTCTTATTTTTTAATTTCCGACTGTTGCTGTTTGCAACTGACAAAACAAAAAAGAATTACTTTTGCTTCCAAATCTCATGTCGTTTAATGGAAAAACAGGAGCTTGGGAAACTACAAAATCGACAGAAGCTGCTTTAAATGAATTCAAGGAAAAAAGGCAATGCTCTGATTCGTGCTTTTTATTTATCTTCAAAAAGGTTGTAGTAGAATTACATTTTATGTGCCATTTTTCGACACTTACATTTATCACCTTTAAAGTAGCTAAAAAGCCTAATTTAATTTTCTTAAGCTTTGGCCAGTTATTTCTCAAGCGAGAACTCGATGAAGGAAAATGCACAGAACTCTAGAACTATGAAGAATTCTGTGGTCATAAGCGATAACAACCTAACTCGACTTAAGAAATTAGACCGATTGAAATTTCTGCTAACGATTTTTTGTAACAAAACTGTTTTATAACTTAGGCAAACATATTGGATTTAATTGTTTATAAACGAAGTAATAGAAGACCAATGAAAGTCTTGAAAAATGTCTCGATGCTGCTATTCAAAATCGCCAGCAAAACGTCAACTGGTCTAATTTCTTAAGTCGGCTTAGGCTGTTATTGCTTATGGGCAGAAAATGTGACTCAATGCGTATTTCATTTTCGCTTTTATATATAGATAATAGTTGTGAACGCAGTAAAAAATGGAAATACGTTATTGCGGGTTTTGGCAGTATTGCCACTTACTACAGCAACTCCAGAACGTTTAAAAAATTTCGTAAACCAATAAATGGTTTAGAATTTAGGCTCAAATTATTAGCCGTGTAGTCATTACCTAATTATTGTTGTTGCGATTACTGTAATCGCAATTTCGAAAAAAAAAACCGAAATTATCATTACTGTAATCCTAATCGTCCTTTAATCGTAATAACTATCGCCCACCTCAGAACGAATTTAAATACTTTCATTCAAGTTCAAAGGCACAAGTAAAATATTTTCGCGCTTGATATGCTTCAAAATGAAGCTCCAAAATAAGCTTAAACTAAAGACTTGCATAATAAAATATTTATAAAAAGAATTGAAGAGGCCCTTTTGACTTTTTACATATTGTTATCGTCAATTCTGCTCAAGCCCAATAGTTATTCACGGTTATCTACTTCAAAAAAAAACTGTTTGAACACAATGTCTACAACTCCAGTAAATACCCAGATTTTGCATATGTATAAAGTTACTATCGTGAAACTTACCTTTTTGAGATGTTTGTTTACCCATTTCGTAAAGGTTTTCTTCTGAATAGCATCCCGCTCATCTAAATGTTAAAGAAAATAATCGGTATTAATATAATAATCTTTTTATGACTACTGTAATTTAGAAAATAATAATTAAATGTTAAGTTCTATTCTTTCCATCATGGATAAACACTTTTTTATATTCTGTATTTCTTTGACAAATATAAAGTTTATAATATGAGCAAATAAGATACTTTTTTATATTCTGTATTTTTTTGACAAAGATGAAGTTTAAAAAATGAACAGATAAGACAAAGCATTAGGCTGAAGAAAAGTATTGAAGAGCTGAAAAATAGTCTTATCAGATGCGCTCGATCGAACTATGGCCGCTTTGCGCATATGTAACTGCAGAAGTTTTCTCCAAAGAACTGCAGGAATGAATATAAATCCTAATACATATAGGACAGAATTATAGCAGATATCATTGCTTAAGACCAAGCTCATTTTTATCATCGAAAATATTGAAATCTGTAGAACTTGAAATATGTACCTACAGAAAAATGTAACAAACAGGTCGGAAGAAAATGATTAAACAATTTCGATGACAGCGAAAAAAGATCAAATTTCGAAGATTTGATTTGGCTGATTTTTGGAGAAATTTTTTTCTGAAGAGCTTCATTGTCTTTTTCCATAAAAAAAAGACGTTCATAAATCGACGTGCCATACCGACGTGCAACACTTTTAAAATTCTGTAAGAAAACTAACACTTTTAATTTGTGTCTGACGAAAACTAACACTTTTCTCTTGTGTCTGTAGAAAACTAGCACTTTTATTTTGTGTCTGACGACATTTTTTTTTTTTCTGTAGAGTTAGTTTTCTTCAGACACAAAATAAAAGTGATAGTTTTCGTCAGACACAAAATTTTTGGTGTTAGTTTTCGTATGGCACGTCGAAATGTATATGGAGGAAAAACCTGAAGTCCCGAGGAAAAAAATTGCCAAAAATCAGCAAAGTTTCTCAAGGACTTAAGACCTTATGATAATGAAATTGAATATATCTGCATACTATAAAAAAAAAATTCACAAAATTCTGAGAAAAAATTTGAAAATTTCCATAAAAAATTCGTCGAAATTTTGCGAATTTTCATATATTTTTAAAATATGATTTAAAGTTAGATGTTAATGTTAGATTATGAGACATTGTCTTAAAAAATTTGTTAAAATAAATTTGTTGAAGCCAAAAATGGTGAGAGCTGCCAAAAAGAGGTGTGTACTTATTTATGTGAGTATGTCAAAACATTTGTTTTTTGGTTTTCTTTTATTCTCTACTTTTTACATTTCAGACATTACAAACCAAGCCGGCATGTTTTCAAAAACGTGACGTCACAGCCAAGTATTTACATTTTAAATGCGAGATCTTGTATTATTGGATCATGGTTATTTACATTGAAATCGTTGGTGTCATTTTCAATTATATTACCTTTTCCTCATTATATTCAAAATTTAAAATTATATTAATAATAGCAGAGACTTCGCGAACTTCGTTCCGCTGAAAATAACTTCGATATAACTGAAATACTTGTTTAATCCTGTTGAGAAACTTTAAAGGGCTCATTATGGTTAGTTCTCTATATATATAAAAATAAAAAGTCCGAGCCCTTTCCTGATGCAGCAATATCTGCAGCTGTTCCATAATTTCTTATCTGACGTTCGATTGAATTTCACATCGACGATCCAACTCGACATTCGGATTGCCGATAAAATAAATTTTAAAAAATTGTTGGGCAATGATAAAATCGATCCCATTCCGTGATAAATACGGCCTTGAATCTATTTGAAAAAAAGTTGCAGTTTATAACCAATTATTGAATTATACTATGAATAAAAGTGGTATCTGTAAACACCTGTGTGGACAACAAAAGCAGTAAAATTGAAAAGAATTTTACTCACATGTATTTTTCTCGTCAAATTTATTTAGTTGTCTTCGAAAAAATAGTTTTTAAATCTTCTAAAATGTTTGACATCATTTTACAAAAGTTTCATAAAGTATCTATTCATTGAATATTTACTCTAAAATTACCGATATTTATCCAGGAAAAAAATTTAAAACTTGCTGAGACTTTTTCACACATTCAGCGAAAAAAATGTAGCTGACATTACGCGACCAAATTACCTTAAAAGTCTTTATAAAGTCACTATGTATTGTATTTGTTGTCCCAAACGACGTCATTTGGAAGCACGATTGTTCTGTTGCTCCGGACATTAAAGAAATCAAAGGCTCGGGTGGGACTTGTAATACCGGAAGTTTAACTTTCTCCCTTTGCACAACACAATCCCACTGTTTCATTTTTTAATCTTTTCGCACTACAATACTGACAAATTTTGTTCATTGTGCCAATAACAAAGGAAGTATGTGAACCGTAATCAACTACGGGATCGTATTCGACTCGTTCTAAATTGTTATGAATACGAGTTTGTCTACGAACACGAACGTTCAAATTGTTACGTTCACTATCATTAGATCGATTACGAACAACCGCACTACGCTCCATCCTTAATCTATGACTTCTATGTATGCTAAATTTTCCAATTTTTACTATATTTTTAACATATCCCATTAATCATATTTTCTTTTTAAATTTCGGCTGGTGCATGTATTAATTTTTTATTTAATACGCGAACTAATTGCGCAGAAAGAAGAAAAAACGGATACCCGACTTATTATGCTTGACAGTTGCTGTTACTTTTTGGTGAGGTGAGCTGCGGATGGGTGAGGTGAGGTATCTATCATTGGGACCGTTTCCTTTCAAAGTGCTGACGGATGTACCAAACGCAAGAAAAATCGGCCCAAAGATTTAGTATTTGCACGTATTTGCATAAGCGTTGTTACCCGTATCGCACTATCGCCTCCTAGGGGCAGACCTGGCACACATTTTTGTCGATATCTCTTTAAAAGGTTCAAATCTTATCGTTAAAACCCTTATTAATACTTTTAATTTAATACCCATAACGTATAAACGCATCCTAGGGTTGCATCTGGTCCACATTTTCGCCGATATCCAGGAAACGGGTTCTGATATGAATTAAACATTTTTTAGGGAAATTTGATAACCGGGGGGAGAATCTAGTAGAGCGCATGCATTAGCTTCTATACAGAATACTATCGGATGAATGAATTCCTAAAGATTGAAATCTAAGTTTTCTACACCCAAGGGAGATTCTGCAAACTGCGCCAACTATCGCAGTATCAGTCAATCAAGTATAGCATACAAGTATAAGCAGGGATGAGCACCACTACAAACAAATGATCTGCTTTTGAGAGGACAGTGGGGCAAACCGCGATTTTCAGGAGTAATTGTTAGTTATTGTTTTTCTTTTAAATAAAACAGTACTCTTTCTTTCTTCAAAATAATGTTCTTAGTTCTTTCTATAGCCGTCTTTTCATAGGGCGGGTCACATACATATATCCCTTTTTATTTTAAAATAATTATTCAGGCTTTTATTTTGCTTATATGGATTTGTTTTGTTTTTTTGAAACAAAAACAAACAACTTTTTTTCCAAAATAATAGTTAGTTATTTTTTTTTTAGCTTACTATTCATTTTTGTTGGGTTTTCTAAAGAAAAATATGCTCTTCATTTGCTTAAAAATAGCAGGTAATCTTTGAATTTATTTTTTTCTATTTTATGGTGCTTTTCAAATAAAAATATATTCAGTTTTATATTTTTTATATTGATAACAAATCATATTTTTTAAAAATAAATTTACTTTAATTCAAAAAAATTCATTTATGTTTTTCAAATAATATCACCTGGAGTAAAATTTAAATTTTTACTAGAAAATGTACTTAACTATAACATCGTTAACTATTTAAAATAAAAAAATTTCAATTTCCCACCCAATCTAAAAAAGTTTCATCGACACCAATTATCTTGAAACAGTGCCGAATCAATTTTGAGTTAAATCAACCTTTTTGTTGTTGGTGTCAAGATTATAACTCTCATTCTGGTGCATTTGATATTTCGGACTCACTCTGCAACATAAAAAATTAAATTCTTTCTCTCCTAAATACATAGCAGAAATTTTTTTCTTATCCTTTGAGTATTATTTTTAGTTTTGAACAATAACTTTCTTCTGTTAACTAATTATTTATTAACTATGTAATCTTTCCTTTATTTACTTTAATTTATTTAGTGTGTAATCTATCTTATATTTACTTTACTTAGCTGATGGGGTTTTCTCTGTAGCTGAGCAGGTTTAGATATCGCCGATTAGCAAACCAAAGCCTTTCAATGACTCGGCTTGTGTATAAATCCACCCAGCTGCTTCGTTGGGTAGGCCAGCTGCGAATGAACGAAGATGCTCCGACACCTTTTTAAATTAGACATTGCTCATTTCAAGTGAAATATTAGTCATTCTGTATTCCAAAAAAATTAGTTGACATTTTGTAGTTTACTTTGAAAAAATTTTGTGAATACGAAATAAATTTTTTTTTGCTGGTTTTTACGGTGTGCTCATTTTACATATTTTAGTTAATTTTATGAGCTCAAGATCAGCTGATAACAGCAACCGATTAGCAAACCAAAGCATTTCAACGACTCGGCTTGTGTATAAGTCCACCCAGCTGCTTCGTTGGGTAGGTCAGCTGCGAATGAACGAAGATGCTCCGACACCTTTTTAAATTAGACATTGCTCATTTCAAGTGAAATATTAGTCATTCTGTATTCCAAAAAAATTAGTTGACATTTTGTAGTTTACTTTGAAAAAATTTTGTGAAAACTAAAAAAATTTTTTTTTGTTGGTTTTACGGTCTGCTCATTTTACATATTTTAGTTAATTTTATGAGCTCAAGACAACAGAGACAAAAAAAAACTGTTATTTGAAATTTTTGTATCAAGAAAAAAATTTATTTTTGAAATAAGAGTTATTTTTCAAAGTTAATTTTACTTTTTAAAAAGAATAGTTATTTGTCAACGTTTATTTTTTAGCAATGATTGAAAATTGGCAAATGGTGGTAAATTGCTTAAATTATGGATGGGTCCCTTTTTCGTCGCTGGCGAGGAAATGTTGTGCGAATGGACAAAGATGCCACGAACGTATTTTTATCGATCGAGAGACCAAGTGGATATCGATTTCCGATCCTGTGGTGTTTCCAATAGGCATCAATATGCAACGAAAAACTGTAGAGGGCTACATAGGTTGGTCCGTAAAATTCTGCTTGGTGGTTAACTGACCAATTAATGAGTAGTACGAATTCGCAGCGGTTTTTAGATAACAAGAACATAATAGTTGCTTAAAAAACATATGGGCATATCCCAAATAGTGTTACATTTTTGGATACTAGGATGCTACACATCGGTTAATGAATTAAAGCGGGGAAAAATCGTATGGATATTTAGTTTTACGTATAGACTATGTTCTCTGAAAATTTGGATGAAAAAATTGTAGACAATAAGTTTTTACAGAACTTTGAATGGCGAAAAACGTCGAATTTATCGCTTTTTCGAGTGATACTCTTAATTTTCTTTTTGGCATTTGTTCTATAAAATTTTGAGGCATCAATGTATCGCTCTGAAATTTTACCAGGGTGTAGTTTTTGAGATGGAGGTTCTAAAAATGTAAGCGAGGTTAATGTGCTCCTCCAATGTTATCATCAATGAGAGTAGCGATACTCTGTTTTTGGTTGTACGCAATGATAGCCTAATATACAGAAAAACTTTCGGTGGTTTTGAATTTGATGTGCTCCCTTTAGTTTTCAAGGTAGAGGCATAAATGTCGAGCTACTTTGGTGCGTAACTTTTTAACGGTAGCATGTTTTTTTGTAGGCACAGCTACAGTGTTACTTTTATTACATGTTACACTTTTGTAATTTGTTGTCCTACACTACAGTAGTATAAAACCAAATGCCTCATTTTGAAATATTAACATAACGAAAGTTATTGAAATTTGTACAAGGGGCAAATATGGTAAATTTTCAAGAAATATCAGAAACCGTAAAAAAAATTGGAAAAATGTATCTAATTACTTCCAAACTAATTCTTATTCAAACGTTAGTGAAATGAAACACAAATTTATTATAATAATTAAAAAAAATCAAAATATGCAAGTAAACATACATAATTATTTCTCTTTAATAGCCTGAAAGTTAAAGATTTCCTAATAGGGCCTTAAGTGAAAAGAATTAAGGTGCTCCTGTTCGTCAAATAAGATTAACCAAAAGTTGGACAACAGAGGTCAGGTAAATATAATACGTCCGACTATCTGATAACTGTAATTGAGCTATTAATAGGAAAAAATTAATACTTGCATGGCTTCCGGATTTGCCACTTTAGATTACGGTTTACAAAGCTAAACGTTTTTTTTGTGGTTTCGTGTTCTGAGTATTTGATTTATAGCTCAACAGAAAGATATTTTGATACCAGTGGTTTAAAACAGAAAAAAATGGGTAAAAGTTTTGTGATTTTTCCGTGAAATATGCAAACAATATTTTTTTATTTAGAATATTCAAGTATTTAAATATGTCGGAGAAGGAAGTTTTAAAAAAAGGGAAGAAATTCGAATTGAATATAATGTATATTTTCGAATACACAACACATCGCTTTATTTTTGCACTCTAATTTTACCTATGAAATCGAAACCACCTTGCTCTGTTTCTCGCTTCTACGTCTATTTGATACATTTATTGTTTATACAAGTTTTGTGGGTACCTGGGTCCAGATATCGAAATACACTTCTGGAAAAGTAGAAATATTGAAATGAGAACCATAGTACGTCAAATCTCTCTTCAGTACTTTTTATTTGATACCCATATTGCAGGTAGAAACATTTTTTCATTCGATTTCATATTTTTGAGTATATCTCAAAAACCGGGTTTCGGGTATCAAAAAGAGTTTACTTATATATACTTTACATACATAAATATATACATGCTGCTAAACTTTTAAGCCTAAGATAGCACAAATATTTAACGATTTTCCGGGTTTTACTTTTATCAATATATCCAAAACCGGTTATCGGATATCGACAATTTTTTTCCAAATCATTCTCCGTTTATATATCGGTATGTTGCTAAAATTTCAAAATGATCGGAGGGAAAGTGTTCTGTTATGTTGAATAACCAACTTCACTTTAAAAAATATTTGACGATTTTCCGATTTAAATTGTTAACGATATCTCCGAAATATGGTGGCGGGTATCCAATTTTTTTGCCTAAATATAACCTTCACATATCTCTACACGTTGATAAAATTTTAACAAAATCGGTGCAGTATTGTTTAAATAAATGCATATTAAACACTGCGACTTGAATTTATATATATAGTCTTCGATCTATTGACTATATCTTTTTAGGCATTGTGCAAGAAGAATTACGCTGATAAATTTAAGCTCCTCTTTATCTACCAATATACCATAAAAATGTAACATTGTTTGGGATTTGCCCATATACTTTCATGTGTACGTACGTATACCATATACATATGTATCAACTAAAAACTAATACGAAAGAAATACAAAAATTTATTTCAAACTAGCTGATGCCTGCGACTTCGTATGCGTAAAAGTTATAATGAAGAATCAGCATAATTATTTTTTTGAAAGCGTCGAAATAAAACACTGGGACTAACTTTATTTTATTAATTTATTTGAATAGTTCTATAACGCATGTATCAAGGGCTTCAAATGTAATTCAATTATTTACAGTTGTATTTAGTTAAACAAATAAAAATGATATTTTCAATAATTAAACAAAGTCTAAAGAATTTCTTTATATACAACATTTGATGTTCTTCCCTTATTACAAATTAGAAACAAATTTTCTGGACCAGTAACCCTTGAGCAAGCAACATACAATTGTCCGTGTGAGAAACAGTTTGTCCTAAGATCGATACCGGCTGTTCGAAGTGTCTGGCCTTGCGACTTATTAATTGTCATAGGCAAACACACACTCACAGGAAACTGCACGCGTGTGAAGTGAAATGGAAAATTGTTTGGTAGTATGGGTATGCGTGGTATGAAAACTATTTCGCCTGCTCCACAACCCGTAAGAATTTCTGCTTCTATAATATTATTTCGAAGAGAAGTAACTTTAAGGCTGGTTCCATTACATAACTTTGGAGGGGTTAAGTTACGAAGCAACATAATCGGAATGCCTTTTTTTTAAAGCGATGCTATTAGCGGGATGTCCGGGCGCAGAAATAGAGTTGAGAAACTCAACAGGAAAACCGTGTTTATTGATGGGTATACCACCTCTTCTCCATCAACTTTTTTAAAATACTGTAATTTATTTCTGCTGATTGGTCGTTTTTGGGCGTAAGTATAGCTCGTTTACAGAGCCAAGCATTATTCTGGCGCGTTACTTGAGAAACGTCTCCATAAACCGAAGAAATAAGTTATTCCACTGAAGGCACAATATTACAAAGATTTTCTGGCAGAGTTACTAATCCATTCGATTCGGGAAGTAAACCCTGGCCAATTTCCAGCAGGATATCCGAAAATTCTTGCGCTCTCATGTTGCGCGTTAGATTTAATTTATTTACCATTGGCAGAGCACCAAGCGTTTGAGGCATACACTGACTTCATCAGCCCTTGTTCCCCCAGTTATAACGGGAAGTGTCTGACGGAACTCTCCACAAAATAAAACTGTTACCTTTCCCATGATTAAATCGCATAGTGCGACTGACAGCTTCCACAGCTTTCTTGGAGTTAACTTTCAACGCACTGAATTCAATTTCGGTTGCCCTTTTACAACAATATTTCTATAGAAAAATCATGATTTGTGTTTTTATTAGTTTGACCTGTAAGCAGCTGAGCTTAAATGTGAATTATAACTTTGGCAAACATATTGGATTAATTGTTTATAAACAAAGTAATAATAGACCAATGATAGTCTTGAAAAATGCCAGTAAAAATTTCAACTGGTCTTATTTCTTAAGTCGACTTAGGCTGTTATTGCTTATGACCAGAGATTTTTACTATTTTTTGTGAAATCTCCGAAATTATTTGAGATATTGAAATAAAACTCACATCACTATGTAGTATTCATTTCTACCTTTCATTTGACACCCATGTTGGAAAAAGTAATTTGGGTCACATTTTGTCAATATCTTTGGAACGGGATTAGGGCTCCCGTCATATATTCAGACAACAAAAATTCAGAAACACATTTTTTCAGAAAACATTAGTCAGAACCCTTATTTCAGAAAGCCAAAATTAAGAAGTCAAAACTCAGAAGTCAAAATTCAGAAGTCAAAATTCAGACGTTAAAATTCAGATATCAAAAATTCAGAAGTCAAAATTGGGAAAGTAACCAGACGGCAGAAAAAACATTAAATTTTGCGCAGATCCCCAAGTCGGGGCCCGATCCACGTTTTTTATGTGCAGAACACCTTTCCGCGTAGGCGGCCTTCGGCCGCGCTTCAAAAAATAACCCTGGGCTACGCCATTCCTACTCCGGATGTGTGCCATAGCCGTGGCTACCGCCACGGTGATGTCCTTCCGCGTGCCACTCTTTTCTCACAGGGTAATGTGATTACAACAACCACATGAAAATGACAGAAAATTGTGATCTTTAACTGCAAATATCTCTCTAAAAATATCGGATTTCCCCGTCCAGATTATTGTTACGGAGGAGTATAAAGATTTTGTGAATTTTTCATTCTGATTTGTTGTTTCTGAAAAAAGTTTTCTGAATTTTTCATTCTGACTTTTTGTTTCTGAAAAGTGTTTTCTGAATAAATGTTTCTGAAAAACAGTATTTCTGAATTTTTTCTTTCTGAATTTATGGGGGGCACCCGGGATTAGATATCCTGATGGATGTCCCAAATTTTAGGATAGACGTCTAGTATTATAATGGTGAAATTTTCATTCATAGTTTATATGTGTCGTGGGCATAATTGTAAAAAACGCACATTTTTGTTCACCCGGACCCACATTTTGGTCAATAACTCGGGAACTGGATGAGATATCTAAATGAAAGTTATCCTAAGTTTTAAGTTAGACGTTAAGTGATAGAGTGGTAAAAATTTCATTCAATTATGTTCAGTACTTTTTGAGTGATGCCCGGACAACCATACAGACATACAGACAGACAGACAGACAAAAATTCTAAAGCCGGCTGATTTGGGTTCTAGAGGCTTAATAATGACCCCTGACATCATTTTTTTTTAATATCTTCAATGTACAGACATCGGACCTGTTACAATTTTATTATATGTAGAGATTCAACTTTTTTTGGCAACGAAAAAATATATTTCTCATAAATAGCAACGTGAGAAATAAACGTTAACAAATAGCTATTATTTCTAAATAATAAAATAAACGTTGACAAATAACTCTTATCCACAAAAAATAAAATCAACGTTCACGTGTAACTCTTATTTGAAAAATAAATTTTTTTCTTCATCGAATAATTGTTATGAGGCAACGTTTATTCGATGAAACTTATAACCATATAAAATATTTGAAGGTAGTTTCACTCAAAATTTTTTGACACTAACCGTGTTCGCCAACAGGGCGTGGTGTTGCCACAGTTAAATTATTAGTTTTTATTGAATATGGAAATTTTGCAAAATTTTATTGGGCTTTTTTTATATAGAAATGTGTAGTTATTCGCAAATTTAAATGAATTAAAATTTACTTTACCTTGTAACAGAGGCTCACATAAATAAAATGAAAAGGAAAAATATGGTTTTTATTTTTTTAAAGAACTGGTAGCACAAAAAGTACGGAACACGATTTAAGTCAGATGGCTAATCAAACGGGGAAGAAGAAGAAGTAGAACTACCTTCAAATATTTCTACCATGCTTATAACTGTTATGTTTCTGGTTGATAGAAATTATTATACCTTTCATGAACAAAAAGTGGTATTATAACTTTGGTCCGATGTTTGTATGAGAAGAATAAGAGATAGACCCACTACTAAGTATACCAAATGATCAGGATGATGAGCTGAGTTGATTTAGCCATGTCTGTCCGTCTGTCCATCCGTCCGTCCGTATGTTTGAACGCAAACTAGTCCCTCAGTTTTAGAGATATCTCGATGAAATTTTGCAAGCAGGCGGCATTTTGCTTAGGATTAATCATGTAAGTTATACATATCCATGAAAGGTATAAAGCTTTCGGCACAGCCAAAGACAGCCTTTTCCTTACTTGTTTTTATTTTGTCTTCAAACATCTTTCCTAAGCAAGCAAACAAGAGAAGTAAAAGGTGCCTCTTTCTTTTGATACTCGAATACGATACTGCTAGAACCGTATGCTGATTGGCTTATGTAGTTATATCAATTTACTGCTCTTAAAGAGTAAAAAAGAGAAACCATATTAAATTAAGTCTCAAAACTCTTATTAGATCGATGAAAAATAACTAAGAATACATAAAAATAGAAAAGAGTAGGTGTAAACAGTTTTAAAAGTCACTCACAAGTTGACAAGTAGTAGTTATGATTAGTGATGCGAACTATCGTATGAAAGATATGATGTTATTCGATACTTCGGAAAAGTTCATTCATACGTCAGTTGAATGAATGCATTTTGTAGATTGAGAATGAATGAAAGATTTTTTTGAACTCAAACATTCAGTAACATTTTTTTATTTATTACTAACTGCTCATTCGTTACTAATTTTTCAGCAACGAACGTTTTACCACGGAACGATTTTTGTATAATTTTGTACAGAATTATATTTATACCAAAAAAGTAAAAATCTACAAACATCAGTCTCATATCACTGCGTTACAAAAACGAGCTTTAGTTCTGTCCTATGAACCAAATATATATACTTGTTCGGAAATTGGTGAAAAAATAAAAAAACATGTGAATCGGCGATTTTCATGTAAACATCAGAATTTTTTTATGTATAAAGTCTAAAGCTCGTGGTGTCCGTCTGTCTGCCTGTGTGAAAGGCTTTGGAGCGATTATTAACCCTTTTTCCGTGATCCAATCTATCTGAATTTTTTAAATTTTTTTTTTAAAGAAAATCTTAGAATGGATAAATATAATTTTTTTTTAAATTTCACGTAATACAGACATTGCCACGAGTCTTCTTGCAAAAGTTCAGCTCGATTGGATAACGGAAAAAGTTTAAAAATCGATTTTTCGAAATCGAATGAATAAATCATTCGATAGTCAAAATCATTCAGTAACTAGCTATCGATAGTTGAAATCATTCAATAGTGCCCAACCTAGTTATGACACAATCGAAGTATTCCATCATATGTATATACATATGTACATGTATGTATATGCACCCTCCAAAGAACGGTGGAAGTAGTTATAAACAATAAAGAATACATAAAGAGTGCAAAATAGTTGCTAATTTTTCTATTTAATAAATGTACTACATACTTCCATTTAAATAAGCCATATCGTACATTTCCGAGCGGTGCAATTCCTGCTTCTATATATGAGAGCAATAACATACGAAATTTTCAGCGTTGTTTTTTTCTTGGTAGTAAAAGTTAAGTATCAAGCTCGATAAATCAAATTGGAGCTAGCAACGGAAGATGTAGTGATGAGCTGCGTGACAGCGGAGCAGCGGTGTGCTGAGCTACTACATCGATCGTCCCGGGATAGGTAACATCAAAAATATATGTAGGCTCCGCCAACTTGTAGGCAAAAAGTAGAAACAGCGCATACAAAATTGCAAGAGTAGGTCCCCGGAGGCATACAGAATGGCAATTAAAAAGTAACGAGCCTGCGTAGATCGAAATACCTTCATTAAATTGTTGGATCGCTTAAACAAATATTTTAGTCATCTCTGAGCTTAAAACTTGAGCACCATATTAATAAATTATATGGGACGTATGTAGGTGTAATATAAGTCAAAACAATAATATGAGGCAAGGCACACCTTTTTTGGTGGGCACTCCTCACGCATATACAAAATCACACTCTAGCTGGTATGAGCTTTATTATTTTTTTGAAAAAGTGATCTGCCTAATCAAAGCTTATTGTGGGCCGGTTATTTTGTGATGATGTCACTCACTATAAGATTGTTTTGGTATAAAATTCAATTATTCCACCATTATATCAAAAGTATTTCAGAACGCAGTAAATTTACACCAATGGAACATTTGCGTGGCCTGCAAGACACTATGCATATGGAAGAACTTAATAACTAAACAAATAATTCGGATCTAATTGCAAAAGATCTAGTACAGAGTGGCGGGAAAATTGTTTTCGTTTTCATTAGAGAATAAGGTAAGCTTTTGGTTTGAAATTCAGCCGCGATCACGCAACCTCTACCACTCTTGTTTAAAAAGTTCGGAACAAACTCAAAGCTTGGCTTGACTCGATGAAATGTCGTTTGCTTACATTTAGAGTAAGTAAATTTTGCTGCGCACCAGCATTGATATTGTTAAAAAAAATTAAAGATTTGGAATGTGCAATAGTTTGCCGTAAATCATTTATGAACAGAGTAAACAGCAATGGAATCAGTGACGTTAATTCGCACTCCAAAAGCGAATTAATGTCTTAAGAAGTATGGCCAAAAACGAATTAATGTCAGTGCCGTTAGTTCGCTAAAAATATTGACATTAGTTCGCTTTTGGCATGCATCTTAATGTCACTGACATTAATTCGCTTTTGGGGTGCGAATTAAAGTCCCTGACGTTAATTACACTGACATTAATTCGCGCCACCATACTAAATGTGACCTAGAGAACCTAGTTAATCTAGTTTCTGATATTGAAGCTCATGATTAACGGAATCAAATTCTTTGTTTAAGTTAGGGTAGATCACATGCGTTTGATTGTCATTCAAAAACCCGTCGATTACGAAGGATATAAACTCATGCAAATTGGTAGTGGTTGCCCGTCTATCAATTAAACTTAAATGTAAACTGAAGGTACCCTCACCACGAATCCTTTTGTGGTTGCCACACCAATTAACACTATATTTGCTTTTATCTATAATATAAATGCGCAAGTTGAAGGGAAATATCCCACATTACGGCCAAACTATACTTCTAAGATATAAGCAGTTATAAATGTATGGCCAAGATAAGGGACGGTCAATAAAAATAATTAAAAACAAATTAATTTTAGTTCAGAAAATCGGTTTGAAAAATGCACCAACACAGATGCCAGATACATATTCACCTACATAGCCGTTTTTGTGTGAACGAGTCGTGTGATCGGCCCTCACTGTGAGTACGAAGAGTTGGTAGTGGACAATTTAAAAACAAGTATTCACACCTTATGGCCACTGTTGTTTGAGTAATCGTGTTGTGCATTTTACCTTTAGCTGTTGTTATTGCATTGATCACTGGTTTAGATTAGCACTGTCGTCGGCTCTCCTGAGTGCACGAAGAGCTTTATGGTTGAATTTCCACCACGGGTGAACTCTAGTTTCAATAAATCGCCAATACGCGATACTTGCATCTTCACGTCGTATGAGTTTGAAATTGTTTTGCAACTTTCTTGACTTCGAAAGAACGGTGTTTTAATAGGCTAAACTACAGAACCCACAAAAGGTGGCAAATCCATTGAAAGCTGTGAGAAATGAGCCTCGGTGTCAAGATAACTTTGTTTATAAAACAGCAATAAATTAAAAACCTCAAATCAGGCAAACAATAATAAATTAAAAGCTTTAAGTAAATTTTAGTAAAATTTTTTACTTTTTAAAGTCAGACACTGGAAAATCATAACACAGGTCAACAAAAAAAAATTTATTTTTGGGTACATGGGTTTTTCCCTATATATGTATTCAAATTCTATGTTCAATTCTATAAAAAAATGCAATTACGAGTCAAAAATATTTGGTTTTGTATAGCGATTTGAAAATTTTGAATTTTTGCCCTAGGCTAATGTAGGTCCTTTTGCGCTACTTCGGTCGATAGGGGGCGACGGATGCAGCGATGCAAAAGATCTACTCAAAGCACAATGAGAAACAGTAAAAAGGAGATAAAAGGTCCCAAATACACATGATTTTAGGTAGATTTGGCAATTCGCTAAGTACATATTAAGAAACTCATTGAAACTTTTACACGGATTGGCAGCCCTAGCAATAGAGCATGCCAGTTACCTGATAGCGTTTTTTTTTGTAAAATATTTTTTTAAGAAGCTGTAGTTTCCTTGGTCACTCGTTGTGGACGACACTATGTTTTTGCATATCACAGGGGAGCGATGTCTTCAAGAAGTTGTAAACGAGCGGTTAATTCGTTTTGCTATATATGTGGCGAATGTATTGAAAGAAGACAAAAAAAGTTTGATTAAACTAAAAACACAAGGATTTACGAGACCTACCTAGTCTGATTCGTTCAAGGCTTTCTTGGAAATCAAGAGCTGATAACTGGCATGATTACGAATTTTTCCGCCACCGGATGTAGAATGTCGCTATCTGGATAAATTGCAAGATAATATGGGAGCTTATTCTGAAGAACATGGGGAGCGATTCCATCAAGATATAATGGAGTTTGAGAAACGTACCAAGGCCAGTATACGAAAAGCATGATGGGGGACTATATTTGGACGTTAATAAGAGAAAATGTTACCGAATATGGCAGGAAAAAGCATTTTTAAGCATTTAAAATGTATTCTAAAAATAAATTTAGAAGAATAAATCTTAAATTGATTTTTACTATACTAGAATAAATCAAATCTATGGCAAATTTTGATGAATTTTCATGTTTTTCGATTTCTCATTTTTTTCGAACAAAACCAAATCAAAAACTTTTTTTGTGTTCATATTCTTACATATTTCTGGGTGCAAAAGCAATAAAAAAAATATACGCACGACCCATGTACAAAAATGTTGTTGACCAGTGTAATCTATTTGAATGACGTTGAATTGGCTTCTTTTGAAAAGGCTGTCCAATAATTTGTGATTTCTGTATGATGTTATTGACAAGAAAACTAGCTAACAGAGCCCATATTTATTCAATGGATTTGATTAAAAGTACCAAAAATATTTAAGCCATACAAAATACTTACGCCCGCACAAATATATATATTTATTTCTTGAATTATAGGACTTTTGATTTCATTCATACATTATAACTATGTATTAACTATACTGACGTGTTTCTTTCCTAATTGTGCTTTTAATAATTCAGTAAAATTAGAGACATACAATATCCGGTTATGTATGTATGCAATTTCTAAATTGTAAATAGATTTAAGTTAAATTTTATCAAAATCTCCTTGGATGTTCACTTATGTCAGGGCCGTGCGCAGGAATTAGCCTTGGGGGGGTTTTCAATTTTGATTTGCATTCGCATATATTTTTCGATAAGATAAACATATTTGCTTAAACTATGGGTCATAAATTTAAATGTTCTTTAACATTTCTGAAACTGCATACTCTGATGCCTAAAATTATACCCAAGAAAATGTTTTTGGTTGTACAAATTTTTCTGTATTTGATAGAGAATTTATGATATGGTGGCATATCCCAGCTAGCCAGAAGTGCTAAAAAAGACTCCTTTCGGAGCCATAAAACGCTCATTTCTCAGAGCTTTATCCTCCACAATGAGCTCCTTTCGGAGCCCAAATGGAGCGAAAAATCGTTCTCCACTCCAAACGGAGTCATAAAAAAAGAGTCCGATTCCGATGAATTTGGAGCGTTTTATGACACTTTTTAAATGAACTTCGGAGCCTTTTATTGATGCTTTTCTGAACCTTTTTCGGAGCCTTTTATTCCTCCATTCTAAGGATTTTTGGAGCCTTTTTGGACTTTTTCCGGGCCTTTTATTGATGATTTTACGAAGTTTATTTGGGGCAGTTTTTTATTTCTTTTGGGTCATTTTGGAGGCCTTTATCGATATTTTTATGAAATAAATTTAAGAAGTTTTATTGACACAATTCTGAAAATATTAAAAAACTTCGTCGAGGACCGACCTTCACTGTGCAGAAAACCAAAAGGGGTAAGCATGATAGGTACACCATCAACCAGCAAGAAAGCAGGAATGGATGTACATATAACAAGCATGCTTTCAAGAGACATACTTTCAGATCCTAGTAAGACGATCATAGCAAACGAAAAAAAACTGCTGGCAGCAAAAAGTTCGAAATAGTGAAGGACTTTGTTTACCTTGGATCCAGCATAAACTCCAACAATAATGTCAGCCTAGAAATCCAACGAAGAACTGCTCTTGCAAATAAATGCTACTTTGGACTGAGTAGGCAATTGAAAAGTAAAGTCCTCTCTCGACGCACGAAAATCAGGTGCAGTGAAATAACTCCCAAATGAAATAACTCCCATGAAATAACTCCCAATGAAATAAGTCCCAATAAAAATGAAATAATTCCCAACTTTAATAAATGAAATAACTCCCAAAGAAGGAAATGAAATAACTCCCAATATTTGGCAGTTATTTCACAATGAAACCACAAGTCCCCAAAAAAATGAAATAACTCCCAAATGAAATAAGTCCCAAAAAAATGAAATAAATCCCAAAATTAAATTTGGAATGGTATATTTTTACAATATAATCAGTTACAATGAAATTTGAAAAATACAGGACAGCTTTGGACATGCGAATTAATGTCATTGAGGCATTTGGGTTTGAGATTCGACGACGTAGTGCCGCAGGCGAAAATTTTACTTAGGTCAGATCCTCAATTCGGGGCGTGATCCATGGTATTTATGTGCAGAACTCCTTTGCGCATTGGCGGCCTTCGGCCGCGCTTCAAAAAATAACCCTGGGCTACGCCATTCCAACTCCGGGTGTGTGCCATAGCCGTGGCTACCGCCACGGTGATGTCTTTCCGCGTGCCACGTTTCCCACTTTTTCACTTTTTGGGCTCAGCCTAATGTGCCATTACAACAACCACATGAAAATGACAGAAAATTGTGAACTTTAACTGCAAATAACTTTTGAACGGTTGAAAAAAATCTCATTTCAGATTCTAAATCTAGACGTGGTTAATCGTTTACGTGGGGTACCGAGCGCTAATACACAACCAAAAATGTTGAGATATGTATCAGGAGACGCGCTTTGGTCCCAGGAGCATGAATATAACTCCGCTGAACCAATATTTTTAGTAGTTTGCGAGATATTTGCAGTTAAAGTCATTTTCATGTGGTTGTTGTAATCACATTACCCTGTGAGAAAAGAATGGCACGCGGAAGGACATCACCGTGGCGGTAGCCACGGCTATGGCAACCACCCGGAGTTGGAATGGCGTAGCCCAGGGTTATTTTTTGAAGCGCGGCCGAAGGCCGCCAATGCGGAAAGGAGTTCTGCACATAAATACCATTGATCACGCCCCGAATCGGGGATCTGACCTAAGCCAATCTCAGATTCATGATCATAAGTCGAAGGTGATAATGAAAAATGAAAATTTGGAATATAAAAAAAATGTACTGACTTTAGTTCGCTTTCTTAATGCGAATTAATGTCAATGACGTTAGTTCGCTAAAAATATGCCCAACAAAAATGAAGTAACTCCCATTAAAAATGAAATAACTTCCAATGACTGGATTACAAGCAATGAAGTAAGTCCCAAAAAATGAAATAACTCCCAATTTCCAAAAATTATGAAATAACTCCCAAAGATATTTTATTGGGGATTATTTCATTTGGGAGTTATTTCATTATGAAATAATTCCCAGTTAAAATTATGAAATAAGTCCCAATGAATTGGGAGCTATTTCATAATGAAATAAGTCCCAACTTGCATGGAAAATATTTGGGAGTTATTTCATTTTTTTGTTGGGAGTTATTTCATTTGGGAGTTATTTCACTGCACCCGAAAATCACACTCTACAAGTCACTCATCGCTCCCGTCCTGCTATATGGTGCAGAGAACAACATCTGACGAGGCTGCATTGGGAGTATTCGAGAGAAGAGTTCTGGAAAAGATTTGTGGGCCTTACGCGTTGGCGACGGCGAGTACCGAAGAAGATTTAATGATGAGATGTATGAGCTTTACGCAGACGTCGACAGAATTTGCTGCCTTGGCAGAATTTGCTGCCTTTGCTAACCCTGGCTGATTGATTAACAGACAAACTGCATCAAATACGAGTATGTATATATAATGTCTTTCGAACCAATGAATAAAACAAAGGTCCAATCAGCGTGTTCACGCCAGGCTTCATCTTTCGCACAATACGTTTTACAAGACCTTATATGCAATATTCAAAAGGCTGATTCCGCGACAGTGGGTTCAGTTTGCAGTATTTCTTTTTTGTAGATTGGGCAGAGAACACTCAGATTCCAATCTTCGAACATGCATTCATCCAGAGATGTAAAAGAATGCATTGTTTTGAAAATAATTATTCATTTGATTTATCGCAAAATGATTGCAGCCATTTTTTGAATTCTTTGACTGGGCCTTAAAAAAATTAAGTCACCATTCAGACTTCATTCTGCGACTTCGAATTCTTTTTTTCATAAATTTTTTGGTTATTCATGTATTGCATTCATTGAATAAAAAGTCTCACTGAAGTCAATTGAAGTCATTTGGAGTCATATGGAGTCATTTGAATTCCATTTACCTATGGCATATGAGTTAGTGACTTCACTGAAAAAATGAAGTCAGTAAGTGACATCTCTAAATGACTTCAAAGTCGTGACTTAAAAAAGACTTCAGACTTAATTTTTTCATTCTTTAGTCAAAAAGCGAGTCAATGAGTGCATTCGAAATTTTAAGTCATTGAATAAAACTTCAACTGATTGCATTCTTTTACAACCCTGCATTCATCCGACCATATTCTGCACAGAAGCTGGTGCATGCGCCTTACCAGCTCCTCGCCGTCATGCTTGAATAGCTCAGCAGGCAAACAATCAGCGCCAGCTGCTTTATTGTTTTTAAACCGGGATATTGCTATTCGCACCTCATTATAGTCGGGTTGTGGGACGTCAATTTCATCATTTTCGATTGTGGGTTCGGGTTCGAAATCTTCTTTGGTTTCTTGCTCAATTCCTCCATTTAAAAGGTCAGAGAAGTGATCCCTCCATATCCCTAGTATTCACTGAGCATCGGTATCCAGGTCGCCGGTCTCGTTCTTACCGGATTTCAAACCTTCCGTCGCCTTAGCCGAATTTTTTGATAGAATTTTTGGGCATTATTCCCGTTTGCTAGCATCTCAAGCTCATTGATTTCACGCTTTTCTGCCTCCTTTCTTTGCCCGGAAAAGACGCCTCGCTTCCCTTTTCAACTCGGGGTAGTGTTCATACATACTCCTTGTTGCATTTGATCTTAGCTTTGTCTTGTAGGCTTCGTCCTTTCTTTTCGTTGCAGCTCGGCACTCTTCATCATCGTACCAGTTGTTTCTTCTCATTCGCTGGAATCCAATAACTTCTTCGGCTGCGGTACGGAGTGCGCCTGTGATGTGCTCCCACTTCTCATGCATTCCACTGGGTTGAATTGTGCTGTCAAAGAGCAGGTGTGAGAGGCGGTCTGCAATATCATTGGCGGTCTGTTGCTATTGCGGCTTTTCGACGTTCAGCTTTCCTTGCAAAGCCTACAATCTGTAGTCAATTTTTACGAAAAGCACACTAGTTACTTGGTTCCATTCCGAACTGATTTGTTGATTTCAGTGCATTTCAAGATACTTGGTGCTGTAAAGGTTTTTGTTCAACGTGTTTAGTGAGAACGTGACAAAACGGATTAAGGTTAGGGATAGATTTTTTTATCAGAACTCCGAAAATTAGTAGAAGTTAGTTACTTGTATTTGTTCTGTTGCGGAAGCCGTAAAACGCTCTGACTGACTTTTCAAGTTATAAATAGACAAATGCCATTTAGTGAACAAATGGATAAAGTGATAAAAAAAATTGTACGACTAGCACAAGAAAATCAACCCGCTACGCATTAGAATTATGAAAAGTTGGGTTATGCTAAGATTACAGTTTTAAAGCATTGATGAAACTACTGTATGCTACTACTGGCAGGCTAAACAGTTCCATAGCCAATGAAAAGAAACGGCTAAACACCTCATCTGAAAAAAAAATTATCAAAGGAATTGGCAGATATAATAGGAAATTGTTACTATATTGGTGCATGAAAAAGAAAAAAATATGAATACTACAAGAAAATTAAAACGCCGCTCAATGCAGTAATAAAAAAAAAGCGCTAGAGCATTTGGATGGCACTGGAATAGTTGCGAATCCACAAGCACTTTATTATTACTTCACTTCAATTCGCTAGATTAAATTCCTAAGACTGTACACTTAATGTACTCAGAACAGGTTTATATAGATAATGACTCAACTGTTAATAGTAAGACGAATCAGACACCCGCACACGGCACAGGTTTATGAATCTGATTCTGATTTTACTTAACTTCAGTTTTTCAATAGGTGGCAACTCTTTTCAAATGCATTCTATAATTGGTTACATAATTATAATATAATTGTCTATTTACGAACTAGCGTCAGTACCGAAAATAATGTTATGCGTTAATTCTAGTTCTAATAGCTGTATTCTGTAAGTCTGTCTCATCTCAAGTCACTAAATTTGAGATTTTTTATTAGAGACAATTTTTGTGACTTCCGCTGATTTCGGTATTCTGTAAGAGAAAATCACAAAAAGTTCACCATTGATGTGTGATAAAAACAGATATGCATAGATCTGAAGTACAGCATTTGACAGCGCTTAAATAAATGGTGCAATAGCACAGATAGTAAGTGTCTCGGGGTACAACGTGAGCGGTGCAGGTTCGAACCCAGGATCGGGGACAGTTTATTATTTTTGTTTTTTCTTTTTTTTATTCATTAATTATTTTTTTAAATATTTATAACTTATTTAATTTTTAGCCCTATATTTTCTTGTTTGTGACCTGCCTACAACCAGCTGACAAATTAGTGACTCTTTTTTTGAGACTTGAGATGTGAGACAGCTTACTGAATACCAAATTGTATCAAAATTTAAATTGACCACAAAATGTCTCTATTAGTGACTAGAGACAGCTTACAGAATTCGCCTGTAAGTCTCTTATCATGTAGGACTATAAGGCAAAGAAGCTAAAACGATGACATCAAATGAAATTACCATTGTGGGAAATGATGATTTGGGTAATCTGGAGTATGATTCTTTTGTTTTGTTTGTTTTGCCGGTGTTGTCCTTGTTGTATATTATTACAGTTAACATTTGTATTAGTAACAATCTTTCATACACCAGATGGGTTAATGCAAAACCCCATAACTTGGAACTTTTTCGAAAAGGTTTTATTGCACTAAACACTACCTTAACTGTACTAGATACGTATCATACTCAAAAGGTATTCCGTAAGCAACGTTTGGTGCAAAAAGCCACTAGGTCCTGCGGATTTATCGCTTGGCATCAAGGGTTTTAAAAGAGGTAAATCGACATTTTACATGTAATGTGAAGGTGTTGCCGATAGGGGAGCAAATGAAAGGCTGGTAAAAGTAAACATATTTTTCATACCGAAGGAAAAATGTTCAATAAAAAACTTTATAAAAAAAAGTGTTCAGTAAAAGTTTAATTTACCAGCTGAGAAAGTTCAGAACAATATTTATTTTCCCACATTATATCCCGTTTATGTCTACGGTAACCAACTAAAGTAAAGGCGTTTTTTAATAGCAATAATAATAGTAATAACTTCGACATTTTGTCATCTCCCTTCCATTTGACTCTTTAGCTGTGCCTTAACATTCCCCAAGTCATCCCCAGTCATTTTTTCAGCGACATTTCCAATATACAGACACAAATCTTCTAGAGTTTTATTAAAGATGTGGTGATACCCACATAGGGCGGCAGTGTACCTATGCAAATGATTTTTGATTTAGCTGAAATTGAAAAATAAGTAAACAAAAATTTTAATGCTTTATTGGAACACCATTTTTACCGATAACTCATTTATCGATAAATATGTATATCGAAATATCGAAAAGTTAGAATGAAAGCTGCCCCTTTCATTTGATACCCATATTCCAAGACAATTTTAAGATTTTTGTGTAATCATATTTTGACCGATAACTCAGTTATCGAAATATATCGAAGTTTTTTACAACATTGGGACCTCCCCTTTCATTTGATACCCGTATTGGTGGATAATTTTAAGGTTTTTGGGCAATCATATTTTGCCCGATAACTCAGTTATCGATAAGTTTGTCGAAATATATCAAAGTATAAATGAAACTTTTGGACCTTTTGGTTTTTTGACGTATAATTAAGTTATCGATAAATTTATTCATTTATATATCGAAGTTCAACCTCCTGCGTACAAAACCTACAGTTTTTGGAATTTCTTTACAAAATTTTACTTCTGCACTTCTTGAAGATTACTTATTATGGAAATAATAATAAAAAAAATTAATATAACGGTAAAAGTGGGTTTTCGCTATGTCCTATATAAAGGACATGGGAATTGAGTCAATACACCACTTTTTAATTCATTAACTTTAGTTTCAATGTAGTTTTTTAAATAAACAAAAAAATATGGTCTCCAAACCTTCACGACATCAACTGGAGGAAATTGCAGGTCTGGCAAAACACCGCCATCAGAATTGCGACTGGCTGTTTGCTTATGTCACCTGAGTCTCACCTTCCCCAGGAGGCTAAAATGCTCAACGTTATTGTACTTAAATTGAATGAAAATTTTCCAAATCCGGATAAAAAAGTTAAAAATTTTGATAAACATTTTTCAAAGTTTGACCCATTGTCCTGTATTCTGCGTAAGTCATAGAGATCTTACTTATTCGGTTTCTACTAAACATTACGCTATATTTTAAATGAAAATTATAAAAAATACATAAGTAAATATACGTTACGAATAAAGAAAGTTTCAATTTGTGGCTTAATTCTATGAGCACGAGTGTAAATGCAAATTAACTTACGTCTGCGCTGACGCTTATAATAACTGTAAATAATATTTGACGTTTGGATTTTTTTCCATAAACTAAGATGCCAATGCGTGTCATAGTAACAATACTTCAGTGTTGCCAGTTTTAAAAAACGCTCTAGATTTTTTTAAATTCAATGTACTACGTGTAGGACAAAAGTACGCAGGAGGTTAAATGAAAAAATTTTTTTTTTTTAATGCTATAAATAAAAGGATGAGGTATGACTTTTTGCCCTAATTTGGTTACCGTCATCCTAATCCATGCAAAACCCCATAAGTACATACTAGCTTTTCTGCTATTTCGCGTAGCTCAGGATGGAGAATTTTTTTTTTTTTGTATTTTAATATTTGGACTCTTAATCTCAGGTAAAAGAAAGATTCAAATTGTATCTAAAATTCTCATTTTGGGACTCATGCATATGTATATGTAGGACATATACCTGTCCACATCCAATATTTGGATTAATCTTGCAAATTAAGATAAAATAAATGCGACAGTCGTTGAATATGTGTGCAATAAACCCTCTCCCACATCGAAAAAGGTATCATATAGTCCCGGAAACAACCGAAAACTACCTCAAATGTCCCCTCCGTGGCATGTCCCAAACACGAAATTCGAAATTCATGAACCGGAAATTTGAGAACGATTCCACCTATGCATCTGTGAACTATCAGGAACCTTTCACGGGGATTCAAACTACAATTCGTGCAACATTAAACATTAGATAATGTTATAATACGCGAGTTCCCCATGAAAGCATTGGTCTATGGACGGTGGCGGGGCATCAGAACGACAATTTGTGACTCCCTGTACTGGCAGGGACTTTGCGTTCGCCTAAGACAATTCATAAATTCAGTTGGCGTGGCCGATTCTAATACTCCGCTGAAGTATATATACATAAGTATATACATTGTTTTGTATATACCTACATATGAAGGGCTCAGAACCGAAAGGATCTAAGTGACATTTTTTTTGAAATTGAGTTATACCCATATTTGTATAGTGTAATTTGGTGTTTACATATTTTTTGGCAAAGAGATCCGAGTCATTTCGGACATTGTAGTGCCATATATTTGCAGGCCAAAAACGTACTAAATTTTATTGCATTAATGATTGGAGCCAAAAGGATCTAAGTGCGCTCCTTCAAGCAATCAACGTTCGAAATTTTATTGCAATAATTTTTGAAGCCAAATGGGTCTAAGTGCGCTTGGATCCAGAAAAAAAATTGCCAAAAATCAGCGAGACTTCCTACGAACTTAAGTTTAGCACTTTTTATCATAAAATAAAAATAATAATATAAATAAAATTTAACGGGCTACAAGACTGCATACTCGAAAAAATTCTACATGTTCTTTTGGCCGAGAAATCATCGTTCGAAATTTTATTGCAGTAATTTTTGGAAATTTTTGCAATCATTTTTGGAAATTTACAGTTATTTTCCATCTGCAGTAATCATCCTTTGAGTTAGTTGACTAACCTGCCTTCATTTAGACAGGAATCATTTCAAACGCATTTACCCAGAATTTACAATAAGTAATTTACCTTAATTATATCAATTCAACGTCGATAATACTTAGACACATTTGACACATTTAATACATGGCTCTCCGCTCTGAAGCAAACTACGGTAAGCTAAGTTTTTCCGCACTTCGAAAACGTAGTAGCTAACATTATATTTACAAAATTTTAGGTTGGGCTGGTTTAGGCGGTAGCTAGCCGGACCATAGAGACTTTCCGCCATATAATCAGCCCAATTTTAAAAAACAATCTTCACGTATATCTCCGCTTCTCGCCCTTCGCCTATTCTAAACGAGTAAAGTAGGTATCATAAACGAAAAGAAATAGGAGAATACACTTCAGTTTTTGGGAGATATTTCACCAGCCAATTTTAATTGAACACTGAACAAAATGTAAGTAAATTTAGCTTTTAATAAGTAAAAACCATTTTTACACATTAATAACGTATTGATTCCGGATTTTTAGGACGAAAAGTGTAAATAAGCTGCAAATAGACACTTAAATAAGCTTCATGCAAAGGCATCCTGAAATTTCTGCGTCTTCTTTACAGGATGTTGGCAAATTGCGGAGGAGTTAAATTCGGCAGGACCACCAGCAAAAGGCATTTGCACAAAAAGTAGTAGGAAAATTCGAAATTGCTCTTCCCCAATTTTTCTGTTCACAAGTGAAAGAGAATTGGCGAAAATTTTGGCAAAGAACGAAATCCGAACGGATATTTAAGCGACCAGTGCACATGATTTTTATTCAAATGGGGGATTAAAAAGTCCGACAATTCCCAAAGTGGTGAAATAAACTTAATTTGTGAAATTTCACATTCAATTGAGTCACACAAGTTTACTCATACGTATTTGCTCAGTAACGTGTTAAAAAAAAAAACCATTTGATTTCAACATGGCGGTGACATGGATCTTTCATCAGCAAGATACCGATCCAAAACTGGCCAAAAAATTAAGAAAATGGAGAACCATAATCCTATTGATAATCTGTGGGAGCACTTGAAAGGGAAAGCACAAAATTGGAAATTCCGCTGATTTGATGTCAAAAGCGCAGAGGGAGTGGGAGAGTATTCCGAATTATGTCTGCGCAAAATTGGTTGAGTCAATGCCTCGTAGGTGTGAAACAGTGATTACAAAAAATGGTTTTGCAACAAAACATTAAAAAAAACGCGTTTGAGCATAAAATTCTAATTATGGGGTCGACTAAATAGGTAAGTTAATTTTTGGCTCAAGTCCGATAAAACTGCGAAACAGTTTACGCATGTTAGAAAAGCAATTAGGTTACCTTATATTGAGATATGTTCTGAAGAATACAAAAAAATGCTGCTTATTACTTTACCAAAGCTGTATATGTATGTGTTAAATCTTTTAAGATGCAATTTTTACCTTTAAATTGAGTTAAAGCGTCTTCGTAGCCCCCAACATGAACAGATTGCTGCGGGGGTATAGTGTTATGTTTAGCTTTTTTTGCTGGACTAGTTTCCACATTGAAATCAATATCACCGATCCTTGCTTTTTCTTGTGAAACAGGTATTTGTACTCCATGCTGCGTATAACATGCAGAGCTTTTTTGACCATGCTTTTGCGAGCTGGTGTATTGTTGGTTGTGTGGGTTGTCTGAGTGTTGGTGTTTCGAGTTTTTCCGCACCTGAGCTGATGACGTAATTGGCGGCTCATTATTTATGTCATTTGGATCGAAACCCAGTCGCTCTTTATAGTAAGCGTGGGATGTCATTGCTAAATCCACCACACCAGTTTACTTTATATTGAATTTAGAATATGCTAAGAGTCAATATATTCACTAGTTTTGGCACTGTTATTTTAGTTATATTTATATATGTTTGTATATAATAACAACCGTAGACGCGATTTAACTTTTAAGGCCGCGATCAACTGTCATTGTATACGTGGGCGGTCCGGATCGTACATATCAATGTGCATGTTATTTCAATCTAGCCTTTTTAAGAAATTTTTGGTCCAAGCAATGAAAACTAAGATACTTTTTGACTTTCTTTAGATTAAAATAAATATTGTTATATTAGTATAAAAAAAACACAAAATTAATTATTAGAAAAGAAAACAAAACTAACATTTGGTTTGAACATTATAAAAAAAAACATGCAGGCCTATTGGTCTGTATAATAAGCTATGCATGTATTAAACTAAGATTAAATCAAGGTTTTTTCTAATAACAAATATAAGGTAAAAAAGTAGGGGGTTTAAGTCTATGCCATGAAATAATAATATAATTAATAATACAGATATGACGACTATACTACATTTTTCGCCTGTAAACCGATGACGATAAACGAAAATTACTCTGGAGAAAACAAGCAATAAGCCAAATGGGAACGTCTTTTGTTCAAAATAGAATTGAGTAGGTACATGCAACAGGTTTTCTACAGTACGATATGTCATACATATGTACATATGTATACGGCAATTAGATACGTAGGTTTATTTTGTTATACACACGAGCTCTAATTAAAATTTGTTTTAGCGTATCCGCAGAACATTACATTTCACTAATAATTTGTAAATGATCACGGTGATATTTTAATCTTGAAACTTTTTTAGTATCTTTTTTTCATCACATAGAAAGTAGTTTTATTTTAATTTTCAATATCGTACGTATATGTGCACAAATAAAAAATAGTTATTATTCAACAAACGTTCGACAGGGCAGTTCGCTCCGTACTGAGTAGAAGATAAAAACGAACGTTGATTATACAGTTTAATAACACTGAAGAACGAGCTGTATTAAGAGAAGACGTAACCTTGATTGGTAGCAATCGCTTTTTGTTTAAAGAGTAAATGTATGGTTTCTATGTAGGCTGCAATTTCAAGGTAGTGTCAAAAGCTGTATCAGAAGAGAATATGCGCAAAAATAAGAGAACTAAAGAAGCTTAAAAGTATGATTATAACAGTTTTACGAAAAATAAGTTTCGTAAACAACGAACGAAAATGGTTTAATCTTCGTCCTAAAAATTGAAACATGTTTTAAGTTTAAAATATTAAAAACAGATATTTCAGCTGATGGCAAAAAGTAGGACAGTAGTAGTAGTTAAATCGAGTTTTTTTATATTGTTAGACCACTAAATATTATAGTTTTTGAACTTTTGGCTGTGTATCTGTCTGCCTATGTATGTATATGATGGGCTGCTGAAATTAATTAAAAGATATCCATATTTGTATAAACAGAAGTTAAACTATACATTTAAGATATCCCTTATTACTTAAAAAAAATTTACGATTTACGTGAGACAGAGCAAGTTAAAAATAACCTCTTTAGTGAAAATATACCCACATGTGCTCACAAGTTTTCATAGTCAAGTCATATCCAGAGATCAACCATTGAGTTGCACGTCATTACCATTGTGCATTTTATTTGCCATATTCTAAACCATAACTTTTATATTTATTATCCAGGGACGGAAAGTAATGATTACTAGTATGTAACTCCCGATAATCGGGTGGGTTCTTTTTAGAAAAAAACTAAAGCAAACTTTAAACGCTAATATCTTATGAACAAATTAACCAATTGAAATTTTTGTAATTTTGTGCAAACATGCTCATGATAAGCTTTCATTTGATACACATTTCATTTATGTACGTATTGTAGTTTAGTCTAGCTAAGTGCCTTGTTTTAAAATAATAATATAGATTCTTCATTATTTGGACCAAAAAGTCACTTTGTTCTAAACATTGCAAAACAATTCTAAAGACACCATTGCATTTGTTATGCTATAAACTGTGTGAGTCTGCATTGATTTTTATTTTTTGAGTTTTATCCATGTTGATCAAAGATAATCATTAAAATTTGAGTAAAATTTGTTTATCTTAATTAATTTATTAAACTTTGATTTAAATTATTTAAATCATGAATGATAATTATATCTCGATTTAAATATTTTTTATTGCGGATAATTACTATATTTGATTTTAATCGATTTTACTCAATCCTAATAAACATCTCTTGATTTTTATTATTTTCCTCAGCCGTAATCATTATCCATGATTTTTATAAAATTGTCTTCAATCATAATCATTATAGTCGATTTTTATCTTTTTTCTTCAAGAATAATCATTACCTTTGATATTTATCAATTTACCTCAAACATAATTATTATATTTGATTTTTGATGATAATTATCTTGTGATTTTTATTTTTTTTACTCAGAAATAATAATTATATTTAGTTTGTTTGGTTGTTGTGTTTTCCGACAGGGTGAATACTGGATTTATATTGGAACGAATTTCCGTATTTAGTTTGATTTTTATTTGTATTGCTCATGATAAAACTCAAAACGTCATATCTCCTGAACTATAAGGAATTTCGGCTCGAAAACTTAAATATATGTACCCCATAAATCATTGAAAAATTGTCCATTAATGGGGGAAAATGGGTATGAAAATATGCATGTATTATGCTTTCTCATAAGATGGAAGGCACATTTAAAATCCGACCGTCTCACATTTTGATGTAAATTTGCATAAGGGTACATTTTACCTATTCGGACACAGCCTCATTTTTAGGAATTGCTTTTTCTAACAATTGTGGGCGTGTCAAATGGCTGAAATATTTAAAAATTGGCGGTAATGGCTTTTTTCAAGCTGTGATTACTACGGGATGGGTTGACATATCTAAAAACTAAAATGGAAAGTTTTTTTTTTATTTCTTAAGTAAATACATATTCAAATTTTATTTTTAACTAAAAATATTTTCAGTGTTATACAAAAAATGTACCCTGTATGTTTTCGTAGGCTGATTTAAATACATTTCTAAAGGTACAAAAACCTATGTAATCGGTCGACCCATCCTTGCACAACTTATTTTTACAGTATAATATATGATATTCCATATTATTACGAACCATGGGCGTAGCCAGACATTTTTTAGGTCTTTTTACGAGGACAAAAATCAATGAAAAAACGAGGACATTTAAAAAAAAAAATTGATGTTCACAAAGCGAAGAACAAATTGATATCACAAGACAACGATAAAATCAATTAGTATCCACACTTAGGCCCGGTTTCACCAGCTCGACTTAACTTAGTTTAGTCACGATTTTCACTTTTTCAGTTTCACCATCTAACTAACTAAGTCACAACTTACTCAGCCTTCCATCTGACTTAGTCTCGACTAAGCAGGGTTCCTGTCGTTCAAAATCTAAATGTCAGAAATGTTCCTAATTTGCTTTGTGCACCGTTCCAGTTGGAAACATTGCCATGCATGACTTTAACGAGGTAAGCGTAGATGCACGTTAACGCTTGTTTGGAAGCATGCAACCATTACGAAACCATCGTTTTCAATTAAGCACTATTTCACCACCTTCCAATCAAAGGGATATGCGGCCTGCGATCTATATATTCCTTGGTGCATTTCTATGCATTACCATTTCTCAATGGGTACTGGTATGAAAAGATACTACTATGTATAAACGGTTCCCCACAAGAATACAGAAAACAAAAATTCAGAAACACATTTTTTCAGAAAACATTAGTCAGAACCCTTATTTCAGAAAGCCAAAATTCAGAAGTCAAAACTCAGAAGTCAAAATTCAGAAGTCAAAATTCAGACGTTAAAATTCAGAAATCAAAAATTCAGAAGTAAAAATTCCGAAGTAAAAATTCAGAAGTCAAAATTGAGAAAGTAACCAGACGGCAGAAAAAACATTAAATTTTGCGTAGATCCCCAATTCGGGGCCCGATCCAAGTTTTTTATGTGCAGAACACCTTTCCGCGTAGGCGGCCTTCGGCCGCGCTTCAAAAAATAACCCTGGGGTACGCCATTCCAACTCCGGATGTGTGCCATAGACGTGGCTACCGCCACGGTGATGTCCTTCCGCGTGCCACTCTTTTCTCACAGGGTAATATGATTACAACAACCACATGAAAATGACAGAAAAATTGTGAACTTTAACTGCAAATATCTCGCAAAATTCTAAAAATATCGGATTTCCCCCTCCAGATTATTGTTACGGAGGAGTATAAAGATTTTGTGAATTTTTCATTCATTTTTCTGTTAAGTGATTTCTGAATTTTTCATTCTGATTTGTTGTTTCTGAAAAAAGTTTTCTGAATTTTTCATTCTGACTTTTTGTTTCTGAAAAGTTTTTTCCGACTTTTTCATTCTGACTTTTTGTTTCTGAAAAGTGTTTTCTGAATAAATGTTTCTGAAAAACAGTATTTCTGAACTTTTTCTTTCTGAATTTATGGGGACACCGTAAACAGCTGACCGGGTTGTTGTGGTCAAAACTATTTAAGTTACTAAGTTAGTGAAACCCAAAACTAAGTTAGTCGCGAATCTGTGCTAAAGTAAGTCGCGACTTAGTTTTAGTCTTAGTCGCGTTGGTGAAACTGGGCCTAAGAGTATGCTAACGAGAAGGCAGCTAAAACAGTATCATCTTAATCGACGATAGTGCTCAAGATGCGATGTCTTAAAAAAGGACGCCGCCAGCTACTTGCAGGGGTAGTAACGGAGCATCAGTCTTACTTCGGCGGGATAGATTCCACTATTCGCCTGTGTGCGGTCCGCGTCAGTTACACCTTTAGAGCTGCACTGGTAATCTCAGGAATGTACCAAATCGACATATTGGCAAAGGGAGCAGCAAAGATTTTTAAGGACAGAGACTCAAGGTACCAAGCACGTAAGATTAGTATTCAAGAGTGGCAAATCATCCGTTCCAGCACGAACGCAACAACGTATGCGACCACTGTGAAAACGAAGCAGTGGAAGAGGTCTATCACGTGTTCTTCGAATGCCCTAGATCAAACAGATTTAGAAGGAAATTGCACAGCATCGCCACTGACGCCTTCACTCCTGAGTCACTGGTTGGCCACATGCTGCAAAGTAAACTAAAATGGAAGGCAGTGTGCTACGCAATCGCAGAAACAATGAAGTGGCTATAAAGTTTGGAACGGCTGCAACGCAGCAGGGAAGACTGAAGCAAAGATCAAACAAACACGGAAAACAAGGGTTGAAAACACGGCCTATCCACTGCATTGCCTTAAAATTGATTTTTAAGCGTGCGTCAGTGTCTCAGATGCGGATTGGAAACACGGCTTTCCAACCGCCTGGTCCTCATGAAATAAGCCAGAAGGCGCAGATTGGCGACGGGGTCTCCACACTGCATGGCGTTGTAATTGAAGATGTTGAGCATACATACTTGCAAGTAACTATCATAGACGCTGTCTGGAAACACGGCCATTCCAACCGCCTAGCTGCAGATGAACTAATCAGACAAAACAAGCGAGTAGATGTAGTGTATTGACTACATGCCTATGAAATTACATTTATACAATTTTGATAGTTGGGCAAGTATGCATTACTTTGGAATAACACTCCGGACTAGAAGATTGAAAAATCTTACAAAAGATCCCGAGGAAACAACTGAAATTTAAGTACAGTAACGCTGACCAACCAAGAACGACAATGCAAAGTGGACGAAAATAAAATCCGAACTGGACACATACGTCAGCAATAAAACGCCATCAATACCTTTTACACAAAATTCTTCTAGATGGCGCGCTTATCAAGAAAACTTCTCAGTAAACTAGAGACTCGAAACATTTCACATAATTCAGAACTCGGTGACAATCCAAAAGTCGATGTTTAAGTTAAGACAAATTTGTCGCTGTTTTTTGAAGACATTAATATAAAATTAGTCCTTAAAATTTCGAAAAAGGGGAACCTCCCTCTTTCTCGGCTCCCATAGGTGGGATCCGACAAGAATACCTTCCAGATTAGAGGATCGTCTTCCATTCACATTTCATGGCCAAGCCAATTAATTCGTTGGACAATGTGAATGTCAGCATCACGTACATGCCCGTCAATCGTTCGGAGGACTCTTTTCTCGAATACTTCGAGGGCCGATTTATTTTCGGCTTTTATAGGCAAGGGTAATTCTTCGGTAACAGGCAACTCGCTTGATTTTTAATTCCAAATTTTCTCTTCATAATATCATGTGATTTTTAATTCCAAGTTTTAGCTTATAATATGAAAATTTGAAATAAAAAATCGTGCGATTTGTTATTCCAACTTTTCGCGCTTCTTCAAAATTAAAATATTTGGAAAAGATATCGGTTTATTTGCTTTCGACATGCTTTAGACCGTATTGACGCTATTTCCATTTGAATTAGGAAATAAAGTCAATGTATATACTTCCGCATTTCTGTCAACCTTATTTCTCTTTTGAAAAGAGAAATAGTGTCAATCGACGTTATTTTCGTCGACGCTATTTCCATTGACCATTATTAAGGATGTTAATGCTGGTTCCCAGGTAAACGAAGTGATTTACTGTTTTGAACTTATGGCTGACAACAGTGACGTGGGTGCCAAGCCGCAAATCGCTAATTTTTTGTATGATGAAAGAAGGTACTTTGCTTTGCCCTTGTTCACCTCCAAACAAAATGTTTAGTATTTATAAACCAGTTATTTAAAATAAGTCACACAAAATTATTTTTCGAGCGCATTTTTGCTGCATGATCGATGGGGATTAAAGGGGTTAAAGAAATATTAAAAAAAAAAAAACATATCAGATGATTAAACAGCTTGAGTAGAAAAGGTATGTATGCATAAAAATGTTTGAGAAATTTATCAACGCAACCCAAATAATAAGGTTTATGATGCTGCGTTTTACTTTAGGGGTAGATTTATGGAAAACTTTCAATTAGTCAGCCAAATTTTGTCCGATTTAGACTTTTGAGATATCATTTGAAAGGTATTTTTCATTTCTGAAAATTTTAAATATATGTATTAGCATCCTATTGGACATCCGGAAATTACTGCTAATCTTTGCCTGAATCTACAT
Organism: Sphenella marginata; assembly: GCA_951509765.1. NCBI lineage: Eukaryota > Metazoa > Arthropoda > Insecta > Diptera > Tephritidae > Sphenella > Sphenella marginata. Next base: position 31,729,170 of record OX608083.1, on the reverse strand, counting down.
ATATCGAACATTTGCTTCTTTCAATCCTTATAAGTGTCACCAATGGATGCACCATGGAAGCTTTCTGATACTTTTAACCGGGATTGGTTTCGGGATCATTCGGCATTGGTTTCGGGATCATTTCGGTCCCGAAACCAATACCGAAATAGTCCCGAAGTAATCTTGAAGGTAGCCCTATACGTCTATACGTCCTTGAATAAGTCCCGCAAGACCCGCAAGTCCCGCCAAAATAGTTTTTTTGGTTACAACGCGCTCGGTATACCTAATACGCCACATACATACATGCATATGCATTCAACCGAAGTACATACATATGTACATACATACATGCATTTACTACTCCAACATTCTGCGAATGTTCCTCACTACAATGTTGTTCAGTTTAGAACATGAACAACGAAACGATTATTCAGGCACATGTACATTAAGGTGCCTCGCCAAAAAAAGTTGCACTGTTTCCACCGGAACTCCAAAATTCACTCTTTTCTAAGGACTCCCCCAAAATATTTTGAAAAAATATTAAGATTTACCGGAGCTAAACCGCGTGAAAAAAACGCTAAAAATATTGTTTTTTATGTATAAAAGGAGTATGAAAAAATATTTTTTAATAAAAAGCATCTGAGAAGTTTATAATTACGATGGAAACAGGGTGTCCATTTTTTTTGTATGGCGCGGGAGGCGCCTTTATGTACATACATCTGGTATATACAGTGATGGCAAGCAAATCTGCAAAAATCGAATGACTGAAACTCCAATACAAAGAAACGAATTTTCCCTTGCATAAACAGTACGGGTAAAATGATTAGTCAATTTACCCGGAGCCGTACCGAAAGTTTCGGTACTGTAGAATTTTTTGTTAGAGTGAAATGGCATATTGGTCGTTTTAAAGTTCGTTTTGCTATATCTTTTTCTGTCGCACTCTTTGCATTCATAGGAATGGCGAAAAGAGAAGTTGCAAGAGCTTGCATTTACTTCATTTTGTTTTTCTGCAGAAAAAATTGCCGTGGTCGAGAACGAAATTAAAGGTATTTATACAAATAAATAAATATTGTAATTAAAATTGTTAGTTAAAATACTTTTAAATTTCTTTCAGATATTTTGACGTGTATTAGCAGTTACGTGTGGTCAGGAATAATGCGATTATAAAAGTAAGCGGTCCATTATAAATTGTGTGTGGAAATCAGCACATATTTTTGGATATTTCCTTCCATTAGGAGAAAATTGGAAACAATTATCCAAAAATATGTGCAAATTTGTAAGATATTTGTGATACGCGAGGTTTTTGTGATAAGTGCAACTGCCAAAATTATCGGGTGCATATACGGACATGAACAAAATACTAGGGAAATTGTTTTCAACCGCGACCGAGTGCAAGAACGCTGCCAATAATGTCGGTACAGTTTCAAAAGACGCGTTTTTTCTTCTCTAACAAGAATCCGAAAGCTGAAAACAAATATTTTGTTCAGTGAAAAGTTATTGACAAAAAATTCAAAAAATTTCTGTGCCTGCAACAACCAAATGGAAATTACCTACAATTGTCAACTTTACTTGCAAATATCTATTTAAATTTTTAGTAGATATTTGATCTCTAAAGGCGGAATCGAATTGCTGGGAAAGAAACGCGTTTTTTGATACCTCTGCAGATTTGTGCACATATTTTTGGATAACTGTTTCCAATTTTCTCCTAATGGAAACAAATGTCCAAAAATATGTGCTGATTTCCACGCACAATTTATGATGGCACCTATTTAAAAACCTGTTCTGCACATATACAGCTTTGATCACACCCGCCGTTTAGGATTTGACATGGGTCATTGTATGGATTTTAATATGTATATAATTATAATAATAAATAAATAATGAAATATAATAAATTATGTGTTTTATTACAATTTGCGATAGGTAAACGTTTTAGTAAAATGACAGTAATTTTACCGTAAAATTGCTGTCATTATACAGGTAAAATTACGGTCATTCAACATGTAAAATTTCCGTAAACATGCTCGGGAAATGGCCGTCAATATATAAATAAACTGCCAGTTAAAATGTCTGTAAAATTGCGCTTGTGCTGGCAGTAATTTGTCGGTCATGGTTATTGTAAAATAAGTCACAAGATAAGTAAATTTACTTAAATATTTGGAGTTATATGACTATTCATATGCCTAGTAGCTGTGACAGTATGTACAGTACAGTAGGTGTTAGCAGTACAGCTATATGTTTATCTTACGAAAAAGAAAATGAGAAAGAGCAAGATATAAAATCTCACATACAGGAACGTGAGAATAGAAATACCGAAACTTTCTGTATGGCTCGTCGTAAGTTTACGCATCATTTTACCCGTATTGTCTTTGCAGGGAACATGTACATCAGACCGGGTCGAAAAAAAAAGTTTACAATTACCCTGCGGTGAATTTGGGATGATACAAATTTTCGTCCTGCCACAACTTTTTTATTTATAATTCGATTGCAAAGTTTGATATATTGTTGAATAGGTATTTTTTAGTACTACACATCTCCTGAATGTCCTTTTACTCAAAACAGACCCCCAACCGAGTTAGACCGCGTAACTCGATTTCTACCCCCCTATATAAAACTTGTCTCTTAATAACAATAAACCACTCAGTCAGCTATGCAATTCTCGCCTTTGAAGTAACAAAAAATTCTAATAAACAAAAAAGTTACAGTCGATTTACAGTTAAAGCTTGTTTTTTTTTTTTTGTTATTTCTGTGTAAAACAAAAAGAAAGTTGGTGCATTATTAAATTTTGTGACATACGATAAAATTGAAGCATTTTTTTAAAAACGTAATTTAAATAAATCAGTGTTACCAACCGAGTGCGACATAGTTGAGTATTTACTCTTTTTAAAGAACTATGGTATTAAAAAAAAAAAACAAAAAAACCTTAAGCTTTCAAGTTATGCGGGAATTGTGGCAGCCGAAATATTAAAATTGTGGCATCGAACAGGAATTCCTGTTATCACTGATCCCCTACGAAACGAAAAATTTTAAATATTATAAAAAAGTATCGTGATGTTACCAGACATCCAATACGATTTAAAAAGGACGAATGGAACAATCTGTTTCGAATTTCGAAGTGCAGGTGTAGTATTGGGGATATTGGGAGTTGTAATTGTTCTGCTGGTCGTCAAACCTCACACACAGCAAAGCAGTTTTTAGTAGATCAGTGCAGTACAAGACTGAAACAAATTGATTCTCTAGAAGGAGAAGCAACAAGTGTTTACGAACTGAAATCTCATACCATTACTGAATGTGTTAACCCGTCAGTAATCTCGGATGGGTACGTTCCCAACTCATCCGAGGACGAAGATTTTGAAGCCGAAGGTCGGGCCATCGCTGAATGTGTGCGACATATCTTTGCGAAACTACGCCATGGCCTTAGATCGCACTGATACTTCGGACCGCTTTGGAGCACTACTGGCGACCACTCTTATCCAAGATTTGCGTATTTCTATAGCCGCTAAAGTTAATAAAAAAATTATATCTTACATTGATAATATTATTCTAGACAAAAATAAAATTTCTAGAGAGCGTTTAAAATTTCGAAAAGAACCCCAAGCTTCGGTGAAAGAAAACTCTTTTCTGCAAGGTATTTCCTTTGATGGAAAAAGAGACCTTACCCTGAAGAATACTGAAATTAATAAAAAAAAAAGTGATTAAGTAGATCAGTGGAAGAACATATGTATAACGCTAGTAAAGGAGCCAGAATCCAAATTTATTGGATATACCACACCCATTTTAAGCACCGGAGAGGGAATTCAGCAAAAAGATGATCAACTTGCTTTTTATCAATATTCTGAAGCTGAAGTTATAAAATTACCAGGTAAAACTTTGTAACAAGAGACTGAGTTTTTTCTATTGAATGGTTTATTGCAGAATTCTTATGCCATTCCCAAAATACGGAACGTTTCGTTCGTGTTGTTAGTGAATCTGCACTAGCAGTTACAGATCATAATCGCTTGGGCCATATATTTTCAAAACTGGAAAGCAGGTGCCGCTACAGTCTGCTTGAGTCTCGTAAAAATTTAATTTAAAAATATTGTGATGTTGATAATTCTGAAACGTGTAGTTTACCTTGCTTCAACTAATTTTACATGGACATACACATACACTCATTTGTAGTCAATATTTTTATTTGTAGAAGTTACATATACAATATGTGCAATTAAACTTCAAGTCACCGTAACTTCTTTGTTTACTTATATTTTTTTTTACTTCAAAGATAACAAGTGTATGGCTTGCTGAGACGTTTATTATTATGAAGAAAGAGAAAGTTTTATATAGGGGGGTAGAAATCGACTTACGCGGTCTAACTCGGTTTGGGGTCTGTTTTGAGTAAAAGGACATTCAGGAGATATGTAGTACTAAAAAATACCTATTCAACGATATATCAAACTTTGCAATCGGATTATAAATAAAAAAGTTGTGAATAAAAATCGATTTTGGCTGTTTTTAGGACTCTCACAGTATGAAAATTTTTATCATCCCTAATTCGCCGCAGGGTCATCTTTCATCCTAGGGGGGGAAATTGCAAACTTTTTCTTTTGTATGGGCACCAACCCAGTCTAATGTACATACATCTGGTATGTGTGAACATTCGATCATGTGTTTGGGTATAAGAACTATGGGGATTTTTTATTGGTTCGTATTGGCGAACAGGAATGTAAATTTGCTTTTTTAATGTTCAGGTTCGCGTGTAAGAACCTATAAGTACGTACTTGAATAATTATAAACGAATAATTCCGAACCCTGCTTTTAACCTAGTTCCAAGATATGTAGGTTGAGGTAAAATGGACCAAAATATATATGTATATAAGAACGGTTCGTTTTAATTTAAAAGATAATGCAAATTTAATCGCCACATTAAGTTTGCAATCCCATTCACATTCTACGGTAAAGCTGAGCAAGAAAAATATTTGTATATGAACGATACCGTAGTTTCGCGCTCGAAAAAAGGTAGTCATTTTTCCATACGATAGAAAAGAAAGCAATTTTCGGCACAACCATACAATTTCAGCTATTATATTTTACCAGTTCATGTGCTGAAGGATGTAGAACAAATCTGCATCAAAAAATAAATTTTGGAAAAACATTCGTTATAATTTCGATATGGCTTTTCTCTGTGCAAAAACGTAAATTGGAACTACATTTTTGCATGATTTTTGAAACGATTTAAAAAATATATATAATTAAAATTATATTTTAAAGAAGTAAAAGATATGCATGTTCTATAAGAGGGTTTTGAAGCGAGAATATTGGTATTTGTATTATAAAAATCGGTCGTTCGAATTGGCGATAAACCAAGGGCCGGATTACGACATATGATTCGTGAATGTCGTCATACGTGAGTAATTGGCTGGAACTACCGGTAGGTTCAATTATGTATTATTATTCTTTGAAAAGGCTGGAAGGTTTCGAAGTTATGTGACGATATGATGTGTAACTGTGCGAGTAGTAAATAAGCTGCCCTGCCTTCATCGGCTTACGAATTATGCATAAGCGATATACAGTTCGGCAGGTGAGTGGTCGATAGGAAAACAGGTAACAGCTTAGTAGACTGAGAGCATAGTCCCTGCGAACCAGCAGCATCTAAAAATTAGGATAAGTAGTGATTCCCGCTTATCGATTAACTGAAAAAAATTTCCCTTCAAATATTTTTGAAATCAATCCCGTCCAAATACTCATCATCCATGTTCCATTCAATAGATATTCATCCATAAACTATCCTGTCGTCCCTTCCACTCAATATTTGTGAAATGTTTGGTGTTCGGTATTTTAAAATTAAAACTCAGCCTTAGACATAAATTGTTTTTTCATTTAACTATGACAGACATCAAATGATGTTTATTTTAGAATCATGTCTAAGCAGATAAAACTATATTTTAATTTGACTATGATTATGAGCGGAACAAGGGCAGACTACAGACTCCCCACCCCGTAAAAATTGGCCATTGTGCGTCTACGGTATAGGAAGAAAAAGTGGAAGTTGTGAAATTTAGAATCGTGAATATATCTCAAAATGCGGAACCCATTTTTGACAGAGTGGCAGGTAATTGAATTCTCTTGCATTTGATATGCATATACATATGTGTATGTAAGTATATTTTAAAATGTAATTAACATATAAAATGCAAAAAACCGTTATTTGAATATATATTTATTTAAACAAATTAATTTATTGAGCTTTAGTTGTAATTTATTTATATAAATACGAGATACAATTTCCTTTAATTTGATATATAACACGACATACTTAGTTGAGTGCATTTGCACATAATCGTATTTGCACTGCTATATACATATGTACATATATGCGCGTTGCACTAAGTACACCAATTTAGGTACACTTATTTATAAGCATTTATTTGGCGCTGACAAATTATATGAGCTGGACTCTGGCGTGAAAGAGTGCATTAAAATTCACTGAATACTTTTAACATTCCTCCCTGTCTTAAACGTTGGACTGCCAACTACCTGAGTGGTCGTCAATCGTCGGTTGAGTTCAGAGGCGCCAGATCAACACCCAGAATAGTTAAACAAGGGATGCCACAGGGTGGTGTCCTATCCCCGTTTCTGTTTAACTATTATATATCGAAACGGCGCTCATGTAACCGCAATTGCCAATAAAGTCCAAAGCCGTAACAAAATCCTCAAGTCGCTAGCTGGCAGCACTTGGGGTAAAGACAAAGAAACGTTACTAGCTACATACATACAAAGCAATTCGTCAGCCCGTACTGAGCTACGCGACGCCAATATGGTCGCCGGGGCTAGCTGACACACATTGGACGAGGCTACAGGTCTGCCAGAACACCGCCCTTCGTACCGCCACTGGGTGTCTTCTTATGTCTCCTGAGCATCACCTTCATAATGAAGAGCATAGCGAGATGTTGACCAAGCAATTCCTGTTCAACTGTTGCAAACCGCAGCATCCGAACGGACGCCTGGTCAACGAGAATCCGCCCCCCAGGAGCATAAGGAGCCATCTACGCAAACACTTCGATGAGATCCGGCACCTGATTTCCACGCCGTTTGATCCTAAGGCGCACCGAATCCATACGAATTCGGTAAACTCCTTTGTTGGCTCTCTTCCGGCGAACGCCGTTCTTCAGGCAACAACACCACCCGTTGCCGAAGAGGAGCGCGAGCTGCCTAGGGAGACTAGGGTGGTGCTGGCTCAACTCCGGTCTGGATATTGTAATAGGTTAAACTCTTACCTATCCAGACTGAACCCCGACTTGCTCCGTTTGTTTGTCCGGCATGCGGCTTGTCCCCCCATAATACAAACCATCTTTTTGTCTGCTCAGCCGAGCCTACTCTTCTAACACCCATATCCCTCTGGTCCACCCCTGTTGAAGCCGCTAGGTTTCTAGGACTTCCGTTAGAAGAGTCTGATGACAATATTGGGTAGATACTGACTAGCTAGGCAGGGCAACGTAGTGCTACAACAACAACAAACATTAACGATACTAATAAACGTTGAAATTAAAAATGATTTTTTTATAAATTTTTTAAATGACCGTTGAAATCAGGAGAAGGGGTCGGACCCTATACTTAGTTTTTGCTGGGGCGAGGAGCCTGCATTCTGCAATTAAGCCTCTCTGTATAGTAGGCCAGCACACTAAACGAAAAAGCATACCTCACACCAAAAGTAAACTTTATTTGGATCCGTGATAGAATGAACTGAGCAAATTCAAATAAATTGGTTGTACATATGAGTGTTTCCCTACTGCACTTAGGATCCTGAGGACGCCCTGGTATATGCCAGATTTACTCACCAAGGCGCTGCCTGGTGACGTGGCAGAGTTAAAGGCCGAATTAGAGTGGGCCAAATTGGTATGTCCGGACTTCGACGGCAGTCGTCCGGCAGTAGAAACGGGGACCGAGAAACGCAACATGTCCATGGAGGCTGGGTCAAGCGCCTCTAACCCAAAAAGGGCTAGAGTCCTAGGCCCCACGTTTGCAGAGGTTGCTAGAGGTAGCATACTTCTGGGACTGGGACTGGGTGGGGGCTGAGATGGCTACCCACTCTGTCAGCGTCTTGGCCGAATTTCCTGGTCCCATCCCCTCCTGGAAATAAGTGGGGTGGTTCCAGGTTCGGTGAAGGTGGTGGCCTGTGGATTCAAGGTCGGCTGCCATGTATAAGAGGCCAGTGAGCTTGATGGAGGCGGTCTGCCCTGGTGCGACTATCAGGGCGGTGGATCTCAGCGAGATCCCATGTAGACCGAGGTCTAGGGTTTGGATACCAGCCAAACCGGAGGAGCCATAAAAGGTCCTAGAGGTGCTCAGGGCCTTTAATCCGGACCTTCCGACCACCAATTGGAGGGTCCTCAGACTAGAGTCTAGCTCTAAAGCTACGCGTCAGGCAGTCCTGATGCTGAATAAGGAGTCGGTCCCTCTCCTGGAAAAGACGAATTGGATGGTGAATTTCAGTTTCGTCCAGGTTAGGGTCAGTGCAGGACCTGGAGGAGGAGCTGGAGGACGACAGCGAGGTGGTGGTTGAGCATGTCAAACCTAGCTGGGCCGATCCGATGGACGGCACGGAACAGGACGACGCCGCATCGACCCTCTCACTAGGTTCTTCGCTGGGCTTCGGTAGATTATGCGAGGCGAACTCGGGGGATGAGCCGATGTCTGACGAAGACATTGGCAATGTCACGGTGGTGGAGAGGTGTAGCAACCCTGATGGTGCGGGTGCTACAGATTAATCTCCACCACAGTAAAGCAGCGGCGGCTGCGCTGCTGCTCCTTTTGGGATCAAAGGGGGCAGCGGATATAGCCCTCATCCAGGAGCCATGGGTGGTCGGGCACAACATTTGCGGGCTGAAGGCTGCAGAGTTTTCAATGGTAAGTGAAGCCACAGTAGGGAAACCTAGGGCATGTATCCTATTGAAATCTAATATACATGCTTTATTTCTTCCTCAATTTAGCGACGAGGATACGACATCCGTGCAGATAGAGGTCAATGGAACGGCATGTACATTGACCTCGATGTATATGGCGCACGATAAACCAGCTCCTACGCAGGCGGTGCGTAGGGTCGTGGAGCAAGTAAAGGGGCACGTCATCGTTGGAGGCGCTGCCAACGCACACAACCCGGCGTGGGGCAGTACCGGAGTAAACGAGAGAGGTGAGTCACTCTTTGACTTTATACTACAGTATAATATCTTTATATGTAATAGAGGCCAGGAACCTACGTTTTTTACCAAAAGTAGAAGGGAGGTTCTGGACGTTACACTAAGGTATGGTCGGAAACTGGATGGTTTACGATGAGCACTCCTTCTCCGACCATCGCTATATTCGCTTCGATCTGGAAGGTGTACCGTCCATATCCCCCCCGTATAGAAATCTTAAGGATGCCAATTGGCAAACGTATAGAGAGGAACTGGACAAGTACCTTTCCGACTATCATCCCCATGAACCCAGGGATATTGTAGAAATAGACGATGTGGTAGAAAAGTTTACCAACGCATGTCAGGTGGCTTTGGATAAAGCCTGACCCATTAAAAGGGCTAGGGGTAAGCAAAAACCACCATGGTGGAACCCCGTGCTAGATAGGTATCGGAAGCTTTGTAGACAAGCTTTTAATAGTGCTAAGGCCTCGAGGGAGGCTTCAAAGTGGGATGCGTATAAAGAGCACCTAAGAAAGTACAAAGGGGTACTCAGGAAATCTAAGAGAACCTCCTGGAGAGATTTCCGTAGTGGTATAGAGACTGTGTCAGAGGGTTCTAGGTTACGGAAAATCCTATCAAAATCACCTCGTTGTGGACCGGGGTGTTTGAAATGGCTGGATGGGACTTGGACGAACACGGGGGAGGAAACGTTGCAACTTCTCCTAGATACTCACTTTCCAGACGCGGAAAACGAGAATAGGTACCTAACTGATACGGGTCAGGGAGCATATGACCTGGGGCAGTACCTAACTAATGAAAGAATAGAATGGGCCATTGGGTCCTTTAAGCCTTTCAAAGCATCGGGGCTTGACGGTATAGCACCAATACAGCTCCAGCAGTCCATGGTACAGTGTATACCGTGGTTGCGGGCTATCTATATGGGAGTGCTGACCTTCTGTTACATTTCTAACAGCTGGAAGAGTTCCAGCGTAATCTTTATACCTAAGGCGGGTAGAATATCTCACGTTGGCCCTAAAGATTTCAGACCAACCAGTCTGGCGTCATTCCAACTCAAGGTTCTGGAGCGGCTCATGGAACCGCATCTCAGGGAGAAATTAGAGAACAAAATCATGCTCTCGCAGCATGCTTATATGAAAGGGAGATCCTCGGAAACAGCGTTACATGAAATTGTTACGCACATCGAAAAATCTTTGGCCAACAAAGAATTTACACTAGTAGCCTTTTTGGATATTGAGGGGGCTTTTAACAATGTCACTCCGGAAGCTATCACGGAAGCTCTGACGACCTTGGATATTGAACCTTGGTTAGTGTCTCTTGTGAACCAAATGCTGACGAGCAGGAGGGTGCAAGGAACGGTAGGTAAGGTCGTCAACAGAGGTACGCCGCAAGGTGGAATCCTATCCCCTCTTCTATGGGTAGCAACAGTCAATGGATCAAAGGGGGACTGTAGGGCAAAAGTGGGGATTGACTCCTAAAGTTACACTCTGGCTCTATACCACTGTGGTTAGACCGATTATTTTGTATGGGGTGCTAGTCTGGTGGTTGGGGCTGGAGAAAAATTTCAATAATATCTTAATGCAGAGAGTGCAGAAAACGCGCTCATATGTGTCAGTGGGGCGCTACGTACAACAGCAGCGGATGCGCTGAATGCAATCCTAAATATTTTACCGATTGATTTAAGTGGTAAACTAGATGCGGCATGCTCCGCATTGCGACTTAGGAATTTACCAGGATGGGGATCCCCTGGTATGGGTCTTTCTTCCATCCTTGACGATCTGCCCGTGTACAGCTCTGACTACTGTACACCGAAGTACTGTTTTGAGAAAAAATTCTATATCACAATTCCGGAGAGAGAATACTGGGACATCGGACCGTCCCTGGATAATGGCTCAATCCATCTGTATACAGATGGTTCGAAACTCGACGATAAGGTGGGAGGAGGGGTATTCGCTCCTCAGCTAGGTCTAAATCTTAGTTTTAGGTTGCCTGACCACTGTAGCGTCTTTCAGGCGGAAGTGGCCGCGATACAGGAAGCTGTAGAGCACCTGAAGACAGTGGATATCAATAACGGTGATGTCTACATCTTCTCCGACAGTCAAGCAGCTCTCAAGGCGCTGGGGGCAATTACGTACAATTCCAGGACTGTGGAGGGCTGCCGCAAATCTCTTAGCGAGATGGCTGAGCAACTCTCAATTCACCTGGTATGGGTGCCGGGACACAGGGGCATACCGGGTAACGAAATGTCAGACGAGCTTGCTAGAGGGGGCACATCCGCTCGCGACTAGTAAGCTCTTAACGAGGCATAGGTTCCTCCAGAAAGCAAGTGACAGGTGGGATAAGATCAGTACCTGCTGTCATGCAAAATTGATATGGCCAGAAATTAGTGCGAGTAGGTCGGAAGACCTACTTAAACTCAGAAAGAGAAGAGCTCTCTCTACTTATGGGGCTTCTAACGGGGCATATAGGTCTAGGCAGACATGCAGAAAGGTTGGGTATCCCGTTTAATGACTTCTGCAGAAGCTGCAGAGACGAGGAGGAGCCTGAAACTGTGAGGCACCTCCTATGTGTTTGCCCCGCTCTGTGGGGTAGGAGGCTGAAGTATCTGGGGTCGGATATTCTCCGGCATCTTGGCGAACTAGCCTATATTAAGCCAAAGGACATCTTGCGCTTCGCGGATTCCGTAAAGTGGTTCGAGTAGGGGGTCGTTTTTAGATCCATGTGGTATCACAACGGGACCTCTGGAGCCTATGTGTGCTAACCTATATGCTAGCAGCCACTGCAACCTACCTACCTACCATGGGTATTTCCTGGGTCACGGACGTTTCTTTTGGACACATATTTTTTGTTGTAAAAACCATATTTGCCTTTTGTTTGTTGTAATTTTTTTTGTAACGTATTTAAATCAGTGCTCCCTAACCAAAAACAAAGCAAAATTTTGTCGAAGTTGTTAATCTACTAACTAGAAGACAATTAGGAACCGGTTTCACCAGCCCGACTTAACTTAGTTAAGTCGCGCCTTTCACGTTTTCCGTTTCACCACCTTCCAGCTGACTTAGTCTCGACTAAGCAGGGTTGCTGTCGTTCAAAACCTAAATGTCGGAAATGTTCCTAATTTGCTTTGTGCACCGACCCAGTTGGAAACTTTGCCATGCATGACTTTAACGAGGTAAGCGTAGATGCACGTTAACGCTTGTTTTGAAGCATGCAATCATTACGAAACCATCGTTTCCAAGTAAGCGCTGTTTTACCACCTTCCAATCAAAGGGATATGCGGTCTGCGAGCTATATATTTCTTGGTGCATTTCTATACATTACCATTTCTCAATGGGTTTTGAACGGGTTGTTATGTTAAAAATAATTTAAGTCACTAATTTGGTGAAACCCACAAGTAAGTTAGTCGCGAATCTATGCTAACTTAAGTCGCGACTTACTTTTAGTCTTAGTGACGCTGGTGAAACCGGGCCTTAAAGTGGCTATAACGACGTTCCTAAAATAGTAGTCATATGAGAGATAAATGATTATTTCGCTGCAGAAAAAAATTATTAATAGGTCTATAGCTCGTACCGAACCAGGATACTTCAAATATAAAGACCGGAAACACAAGCTTGTTGTTTGTGTAAAATCTCAATAACAACTAGTAAGGAAGTCTAAGTTCGGGTGTAACCGAACATTAAATACCTAGTAGTGATCTGTGGTAGTATCCTAATTTACTCAGGTCTATTTTAATACCTGAAAAGGTGTTATGAAAGAACTTATTGTTTTCGATTAAAAACACTTCTGTTGTAAGTGGTAAATTAAATTATCACTAAATAACAAAATATAAATAGTTTTGCATGGGGCTTATGAAAGGTATGAAAATAAAAAAAATTAATAAAAAAAAGGCAATAGGGTGTTACTACTTTCCCGTAAATCTTGCTTGTTTGTTATTCGATTTGCATAATTTTTGGCAGGAGTATACTACATACTATTGGAAAGCATCTCACTAACACTCATTGAAATACCTTCTTGAAATTTCAAGCAATCGCTTTTGAAAATAACAGACCTTTTTTGCAGAAAAGTGGGCGGCGCCACGCCTATTTCAACAAAATCCACAAAATTTTTTTACAGTTTAGTTTTGCTTAAAAAGCTTATTATGTGGGTGAAATATTATTTATATAACTTTTACAATTAGGAAAATATCGCGATTTTAATTTTATAAAGAAATTTTTCAGAACTGTGTTCAAAAAGTGGGCATGTCCGTTAACCAATTTTGTTTATTTTTACAGCAAAGAGTAAGCTTTATATGTTGAACACTTTCTCGCAATATCGTTTCAATAAATCAATTTTTACCATAGTTATGGCATGGAAAGTTTTGTGGAATAATCCACCATAAAGGGGCGGGGCCACGCCCATTTTCCAAAAATTTTGTGCATTATACTTTCTTTGCCCACGAACACTTTAGAGGTGAAATAGAAATGATATACAGGTAGTTTAAGCAAAGTTATTGGGCGTGGCCTTACCCGATTTCGGTAATTTTTTTCGAAATATTGCTTGTATTAATATAAATATGTGTGCTCAATTTCGTTTTGCTATCTTGAGCGGTTTTTGATTTATGATTAATTATATTTCCAAAATTGACTTAATCAAAAGTGGGCGGTGCCACTCCCATTTTTAAAAATTTCTTCAAAAATTTACTTTTTCTCTTAACGCTAACGTACACACCGAATTTTATCCTTATTGGTGTATTATTTACTGAATAATCACTCTTTTTGTATTTTCGAAAATATAGAAAGTGGGCGTGGCTTTTAACCGATTTTGCCTATTTGCAATAGGGCTCCGAGATAAGTGAAAAGGAACCTGCATACCAAATTTCATTGAGATATCTCAAATCAAGTCAATGTCTATCTCGATTCGTTTATGCCGTTACATACTACCGTTAGGCGAATGAAGTTAATATACCTTGTGTGCGAAGCACTACTAGGTATAAAAACCAAGAGCACATGGTTGGCAAACTGTGACACCAAAACAGTCTTGCAAAAAATCCATCATGATCCAATCTCACCACCGGATGGAGGTGTTGCTTCATGAATTGGGCGTTTAGAAGGCAAAAAATCCAGCGTATTGTTAGCTCAATAGTTAGCAATGCGTGCCAAAATTTCTCTGATGAGTGTAGTTAGCAACTTCCGAAATGGATCTATAAGAAAAACTATGGCGGTTGTCTCTAAATGCATGCAGGGCATGTGTTCGGTATGGTGGGCTTCAGTGTGAACGTCGCTCATATCTTGGTATGTGGTTAACTAATTGGAATAATACTTTAAAACAGGAAAGACGACATAAATAGCTGTCGATAGAAATCGAACTAACTTTCCTAAATACAACTTCGTTTTTCTGCTCTTGGTTGGCAATTTTCAGGAAACGCCCATATATGGAGATCGTACTTTTTGGTGTCGATTTATTTTATAGATTTCACCACATATGGTAAACGTCTCCATGCTAAACATTAGTACAATCCTATAAGATTATCGATCGAATTTGAGTACCTACCTGCTATGCGAAGGACTGCTCTATCCGCTGGATCAAGTTGGAGAATACTAAGCGGTTTATCCTTAGCCCATTCGCTAAGACTTTCACGATCCATAGTTAGCTTGACATCAACGAGCACCTGCCATCATTAATAAATTTTTGAAAATGAGCACCTTGAACAAAGGAAGAGTCTGATTAGAATAAAAAATATTAAATATTACATAACAAGACTATTTTATTATTTCTAACCCCGCCGATATTTTAAACTTTGACCAGTAGTGGAATTCACTAACTTCAATTACGACATTCGCAATCGACATTTTCTCATACCGATATTTATCACGATATTTGGTAGTCACTAACTATTTTTTCTCGATTTTCGCTTATTCGCAATTAGCTGTTTCGCAAACAAAACGACACACAAATTGCATTGTTTTCTATGTCGTTAAATAAAATGCACATAATTTGAATTTTTCATTAAAAATTTAAATAATAATATTATATCGATATTATTATAATTAAAAAGTGGCATTTGAATACTTAGAGTATGTTTTATCACGGGATGAGAAATCTCTTGCCGGAATCGTTATAGATAAGTTAGTGAATCGCATATTCGATAATGCATCGCTATTGAAAATCTCGAAAAATCGAACCGAATCGAATCGCTATAAGTTGGTGAATTCCACTACAGATAGCTTTTATATCAAACCATGACCTTATTTTTTGTTCACTAGACATAAGTTTTGATCGTGCTAACATAAATAGTTCACATCACTTGACAAAAATGGTCTATTTTCTGACCTATCCTTTGTAAATTCGTGTGAATGCTGGAAAATCCCGGATGTGAATGATAAATTAGAATTTCTGGGTAATAGAGCTACGAAGGCCTATGATAGATAAGCATATGGGCACTACATATTTTTCGGGTAATACCTTTGAGTTTTCGTCCGTGTCGGAATGTGATGTTATAAGATGTATTCAGAAATGAAAAACAAACGCAATAGGAGTTAATGGTATTCCAATTAAATTTATAAAAATTATTTTGCCGTTTATTGTAAGCACTGCCACTCACATACTTAATCACGCAATAACCACATCCAGTTTCCCTGCCCTGTGGAAAGTTTCTATGGTGCAACCCGTAGCCCAAAATAAAATAGCAAGCTCTTCAGGTGATTTTAGGCCAATAAGCATTTTACCAGGTATTTGAGATCTTGCTGGCAGAGCAAATCAGTACACATGTACATCAACATAATTTACTTGCCCAAAATCAGTCAGGGTTTAGAGCTAAGCATAGCTGTTCCACAGCTGTTATCAAAATTATTAGATGGATTTCGGATACCTTTTGACAAAGGTCAACCCTCGCTGCTGTGTTTCATCGATTTTTCGAAAGCATTCGACTCGGTTGATCACAAATTGCTATGTTATAAGCTAGAAAAATACTTTGGATTTGGTAGCACTGCTCGGAAAGTTATTGAAAGTCACCTATCACACTGGTAACAGTTTGTTTGTAATGGTACAAGTGTTGGAGAAAAAATTTATAACCTCAGGTGCTCCCCAAGGGTCCGTACTTGGCCCTCTGTTGTTAGGTTTATTTGTCAATGATGTGTTTCATGTACATTGTACATATGGAAATTTGTAAGTATGCATGCATATGCCGATGATATTCACTACCAATATTGATAAAGTCTTTAAAATCAATTGAATGCTTCGAAACCGCAGGTGCGAATCTATATGGTTCCTAGCCATCTTTCTATCCATCTCCCATCTATAATTTTTAGAGTTATATAAACTTGTAATCCATCTTCCATCTATAATTTTTGAGTTATATAAACTTGTAATCTATACATTTTTTGAATCTTAGCTTAAGTTTAATCATGTTACCTAATTTGTATATTTGTACGCTTAAAAACCTCAAGTTTTACTGTACCTACAACGTTAAGAGTAGAGTCCCTGGGGTATTGATTATACTGTACAGTGTGGTGTGTGATAAACGCAAGGCCGCCCTCATGACCGCTGGGACGGTCTTTTCGATGTACTTTGTACCCATCACTAGTACGTAAGTCCGAGTTTGCATTCAGTTTAGTCTCCTCAATCGCGGTCAGTTTAATATTTTTCGCCTTCATAAAGTCTGTTATCTCCGCGATCTTACCAGCTAATCCCTTGCAGTTCAGCTGTACTGTGTCGGGAGGGGATGACGGCATGCTGGGCTTGAGGGACGGATTTTGTTGCCTATGGCTTAGTCCCAAGTTATGTTGCAGTCTGCGGTTCAGCGTCTCTTGGCCGTTGTTGTGTAACGTAGAGGGCGGCTGAGTTCTGCAACAAGGGCCTATAAACGTACCCGTACATAGGTTCGTGTTTGCCACTATTGTTAGGTGCTGTGTGAGTGTGCCGGAGCGACGAGTACCGCGGGACGCACTTGGGCGTGAACAACATGGTGCCTCATAGGTACTAAAGAAAGTACGGGTTCTAAGGATGGCATGGTTAAGTCCTGAGCATCCAGATCTGTAAAGCCCTCCTTGCATTTACTGCATTGAACAGAATGCGAACGTTCAACATAAATTTTCTTCCAGCAGACGCATCAAATCTAGTCTCTCGTGGCTAGACAAATTAGACAGGGTTACACTGAAATAACAGGGTAAAACACGGGTCATTCCGGTACTTAGAACCGGCTGTTGTGGGAATGTATGCATGGTAAGACCATATGCTTTAATAATCTGGAACTCACAATACAAGATTCATTGTGATAAGCTGCAAACGGTTCAAACAGTTTTTGCCTTAAGAAATTTACCTTGGGAACCGTCAAGCAGTCTTCCTTTCTACTGTAGTCGCTTGAAACTTATACAGCTACCTACTTTGCAGAGTCGTGGAAAGATGCTTAGAGTAATAATTTTAGTGAAACTCACAAAAGGGAATGCAGATAGCCCATTTTTGCTTGGCAAACACTTCTTCAATGTACCCTTTAGATTATCTAGACATAGCCAAAATATTTGATTAAACACATGCATGAACCTCTCCGCTGGTTGTTTATTTCAATAAGCACTGTAATATGGATGCCTGCGATTCACTGCTTGGTATTCAAAAATAGTTCAGTTGGATTATTAAACCTGTTAAAAATGTGATAACTTCGTTCGCTGAGAGAGATCTGACAAAAGAATTTACCGAATTGGTGTGGATGAGGGTGAGGCCCGCCGGTGCACCTTAGGCTCAAACGACGTGAAAATCAGGTGCCGGATCTCATCGAAATGGGGCGGATTCTCGTTGACCAGGCGTCTGTTCGGATGCTGTGGTTTGCAGCAGTTGAACAGGAATTGCCTGGTCTACATCTCACTATGCTCTTTAACGCCGAGCATTTTTGCTTCATTATAGAGATGGTGCTCAGGAGACATAAGAAGACACCCAGTGGCGGTTTGAAGGGCGGTGTTCTGGCCGACCTGAAGCCTCGCCCAGTGTGTGTCTACAAGCCCCGGTACCATATTGGCGTCGGGTAGCTCAGTACCGGCTGACCAATTGCTTTGTATGTAGCTAGTAACGTTTCTTTGTCTTTACCCCAAGTGCTGCCAGCTAGCGACTTGAGTATTTTGTTACGGCTTTGGACTTTATTGTCAATTGCGGTATCAGCGCCGTATTTGAACATGTTATCAAACGTCACGGCACTTTCGATACATAATAGTTAAACAGAAACGGGGATAGGACACCACCCTTCGGCACCCCTTGTTTAACTATTCTGGGTTTTGATCTGGCGCCTCTGAATTCAACTGACGATTTACGGGCACTCAGGTAGTGAGAAGTCCAGCGTTTAAGACAGGGGGGAAGGGACGAGTCTTCCAGGTCTTTCAATAGTTGTGCATGGTATGTATGCATGTTTATTTGAATATTTTCCTGGCACAACAATTTAACAAAATTATTCTTACAGTGCCAGTCAGGACTAGTATAATTATAATTTATATGATATTGAATGTAAAATTTAAATTTAAATTAATTGACCGTGTTAAAAGCTTTGGCCAAGTCAAGCGCAACTAGCACTGTCCTGTGGTTTGGGCGCTTTTGGTTTAGTCCGTCCCCTATCTGAGTGGTGATGGCGTTCAGCGCGGTGGTGGTGCTGTGGTTTTTGCGAAAACCATGCTGATGTTCGGCGAGCCGCAGGTTTGCGGTGAAATACGGTAGTAAGATAGATTCCAACACCTTCACTACTGCAGTGGTATCGGGCGATATGACTCCCCTACGGCAGCTGGCTTGCTAGGCTTTAGTAGTGGGACCACCTTTGAATGTCTCCATCTTTAAGGAATGACAAAGGTGGACAGCGAAAGGTTGAAAATGTGTGTTAGGTATTTTATACCTGCGTCGCCGAGGTGTTTCAGCATCAGCATGGAAATGCCATCGGGACCTACTATATATTTGGTGTTTTTGGATCTCCGACTTGCCTCTTGAACTTCTGTTGTGGAGATGGCAATGGGCGCATCGCTGTTTTTGGGTTTGTGCGCTTCCCTGTTGGCTCGGCGAATATCTTTGTCGAACGGAGGAAGCCTTACAAATTGTCTGCAGAAGGGGCTCGTGCATCTTTTTGGCTTTTGGGTTTAGTCGGGTTGGACAGAGATTTAACCGTCGACCATAATTTGCCAACTCCAGCAGAGAGATTGATTGCAAGACCTTGGGTGCTCCTCCCACTTAGCGCGTTTGTGTTTATCTACTAAGGGTCGTATTTTCGCATTGAGGTCCTTTATTTGAGGATCCGTAGGGTCCAGGCGTCTAATATGGTCACGTTCATTTGCCAGGGCCGCTGCCTCTGCGGGGAAGTATGGACGCACTTCCTTTATTCTACCTGACGGAATGTGTTGATGGGAGGCTGAAATTAGGGCCATACGAAACGCTTTTTCCTCTTCTCGTACGTCAGACGGGATTGGGAGAGCAGCGAAGGCGCTCCCTGTGGTGGTAAGAAAACCCTCCCAGTCGCCTTTATTAAAGTTTGTGAAGGTGCGATTTTCAGCGGTAACAAAGTCGGTGGGGCGATCGATAGAGAGCACTATGGGTAGGTTGTCTGAGGCAAGCGTCAGCATCGGTCGCCAGTCAACGCAGTTCATAATGCCTGCGCTGACTATGGTGATGTCTGCCGAGCTAGAGCAGTTTACCGCCACTCTAGTTGGGGCATCCCCATTAACCGTGCAGAACGTCGAATCGTCGTAAATTGGACTTATGCCACTTGTGCTTTAATCGGCTCATATGACTACAGTGCCATAGAAAAAATGTGGCTGTATATTTTTAAAAAGTGATCTAGTGAGATCAAACCGACCTCAGATTTGGATTGAGAACGTCGAAATACATGTTAGTAGGTTAGTCCGATGAGATGTGCCATTTGGGGCTTTTTTTTAGCTTTTCGCTATTTTCTCGAAACTTTGGGGGTATAAGATTCGGATTCAGCACGTCGATTTATATGTTCCTAGATGGGTGTTGTCGAATCTACAAACAACTAATTTTTTTTTTTGTGTGGCGGGGTAATTTTTCCCAATTTGAAAAATCGCCTGTTTTTCCTAAAACCGGAAAAAACCGGGACCGATCTTTCTTGATCTCAAAATAACAGGGAACATACTATCCAGAAAAAAAAGAGTCAGTGCCGGGCACCTACACAAAAACCCTTTGGAAAACGAAAAATTAGGAATTTTTTTTTTTAATCCATCATTTTTTAAAAATTTAATTGTGAAGGCGCTAAGAACTAACTAAATCTCAATATACATAAATTTTGTACTCAAAATGATGCGTTAGAGTCCTGGCCTACTAAAAAATTTTATTTTTTGGAAATCGGGTCAGTTTTAAGAAATGAGGTTTTGGCCGCCCAGATTGATAAAATACCCCTATGTGCGACGGCCACAGGACGTCCTAGGACGTGAACAGCAGGGGGCCACAAAAGTTCTATAAAAACTAGTTAGGTGCAACCATCTATTACAATTAGAGCATTGTACTGAATGTGAGGGTTTCACATAGATTTTCTTCCAGCATATACAGCAGATCCATTCTCGTGGTCCCGGGTTGGATTCCATACCAGCCCGGAGCAAGAGTCTTGAGCAGTCCAGCTGCAAGGAGCTTCTCGGAGGATGACATTATTGGGGGGATAACTGACTGTTTAGGCAGGGGGGGTAGCGAAATAACAGCCATTGGTCGGGGAAACCCCGAGTCATTCCGGTACGTAGAACCGGCTTTCGTGGGAAACATAACTTCCCCTAAAAGATCTAAGCACATGACACTCAAAGATTATATGATCAGCTGTCTCAGGAGTATTACACGAGGGGCAATGCCCAGAGACCCTGGTGTTAAATTTAGTTATATAGTAATTGCAATAAGTATGTCGTATCATTAACCTATTTATGAGATTTATTTCATTTGCTTCAGAACTAATCTTTTAATATTTGAACAAAGGAGTTCTGTTCACATCATTGCTTATCTCCGCATAGCTTGTTCCTTTATTTAAACTCAAATTCTTGAACTGATCATTCCATACAGACCACACCCTATCCTTAATTATTAAAAGAGCCGCCAATGGCGTCAGTCCCATATCTATATTCTGCCCAAAGGACAAAGCGGTTTGTTGACTTCAATAAGCACTGTAAGAATATGGATGCCTGCGATTCACTGCTCGGTATTCAAAGATATTTAATTTCTGCTTTAAACATGTAAGATGCGACTAATATGCACAAAGGTAATGATGTGCAACTCGCTGGTGGAACTATGGATATGACCTCTCATTACCACCCCCTGCGGGTTAGGGTTTAGAATATGCCCGCGGTAGGCATACCGGTCGTAACGGGTGACTAATATGCACAAAGGTAATGATGTGCAACTCGATGGTTGATCTACGGATATGATGCCTCCCACCTCTCATTACCCATCTTCTCTTTCCTTTCGGAAGGAGGGATGACATGACCTAGAAGGTAACACTGGTCATACCAAATCGCTACCACGAGTCGGGCAGTACCCCAAAACCTTCGAGTGATTTTGTTGTTAAAACAACAACAACCTCTCATTACCCATCTTCTCCTTCTTTACGAATGGAAGGATGGCATAACCTAGAAGGTTGAAACTTATGAGTGTTTTTGCGGATAAAACACCAACAATGTACAGCCAGTGCATGATTCCCTTACGTGTAATGGGTTTATATATCCGGTATAGACATACCGGTTGTAAGAGACGCCTAAAATGGACAAAGATAATGACTTGAGCCTCGATAGTTTATCTACTGAAATGATGCTTCTCTTCTCCTATTACCAACATTATATTTCTTAACGAAAATATGGATGAGATAAGTAATATGAAACGAATTTATCACAGAAACCCACTTTTTTTAAGGCAAAATTTAATTAATATAGCTCAGCAAACGCAGTTCCTAAACCTGGTGTGCCGGTTTTAAAAATATATCGAAAATATATACATATGTACATTCATACGTTTTCCTATGCACTTATTTTAAACTTTTAGTGTGCTATTCTATTCCGAAATCATACATATTTCACTGCTTATATTTTAGCAACGTGGAAAACCGAGCGGTTTAAAAACCAATGGGTTATACATATACGTATGTTCATTCAGGCGTATTCTTGAAAACTCACCACCGACGAAAATTATATTTGTGAGCTAGATTGGATATAATGTTCTAAGAAATATTAACTCAGGCTTCCCTTAGGCACTGCCAAAGGAATCTATTCCAAACGGCTCAATAGGTTCTTCACCAATGATTGAGCCAACATGAGGAACAAAAATCTCCGGCTCTTACTTATTTAGAGCAAAATGCAAGATATTGGATTAATTCAATTATGTCGATATTGTTTTTAACAACAAAGTTCTATGCCAGAGATACCGCGTCACCAAGAAAAAACTTAATTAATCGACAGCACTTTTTGCAGTGCTGCCACTTTTCCTTCCAACTAGTATGTCCGTTCCAATCAGAGTGACCCCCATCCAAATAGAAATTTTGTATGTATTGAATCGTGACAGACGCGAACGAGTGCACTATCGTACGATCAAAAATTACGTCAGTGGAAGAGTGAGTTAATAATATTGGATTATTACACAAGAAAGTGAACGAATCGTAATTGTCAGTTTTCTATCGATTGTTCCCTTCTTCTTCTTCAGTTTTCAAGGTTACAATAGCGTTTTAAACGTCAAAATAAGATTGTCAAAATATAAAATTGATGTGAAGAGAAAAAGGAACCTAGTTTTATGTGTTATTTAAGCTCTAATGAGAGTGAAAACGACGAAAGAGAGGTGCGCAAACACCTTAAAGACCAAAGTGGTCCCTGCCGGTTTTAATGATTGCGTAAGTGCGACATATCCATATGCGCACATTTGACAATCAATCTCTGTGCTTGTTTATATTTTACAGCGCTTCCACCTTGCACGGCCATCCAACACCCCTATCCCCTTCGGAATAGGCAAGGTACGAACAACGCCGAGCGTCAGTCCCCACTCTCGTCCCCCCCTACTTCCAGCATGCACGTGGGTCAGGAACATAACCTCCTCGTACGTTTCACCACGTGCACTGTCTGTCGGCAAAGATTATATACGCCTGCGGCATCGGTTAAGTGCAATAACTGCCTTGGCGTATGCCACATCCATATGTGCTCTGGGCTTGCAAACAAGAACATATGGACGGATACATTTATGTCGTTGTTGTTGTTGTAGCGCTACTTAGCCCTACCTAGGGAGTCAGTATCCTACCCAGTAGTATCATCAAACTCTTCTAACGGAAGTCCTAGAAACGTAGCGGCTTAGACAGGGGCGGACCAGAGGGATATGGGTGTTAGAAGAGTAGGCTCAGCTGAGCAGACGAAAAGGTGGTTAGTATTATGGGGGGACGAGCCACATGCCGGTCAAACATCAGACAAGTCGGGGTTCAGTCTGGATAGGTAAGAGTTTAACCTATTACAATATCCAGACCGGAGTTGGGCCAGCATCACTCTAGTCTCCCTAGGCAGCCCGCGCTACTCTTCGGCAACGGGTGGAGTTGTTGCCTGAAGAACGGCATTCGCTGGGATAGAGCTGACATAGGAATTTACCGAATCGGTGTGGATAAGGGTGAGGGCCTGCCGGTGCACCTTAGGATCAAACGGCGTGGAAATCAGGTGCCGGATCTCATCGAAGTGTTTGCGTAGATGGCTCCTTATACTCCTGGGGGCGGATTCTCGTTGACCAGGCGTCCGTTCGGGTGCTGCGGTTTGCAACAGTTGAACAGGAATTGCCTGGTCAGCATCTCGTTATGCTCTTTAACGGCGAGCATTTTTGCTTCATGGTGAAGGTGGTGCTCAGGAGACATAAGAAGACACCCAGTGGCGGTTCGAAGTGCGGTATTCTGGCAGACCTGAAACCTCGTCCAGTGTGTGTCAGCTAGCCCCGACAACCATATAGGCGTCGCGTAGCTCAGTACCGGCTGACCAATTGCTTTGTATGTAGCTAGTAACGTTTCTTGTTACGGCTTTGGACTTTATTGACAAATGCGGTAACATGAGCGCCGTATTTGACCATGTTATCAAACGTCACCCATAAGATTTTGGGGTGTGAGACAGTTGGTAGCTTGACACTATCAACGTAGACGTCTAATTCCATGTTCACTTGCGTTGTCCACGTCGTAAATAAGGTAGCCGAGGACTTATTCGGTGACAATGCCAGGTTTCTACCAGCGAAAAATTCCGACACGGCTGGGAGGTAAGAGTTTATGCGAGAGCAGAGTTCTTCAACGGAGGGGCCTGTTGCTAGTATCGTACAATCATCGGCCTATGAGACGATCGAGACACCCTCTGTTGGGGGAGGAAGTTTCGATATATAATAGTTAAACAGAAACGGGGATAGGACACCACCCTATGGCACCCCTTGTTTAACTATTCTGGGTTTTGATCGGGCGCCTCTGAATTCAACCGACGATTGACGGCCACTCAGATAGTTGGCAGTCCAACGTTTAAGACAGGGGGGAAGGGACGAATCTTCCAGGTCTTTCAATAGTCGCGCATGGTTGACCGTGCCAAAAGCTTTTCCTAAATCAATCGCAACTAGCACTGTCCTGTGGTTTGGACGCTTTTGGTTTAGTCCGTCCCCTATCTGAGTGGTAATGGCGTTCAGCGCAGTGGTGGTGCTGTGGTTTTTGGCGAGTCGCAATTTAGCGGTGAAATATGGTAATAAGAGAGATTCCAACACTTTCACTACTGGCGAGAGAAGTGATATCGGGCGATATGACTCCCCTACGGCAGCTGGCTTGTGGCAGCTAGTGGGACCACCTTTGCCTGTCTCCATCTTTCAGGAATGACAAAGGTGGACAGGGAAAGGTTGAAAATGTGTGTTAGATATCTTATGCCTTCGTCGCCAAGGTGTTTTAGCATCAGCATGGAGATGCCATCGGGGCCTATATAGTTGGGGTTCTTAGATATCCGTATTGCCTCATGTACTTCGGTTGTGGAGATGGCAATGGGCGCATCGCTGTTTTTGGGTTTATGCGCTTCCCTGGTGGGTCGGCGAATCTCTTTGTCCAACGGAGGATGCATTACAAACTGTCGGCAGAAAGCGCTCGCGCTTCGTTTAGGTTTCGACTGAACCTTATCGCCGAAGGCGATGGATATTTTGTCGTTGGGTTTAGTCGGGTTGGACAAAGATTTCACCGTCGACCATAATTTGCCAACCCCAACCGAGAGGGTACAAGACCTTAGGTGCTCTTCCCACTTAGCGCGTTTGTGTTTATCTACTAAGCGTCTGATTTCCGCATTAATATCCTTTATTTGAGGATCTGTAGGGTCGAGGCGTCTAATATGGTCACGTTCATTTGCCAGGGCCGCTGCCTCTGCGGGGAAGAATGGACGTACTTCCTTTATTCTACCTGACGGAATGAGTTGACGGGAGGCTGAAACTAGGGCCATACGAAACGCCTTTTCCCCTTCTCGTACGTCAGACGGGGTGGGGAGAGCAGCGAAGGCGCTCTCTGTAGATGTTAAGAAACTCTCCCAGTCGGCTTTGTTAAAGTTAACAAAGATGCGATTGTCAGAAGTGACAAAGTTGGTGGGGCGATCGATAGAGAGCACAATGGGTAGGTGGTCCGAAGCAAGCGTCAGCATCGGTCGCCAGTCAACGCAGTTTATAAGACCTGCGCTGACTATGGTGATGTCCGGCGAGCTAGAGCAGTTTACCGCCACTCTAGTGGGGGCATCCCCATTAACCGTGCAGAACGTCGAATCGTCTATTTGATCAGCCAGCTCCTGCCCCTTACCATCGGCCTGTAAGCTGGAGTGCCACAGGTCGTGGTGTGCGTTGAAGTCACCAAGGATAACGCGGTTCTCACCCCTGAGTAACGCACGAATGTCGGGGTGATAATCCCTGGGACAGCAGGTGACAGGAGGTATATATACGTTTATGATTTCCAAGTTTAACGCAAACGTCAACCTGTGTAGTTGTGTTTTTATTTTGCTCTGTGCTTTTATCTAAAAATTTAATCATATTTGTTAAATTTCTAGAAATTTTGAAGTTAAGATTAAAGTTAAAGAGTTAAATACTTAATGTGCTTCACTACTTGTTTTGAAAAGTGTTAATTTTTGATAAATTTTTGAAAATTGAATAATTATAAATTCATTTTATTGAATTTGTGTGTGCCGAGTTGTTTTTTTGCATATTGTATTTGTTGCTTTTGAAAGGCTTACATTTTACATTGTAATTGTTGTTGTGTGCTGACTTGCTTCTCTCACTCCTTTTTCGTTACAGATGTTTGCGTGGTTTGTTAAACGTCAAGTACAGTGTGTTTAAGACTGTTCGCTCAGTACAGTGCCTTTAGAACTGTCAGGGTTGTTTTTATAGCTTTTTTTAACTACTAAATTTTTGCATTTTATAACTTTTATAAATTTTTCAAAATTATTAATAATATAATGTCCTGCACTTTTGAAAATTGCCAGATTAAAAGCGAGTCGGAGCGCTTTGTAGCATGCTGGCTGTGTGATGCACTTGTCCACGCAAAGTGCACTGGCTTAACTGGTAGAACAGCTGATCTTATTAATGATGGAAAAGGTCTGCGCTGGTCTTGCTCAAAATGTAGATCGACGGAAGTTGATCTTTGTAAGGTCTTTCGTCATATAAGAAACGGGTTTTCTGAGATCAGCAAAGACTTTTCTTTGCTGACCGAAAAATTCAAGAAATATGAAAGTATTTTTAAAACGTTCGAAAATCTTGACAAACCGGAAAATTCTATCAATCGTGATGGCGAGCGCAAGCCTACGGATGATCGGCCTGTTCCTTTATTAGCGCCGAACTTGCCGCAAGCCGTCGAATTGATAGACTTGGCCTCCCCAATTCCAAGCGCTTCTGTTCGGGCAACGTCCAAGAACCCTCTAAAGACATCCACTAAAAGAAATCCGGATCCTCCCGCAATTGAAGTGGAGTCTGAACCAATTGTTAGGAAGCTGGTTGTGGTCCCTCGCAAAAAATCTATTTTTCTGTCTAGGTTCCATCCTGACACTACAGAAGAAGATTTGATGTACCATATTTCGTCTAAGGTAAAAGATCGTAACTTGACGGTTAAAAAGTTTAATTTCACGTATCAAAGAAATATGTCGTCATTTAGAATTGATGTCGCTGGAAAAGATTTCGACGCTCTTTTGGATATTTCTTTTTGGCCCTCCGGCGCTCTTGTGCGGGAGTTTGAGTACAGACCAAATAGAAATGTTCAAAATGTAGCAACAATCTCTCGTGATAACGTTGAGCCAAAAAACTGAGTGCTAAGACCATGATTATCTTTTATCAAAATGTCAGAGGTTTAAATACCAAACTAACCTATCTTTATTTGAAATCTTTCTGTTGTAACTATAACGTAATTGCTTTTACCGAAACTTGGCTAAAACCTCATGTTTTCAACTCTGAATTTTTTTGTAACGAATATCAAGTTTATAGAAATGATCGCTTGAACAGGGTCGGGGGTGGAGTTTTACTTGCAGTTCATTCCTCAATACCTTCAGAGGAGGTTGATTTACCTAACATTGATTCCATTGAGTTCAAATGCATCCGCATTCAGCTAGCAAATGTCTCCATGTACTTATTTGTTTGTTATATCCCTCCAGCATCAGATCTTGCTTTGTACTTACAACTTATCTCTTTGCTCAAAACGGTTCACTTTTTGACTAAAGATTCTGACTCGATGATTGTTTTGGGTGATTTTAACCTACCTCATATATCGTGGAAAATAGTCGATGGAAATATTATTCCAAATCCATCCAGACCGGGCTACAATGACTTTTTAGATGGAATTTCCGATCTCTGTCTTAATCAAATAAACGTTACAGCAAACAAGTTTGGCAAAGTCTTAGATTTAGTTTTTGTCGATGATAAAAATAAATTTTCTGTAAGTCGTTGCGATCCGCTGGTTTTACCAGAAGACGTCTACCACCCTTCTATGGAAATATTTCATGAGACCTTAAGTAATGCCCAATGTACACAAGGCTGCTCAAGTAGTAACTTTGATTTTAACTTCTCAAAAGCCAACTATAAGAAATTAAATAAAGAACTGTCTAAAGTAACTTGGCCTGAGCTGTGTGGCGATATCGATTCAAACGTTTTACATTTTAATCAAACTATTTACAACTTATTTGAGAAGATTGTTCCTAAACGTAAAATAACATATGATCATCCAACGCAAGCTTGGTTCGCAATTTTTCATTTCTAACTATTCTGCCGTCACCAATTCTGACTTTCTAAATTATCCCTATGAGCTACATGGGAACAATTTAATTAATTGTCCAACTATATGCGCCAATGATGTTCTTGTTTGTCTGAAAACCTTGAAAGAATCTTTTAAATGTGGTCCTGATAGGATTCCTACATGCTTCTTGAAGAAGTGCGCTAACAATATTTACAAACCCCTTACCAATTTGTTCAATCTGTCACTAAAGTGTGGTGTTTTTCCAACAGCATGGAAAGAGTCGTTTCTTCTACCGCTTCATAAAAGCGGAGGCAAGGCTTCTATTGAGAACTATCGTGGCATAGCAAAGCTGTCTGCCATCCCAAAAGTGTTTGAAGCTATTGTTACCAATCAGCTTACGAATCCTATCTCTACCTTGATTTCTGACTGTCAACACGGGTTCTGTAAGGGAAAGTCCACCGTTACACACTTACTTGAATTTACAAATCATGTCTCAAATGGCTTTAGAAAAAATCTGCGCACCGACGTTATTTATACTGATTTCAGCAAAGCTTTCGATAAAGTGTGTCACTCGTTACTTATTCATAAACTAGATCAGCTGGGTTTCCAGCCGGGTCTCAATCGCTGGATCTCTTCTTACCTTAGTGACAGAACACAAAACGTAGTGTTTAAAAACTGTGAATCCGATGTTATTAATGTCTCCTCTGGAGTTCCTCAAAGAAGCCATCTGGGCCCGATTCTGCTCTTGTTGTTTATAAATGACATTTCTACAGTAATAGAATTTTCGAAAATGTTAATGTATGCCGACGATGTAAAGCTTTTCATGTCATTCGCATCATCCGAAGATAGCAATAAGCTTCAATCAGATCTTAATACACTAGTTACTTGGTGCGATTTAAATTATATGCCGCTTAATCTAAAAAAATGTAAATACATGCGTTTTTCGAGAGGAATTTCACAGCCAGCTTCCTATACAATTAACAATTATAGTCTTGAGCAAATGTATGATTTTGTTGACCTTGGGGTTACTATGGATTACAAACTCAGTTTCAACTGCCACATTAACGTAACAGTCAATAAAGCTAGAGGCGTTCTAGCATTTGTTAAACGATGGTCTAAAGAATTTAGCGACCCTTATGTAACTAAAACTCTCTTTACTACATTAGTCAGACCGATACTTGAATACGGTTCTATAATTTGGAACCCGCGTTACCAGGTCCACGTGGATCGCTTAGAATCAGTTCAAAAACAATTTTTACTATTTGCCTTAAGAGATCTTCACTGGGATCCCTTGTATAATTTGCCATCGTATACGAGTCGCTTAAAAGTAATTAATCTTCACAGCCTTTCTAGTCGGAGGGAAATGCTTGGAATTGTCTTCATGATTAAATTACTAAATGGTTCAATCGTAGGCCGGTTCTTTTGAGCGAAGTGAACTTCAATGTACCGTCTCGTCCATCAAGACATTTTAAACCACTTATCTTGAAACAGTGCCGAACTAATTTTGAATTAAATGAGCCTTTTCGTGGTTTGTGTCAAGATTATAACTCTCATTCTGGTACGTTTGATATTTCAGACTCACTAT
Organism: Sphenella marginata; assembly: GCA_951509765.1. NCBI lineage: Eukaryota > Metazoa > Arthropoda > Insecta > Diptera > Tephritidae > Sphenella > Sphenella marginata. The sequence goes on along the minus strand of OX608083.1, from coordinate 31,699,289 downwards.
GCAGCATAAAAAAGTCAATTCTTTCTATCCTAAATACATAGCAACAATTTTTTTTCATATCCTTTGTTTCTTATCTTTATTCTTAACAATAAATTTTTCGCTGTCAACTAATGATTTATTAATTGTGTAATCTTTTTTACTTAGCTGATGAGGTTTTCTCTGTAGCTGAGCAGTTTTAGATCTCGACGATTAAAAAACCAAAGCCTTTCAAAGACTCGGCACGAAAGAACAATCCGCGCGTCATGCGGATGCGCCCCTCGCGCCGGTCGGGCGGGATATGGTGGGTAATCCGTTGGGCATTATTATTATTATTATTAAGTCGACATCGCCTGACCGGACAACCATACCTTGACGTTCTAAGGTGGTGTCCCTCGGGTCGATGTCAGGCTCAAATAGACGATATTGCACAGATTGATGCGTAATGAATGCAAGACCACCCCCAAGCCCTCTCGCACGATCACAACGGTGTACATTGTACCCGTTGCAGGTCTGAAGAGTTGACCTTCCACCGAGCTTTGTCTCCTAAATAGCAGCGATCTGGATTTTGTGTCGCTTCATGAGGTTTGTAATCTCAACTATTTTGCCGGTTAGGCCGTTGCAATTAAATTGCAGGATTGCGAAGTGCGAAGGGGGAGCAGAGTTGATGCTGGGGGTCAGGGACTGCTGCGCATGCCTAGGTGGTAGTAGGCTGGGTCGCGCACTACGACGCATTCTTGAAGTCGAAGGAATCGCGTTACCAGAAGGTAGAGGCGAATCAGATGACGTTGTAGGTTGCGTAGCTCGACAGCATGGCGCAACGTACGTATCAGTCCATAAGTTCCTGTTTGCGAGTCTAGAGCATATAAGCAAATGACACAGGCCAAGGCAGTTATTGCACTTGACCGATGCCAAAGGCGTGTATAATCTTAACCGACAAACAGTGCACGTAGTATAAGGGACCAGGAGCTGATGGTTGTGACTTATACTCGTGCTAATGCTGGAAGAAGAGGGGCTGACTGAGGGGGCGGGAGATAGCGGACGCTCAGCATTGCTCAAATCCACTTGGGAAGTGCTACGTAGGGAGTAGCTGTGAGCTGCTGTGTGAGTTGTTGACGCCTGGGGGCGTGAGCGACCGTTAGGAAAGTCTACTTGCTGAGGTGCATTAGTAATGCTAGTCGTGGAGACTGAGGTGACAGAGTCAGACATATGTGGCGGAGCGATACTTGATCGACGACGGCAACGGGACGTCGTAGGACGTGAACAGCAAGGGGCTACAAAAGTTCTATAAAAACTAGCGGGCCTATGTGTAGAGGGATTTAGTGCGGAGCAACTTGTTAGGTGCAACCATCTATTGCAATTGGAGCATTGTACTGAATGTGAACGTTTCACATAAATTTTCTTCCAGTATATACAGCAGATCCATTCTCTTGGTCCCGGGTTGGATTCAGACCGGGCTACAATGACTTTTTAGATGGAATTTCCGATCTCTGTCTTAATCAAATAAACGTTACAGCAAACAAGTTTGGCAAAGTCTTAGATTTAGTTTTTGTCGATGATAAAAATAAATTTTCTGTAAGTCGTTGCGATCCGCTGGTTTTACCAGAAGACGTCTACCACCCTTCTATGGAAATATTTCATGAGACCTTAAGTAATGCCCAATGTACACAAGGCTGCTCAAGTAGTAACTTTGATTTTAACTTCTCAAAAGCCAACTATAAGAAATTAAATAAAGAACTGTCTAAAGTAACTTGGCCTGAGCTGTGTGGCGATATCGATTCAAACGTTTTACATTTTAATCAAACTATTTACAACTTATTTGAGAAGATTGTTCCTAAACGTAAAATAACATATGATCATCCAACGCAAGCTTGGTTCGCAATTTTTCATTTCTAACTATTCTGCCGTCACCAATTCTGACTTTCTAAATTATCCCTATGAGCTACATGGGAACAATTTAATTAATTGTCCAACTATATGCGCCAATGATGTTCTTGTTTGTCTGAAAACCTTGAAAGAATCTTTTAAATGTGGTCCTGATAGGATTCCTACATGCTTCTTGAAGAAGTGCGCTAACAATATTTACAAACCCCTTACCAATTTGTTCAATCTGTCACTAAAGTGTGGTGTTTTTCCAACAGCATGGAAAGAGTCGTTTCTTCTACCGCTTCATAAAAGCGGAGGCAAGGCTTCTATTGAGAACTATCGTGGCATAGCAAAGCTGTCTGCCATCCCAAAAGTGTTTGAAGCTATTGTTACCAATCAGCTTACGAATCCTATCTCTACCTTGATTTCTGACTGTCAACACGGGTTCTGTAAGGGAAAGTCCACCGTTACACACTTGAATTTACAAATCATGTCTCAAATGGCTTTAGAAAAAATCTGCGCACCGACGTTATTTATACTGATTTCAGCAAAGCTTTCGATAAAGTGTGTCACTCGTTACTTATTCATAAACTAGATCAGCTGGGTTTCCAGCCGGGTCTCAATCGCTGGATCTCTTCTTACCATAGTGACAGAACACAAAACGTAGTGTTTAAAAACTGTGAATCCGATGTTATTAATGTCTCCTCTGGAGTTCCTCAAAGAAGCCATCTGGGCCCGATTCTGCTCTTGTTGTTTATAAATGACATTTCTACAGTAATAGAATTTTCGAAAATGTTAATGTATGCCGACGATGTAAAGCTTTTCATGTCATTCGCATCATCCGAAGATAGCAATAAGCTTCAATCAGATCTTAATACACTAGTTACTTGGTGCGATTTAAATTATATGCCGCTTAATCTAAAAAAATGTAAATACATGCGTTTTTCGAGAGGAATTTCACAGCCAGCTTCCTATACAATTAACAATTATAGTCTTGAGCAAATGTATGATTTTGTTGACCTTGGGGTTACTATGGATTACAAACTCAGTTTCAACTGCCACATTAACGTAACAGTCAATAAAGCTAGAGGCGTTCTAGCATTTGTTAAACGATGGTCTAAAGAATTTAGCGACCCTTATGTAACTAAAACTCTCTTTACTACATTAGTCAGACCGATACTTGAATACGGTTCTATAATTTGGAACCCGCGTTACCAGGTCCACGTGGATCGCTTAGAATCAGTTCAAAAACAATTTTTACTATTTGCCTTAAGAGATCTTCACTGGGATCCCTTGTATAATTTGCCATCGTATACGAGTCGCTTAAAAGTAATTAATCTTCACAGCCTTTCTAGTCGGAGGGAAATGCTTGGAATTGTCTTCATGATTAAATTACTAAATGGTTCAATCGTAGGCCGGTTCTTTTGAGCGAAGTGAACTTCAATGTACCGTCTCGTCCATCAAGACATTTTAAACCACTTATCTTGAAACAGTGCCGAACTAATTTTGAATTAAATGAGCCTTTTCGTGGTTTGTGTCAAGATTATAACTCTCATTCTGGTACGTTTGATATTTCAGACTCACTATGCAGCATAAAAAAGTCAATTCTTTCTATCCTAAATACATAGCAACAATTTTTTTTCATATCCTTTGTTTCTTATCTTTATTCTTAACAATAAATTTTTCGCTGTCAACTAATGATTTATTAATTGTGTAATCTTTTTTACTTAGCTGATGAGGTTTTCTCTGTAGCTGAGCAGTTTTAGATCTCGACGATTAACAAACCAAAGCCTTTCAAAGACTCGGCACGAAAGAACAATCCGCGCGTCATGCGGATGCGCCCCTCGCGCCGGTCGGGCGGGATATGGTGGGTAATCCGTTGGGCATTATTATTATTATTATTAAGTCGACATCGCCTGACCGGACAACCATACCTTGACGTTCTAAGGTGGTGTCCCTCGGGTCGATGTCAGGCTCAAATAGACGATATTGCACAGATTGATGCGTAATGAATGCAAGACCACCCCCAAGCCCTCTCGCACGATCACAACGGTGTACATTGTACCCGTTGCAGGTCTGAAGAGTTGACCTTCCACCGAGCTTTGTCTCCTAAATAGCAGCGATCTGGATTTTGTGTCGCTTCATGAGGTTTGTAATCTCAACTATTTTGCCGGTTAGGCCGTTGCAATTAAATTGCAGGATTGCGAAGTGCGAAGGGGGAGCAGAGTTGATGCTGGGGGTCAGGGACTGCTGCGCATGCCTAGGTGGTAGTAGGCTGGGTCGCGCACTACGACGCATTCTTGAAGTCGAAGGAATCGCGTTACCAGAAGGTAGAGGCGAATCAGATGACGTTGTAGGTTGCGTAGCT